>JAPZDX010000002.1:12201391-12214361 GCA_029783625.1 Naso annulatus | reverse complement strand
GCCATAATGTTCTTTTGCTAAAGAGCGAGAAGAGGAACATTAGTACAAAAACTGAGTAGTGTAAGGGTTCTGTTTGGATGGCTATCTGGCTCGCCCTTTTAAAAAAATGTTTTACTTAAAGACCTTAAATGAGAAATGTTATGCTTAAATCTACCTACGGATCACAAAGTTTCTTTGATGTTGCATGTTCTGTATTTATCATATGGTTCACAGCCATCATAACGTTGCATGACATGTTGTCTGTAATCCTGTTTGTCCTGGTCCTTTCTTTTGCTTACCGTATCTAACATGTTTTAAGAAAACTGCACAATCCTTGTGGGTACTGTTGATATCAAGTGAAGTTACTGGGCACACATACAGTGCCTCTTGACAAAAAGTAGACCTACATATATATATAAAATGAGGGGAATGCGTATATGAATGAGTAAAAAAAAATAAAATAACAGCCTACAAAAACAGAAGCTGACAAGAAGATAGAACCAATGAGATTTCAGTACCTCTGCCAGCAGAGTCACTCTGCTTTAAAGACAACAGCAATGCTAGTGAAGAAGGTAAAAGATGAGCAGGAGAAGGGCTGAGAAGTAAGAACTAAGTGTAATGAGAGGAGGAGAGGAGTCAGAGAGCAACAAGGAGAGGAGTCAAAGCAAAGAGTCACAAGGGAACTGAGAGGAGACCAGGAGAATCACAAGGGAGTCAAAGTATGAAGGGAGGAAGAGGAAACAAAGCAGCATTGAGGAGAAAACTTTGTTTTCCATGTCAACATCACATACAAAACTCTGACTTGGCCACTTAAAAAACCAAGTGGGAAGTAGATAAACACAGTACATCTTAACTTCATTAAAGTACCAATCACACAGATACATTTTTTATAGTTTGTATTTAAGCTCTGTGGGTAAAAATATACAGTAGATCATTTAATTTGGTAGGACTGTACTTAAAGCATGCATCTATAATGCATTAGAACACATTATGAACATATATAACACATTATGACACATAATGGCACATTGTGAACACACTACGCATTACAGGTGGTTATGGTTATTGTTAAAAATAACCCTGCTTATAACTATGATTATATGCATGCTATAACACATTGTGAGTATGTTCATTATGCATTATAAATGCATGCTGTAAAGTGTTACTTTTAATGTAATTAATCCCTGTTTGACTATCTGCAGTTTAATTGTTTTGTTCTGCTTTTTCAAAAAATATTTTCTGACTTAATATCAATTTACTGTCACTTTCAGTGTAATTGAGAACACTTGAGTTTACTTCACAATGTCTTCTATCTTAAAATATAAATTATAACAATTATAATATGATCACATTTGGCCACAAGAATGCAAATGCTTAACTCTAAATAAAATCCTTTTTGCACATTTTTAGTTAACTTAATTGTTTTTTTTTATTCTTCTATTATTTCTACATTTAAAAAGATGCATACATGTATCACAAAAGTTTGTACTAGTAACAACTGAAAATATATTATTTGTTTTGGCTTCAACTGAGAGTTTCAGTATAATAACTGTCTAAATGCTGTTACAGATTCTCTTCCCCTCTGATGGGACAAAACATTTGAGGTAAAACTGAATCTCTATTTATTATAATAATTAGCCAGTGAGCCAGAACAAATGTTCCTTGCCAAACTAAAGGAGGAAAAAAGTGGCTAAAAGGGAGTCACTCGGGTTAGGGAGGGGGTGTCAGTACTCGGCCGTGGCCCTGCTGTTTATCATTGGATTATCATTGTGGTAAAGAGTGCAGTCCACTAGTGCTTATGTGTAAATTTCACGACAAAAATTAGTCCAAAACAGTTAACTCTGTGTCAGTGCTGTCCTTGAGATGTTTAGGATTATTTAATACAGCAGACAGCATGTTGAGCCATTTGTTTGTTTGTTTATTCGTTTGTTGAAATTCAGATTTTAAAAATATGGTATGAATGTCAATATTAACACCAGCAACGTGTTGCATTAAAGCAGGGGTTCCCAATTTTTTCATGCAAAGGCACCCCAGAAAACACAAGCTTGAATCCCAGGCCCCTCTTTTTGCAAGGTATACTTAAAAACCTACAGACACTAAATGTCAACTCCTGTAACATAAATAAATAAATAAACTTAGCATGCGGCACTAAATCCATACCATATTGGATATTTTGCGGCTGGGCTTTTGGTATCCTCCTCAGGTCTTTTCCTTTTTTAAAAAAAATTGGCATTTTTTCCAAATTAGCACGAGCTAGCTGAATGCTAGCAAGCAAGCTAGCTAGCTAAAGTTCAGGGGCAGATCAGTTTGATGGCATACACAGACTGTATCAGCTCTACACTGACAGCTTAACGACGTAACGAATGACATTTTGACTGATAGGCAAATAAAGAGTTGGGCATGGCAAAACAGATTTTGCTATGTTATAACTGTACATTAGATTTGTTAAAAATACACATGGTAATAGAAGTAATAAGTATTTTTTAAATTAGGTGTTTTTTAAGCATCTTTCCTTCTCTTCACTCAAACTTGCTGAGTGCTACACATGCTGTCCTGTACAGTAATTTAGACTGCAGGTCAAATTAGAACTGCTGCCACAGCAGCATGAAAACACATTTAAGCATGCATGTTCTCTTTAATAAGGAAAAGATCACCATATTAATTTGTTTACTTGAAAGTACTTTTGAGTTTTAACTGAAGATTTGGAAAGTCACAGGGAGACTAAAAGAGAAGAAAGAAACAGACCAGCCATCTCTTTTCCATACACTTTCCATTTTACACTTATACATCAGAGGAAGCACACACTCCAGATTAAATGAGGACAAGTGCGTTTGATCAGATATTCCCTCAGAGAAGATGCTTAGTTAGATGGAGTTGTAAAAGCTGTCCACTGTACAGAACACAGAGCAGATTAGATAAGATCCAGGTCAGGTTGCTGGGTCAGAAACACTGTTTACTAACAACATTCAAGGATACTCACACTCATTTTCCTCTTGGCTCGCTGAGATATTTTCCACCTTCATCTACCTAAGCCTGGAACATCAGAGTACTGTGCACTTCAAAATACATCTACCTTTTTCAGTTTTCTGATCATAATCTCTCCAAAATTACATCAGCTTAATCACTAGAGCAGACATCATATTGAGCATTTTGGCTTGTAAGTTTGTATCAGTTCATGTTTAAAAGCAGGATTCATGTTTTTATATAATTTGCTCTCAGGGTATTAAATAGAAATATTTATTTTAGATCAAATTATCCTATATTATTTTTAAGATGATGGTTCAAAACATTAGAGCTAAAGTAAGGTTTGGTTTGTGTTAATTAAAAGTTCATAATGGACTCAGCATAAGAAATCTATGAACCGGATAGGGACAGCTGCTGAAAAACGGACAAGCAAAAAGTTTAATACTAGGACAGCAGAGCCCACCTCTTTCTTCTTCAGGATGACTTTCTTCTGCAGCACTTTGACGGCGTAGAACTTGTTGTCAGCTTTGAGTTTGGCGAGCAGGACCTGCATGAAGGTTCGTTTGTTAGCGGTTTGTTTGGTAAACACAGTCTGCGCCACCATCTCGACACACTACTGTCAGGACATTACATCAAACCCCCCTGAGAACAGCACCCACACCACAGATATGTGATCTGTGGAAACAGATGATAGTGAGAAATCTGAGAAGGGTGTTGATACAAAGGAAAAAAAATCTGACATCACTGTCTGACATCATGTCACACTGCCAACAACGACAAATATTTAATAATAGTTTGTCTCATTCCTTATGTGAAAGACTCCTCTGCTGCCATTTCAGTTTCTGCTATTTTGCTGTTTTTACCAAGGCGATGGTGTTCAGGTAAGCTTAAGAGCCCTCGGTGCGCTGTCAAGTTAATGATTCATGAAGCAGGCAGCACTTTTGATTAGACAGCAGTCAGCAAGTCGACTCTGTCTGACCCTGTCTGCAGTGTCAGCTCACTATCTCTCACTTTCTTATGTCCTCTCTCCTGTCAGTAACATCGATGCAATAAAAAAAAATCTCTGCAGTAAATTGGATCCACAGAGTAACATAACTAATCTATATGGCCCACAATTAATTCAGAATCCTTCCATGTCACCTAGTCTAACTGAAATCAAAGTCCCTGCAGCTGAATATGTGACCCAAATAAGTCACAATAAGAAAACAGATAAAAGATTAACACATCCTGTATCCAGCAATAAAAACGTTAAAAGATAAATATGCAATTGTGTCAGTTCTACCTTTCCAAAGGTCCCTTTGCCAATGACAGCCAAGAAGTCAAAGTCAGTGGGCCTGGCACTGAAACAAGAAAAGAGAGTAATCCATTAAATCGCTGCAGTGTATGACAGAAAAATGACCCAAAAACCTTAGAAACACTGTGTCCATAGTAGCTTATAAATGGCAGAAAAACATGCAAAAGACAAATAATAATAATATGTCAAAATTGACTCTTCATTCAAAGGTGACCTCTCTCTTTAGGAATCTGCATTTTAATGTAAAAATAAACAGTATACAGAAATCACTTAAGATGCTGTTTGAGGGATTTTTACTGAACTGACTGACACACTAGATAGTCTAAAAAATATAATGAATAAATTAGCTGAATAAATCACTGTGAGTATGACATTGAGCAGACATGCTACTGACTGTGGGTTTGCTGAGGGTCCGAGGTTGACATCATCATGAGGAGAGGAGGACGGTGACCGCTGTCATAAACAAATACACACAAAACAAGTCAACAAACGAAAAGAAAGTACACTAGAAAGTATAGTGCATTCATTTATCTTCAGAAACTTAAAAATAAAGAACTGATGTTTAAAATAGTCACTTTGACTCAGAATCACTCAATATAATTGGATCCATGTTTACAGTAATAAAAGTGATTTCCTGGTGAAAACATGACTTTGTGTCCACAATTCTCTGTCCACCCTGAAAAAACTGCAGGAAAACAGCGAAATACATTCTACTTTCCCCGACCCTGGTAGGAAAATTATAATATTCTGCATCATAAGGATCCTACGGTGGAAGCAGGATTCTTACAGCCTGAATCTGCCGGTTTCAAATTTGTAACAATCTTTTTGCCTCCCAGGGATTAGAAACCAAAACTTGGACATAAAGAAGTATTTTGAAATTGAGCAAGTTTTGTTTGAACTCTGCCGAAATTATCCTGGTTTTGACAAAGCTGAGAGAAAAAAATCCATTAGAGAAAAACCAAATTTATACCATTAACAAATAGGTTCAACACAAAATGGTCTCCACAAACTTGTAGCACAACAAACAAGCACAGAATATTTAGCCTGAAGATAAAAACACGAGGAACCGAGTCACATTGCCTCATATTGCATGATTACTGTGTATTTAAAGACTTCAGATGAAACATCTAACTGTTGAAGACCTTCTGTATGATATATTGAATCCATTCCAGGAATTTGTTTTGGTTTGTTTTGACTCTTTGCAAACCAACTTGATCGTACTGCGGCTGGAACAGAGACATCTTGACATAACCCAATGTTATGTGACATGACCTGTAATCACACTGGGTAATCTACAACACAAACAGCCCCATCGTGGAAGCATTTGCTCACAGACATTTGATAAACAAACAACCTTTTCTTATAATTAGAATTTCAATGTGGCTGCAGGCAGATCTCCTGTCACATGGTGAAAGAGGCCCCAAAATAAAATACAGACAAGGCAGCATCAAGCAAACATAAATTCTCGGAGTACAGAGACTAAAAAACACTCACATTACAGTGTGCCATGGCCATTATCCATACCACTCCCACTGGTGATCCAGCATCAGTGTTCGACGGACCTGTGAGAGGAGATGAGGTGTGAGGGTCAGCAGCTGCACGAGCAACTGTCGACCTTTATCCCTTCAAACTTTTCCCATTAAACGGATAACAGTTTTTCTCATGAGCCCAGACTCACAGGAAGCTTCTTTGTGCGTGCGTGCGTGCGTGCGTGTGTGTGTGTGTATTTCCTAATCAACTGCTGACCTCAGTGGGATCCAGAGGAGCTGGTAGTTCTAGTTTGTTAGGAGCAAGATGCTGGAACAACATAAACACAATGAAAGACGTTGTGTATATATTCTATGTGGGTATGTGTGTGTGCTTGTGTGTATGTGTGTGTGTGTGTGTAGGGATTGTATCAGTGAGCACGTTTACATAGTAAATATTGTTGTGTCATTCTCATATCTGTCAAAACATACGGGATGACCAAGGTCGCTCACACACACGCACACAGGAATAAAATAAATGTCCCCCATTATTCTCCTTCATTTTGTCTTTAGGAGCATGTTTTTTCTATTCATAGACGGATGCATTGAACTGACTTATTCTGTGCCGATACTGATACCTGTGCTTTGTGTATTTGTTTATGGCCCTACCAAGGTGTAATCTGATATCTGTGCTTAATTAATAAGCTGTATGCCTCACTGTGTGAAGAGAATGACATCAGTCTTTTATATGTGAGGCGACATTAGCTAATTCTAGACTGAAATTTACTAAATTGTTTTTTTAAAATTAAAATAAAGGTACAATATACCAGGTTGTTCCACTGTCACCAATGACCAATCAAGCTGTCTGAGTCAGTATCGGACTGAAATCAGTATCAGTGGATTTCAAGATGGAGGCTCAAAATTTTCACATATAATCCAGTTTTATCAACAAAAAGGTCTTGCAGCAAAGAATTTATCCCAGAATTGGCTGTTTATTAATCATATTAATAACATTATAAGACTAAGAACCTACTTCAGCACTTAAAGTCAAAGAGGTTTTATAGAAACAAATATAGGCAGCTTTAATTTTAAGCTTGGTCCAAAAAGCTTTAAGCCCCATTTTGAACAATGCACGTTAATACTTTGAGCTGTAGTTTTGCCAAAGTATTTCCCAGATTGTAAATTAATCTCCATGTTATTGCTGACTTCTTTTTGTTCCCTAAGAAAATACTCCATGAATTCAGGCCCTGCAGTCTGCTGTGCACAACATTTCAATCAAATGGTCCATTTTCAGAGTTGTACCTATGCTTATAACAGTTTACCATTTTGATATCTTCATGAAGAAAACATGAGACTGACATATTGAAAAGGAGTCGGGGCACAGATGGACTTATAATTTTTAAAAAAAGTGAATAGAAAATGGAACATATATGCCAAGCATTTGAGTTTTTCTTTTGCAGTTTTGTTAAATGACTCGCTGCAATAAATAAAATTAAAAAGCACCTCCAAAATAAACTAAAAAGTCAATAAATCAGAGACCCGCAGCAAAAGGATGACTGAGGATAATTAATTTGTCACAGAGGGATACAAAGAGGACATGTCTGCAGGTATATAAAATGATCATGCTCCTCACAATTACTATTTTGATAACTCGATTTTATAAATCCCGCTCTTCCACAGTTGATTGAAGCTGCCATTTTTGCCAACAACAATCAAGGGAAATTTTTCTGAGCCAAACAGCTGCTCTGTGTGCAAAGGTTTCCAACAGGAACGTCAGACTCAATCAAATCACCTTAAGTCCAATAATCTGCCACACTGCATCAGTCGAGTTTTCTTTCACAAACTTGAAAACCTGACAGAAGCCCTTTTTACTTACTTTTACTTACTTTCTAAAAAGTACAACCAAAATCATTTCTGTAGCAGATAGTTACCACAAAACTAATATCTTACATAAACACATGATCTAGTCAACACAGAGATTTCTCAAAATGACTTTTCATTCAAAGGTATAAGACTGTTGAACTACAAGCTGGCGATCTGACGACGTGTGACAAAAAGTTTCCAAGCCAAATTCAAACCAACAAAGTATTAGTAGAGTAGAATCCAACAGAAATCTATCAGCCTGAGCCTTGTATCAGGCTGATATCACAAAGAGATCAATAACCTGAGCTCACTGTGAACTTCATACTCCCATAGATATTATGTCTGTTTTTGACCCTAATACACCAAATAAACAAGCAGGTCTAAGTCAATTTGCACGACAACCTTTAAGAACAAAACAATACTGAAGAGGAGAAACGTGAGAATTTAAAAATAGACTATTTGTACATATTTTATCCATCAGCATGGAAACAATCCTTGCAGTTCAGCACTAAACAGGCAGAGACTCCTGGTTATCAGAGTAAATTGCAGTACAGGACAGTACAGTTTGCTCACCTGTAGTCAGGAGGAGATCAGTGTGCAGGCTCAGGACACTGACGTGACTCCAAACAGACAGCTGGCAGAGCTGCAGAAGGCTCGCGGCGGAAGCTGATCTGAGGTCAGTTTTTCACTATTATTTTAGACGGTCAACAAGGAAGGTCGACTGCAAGAGAGTGAATCATTGATGAAAGGTTAAAGAGCTGCGAAACGAGGCGGAGCTCAGATTTTCGGTGCTTGTGTGTGTGTGTGTGTGTGTATTTTCTGGCCTCATGGGGACATCTTTCGGCATAAACACCGACTCTGTGAGGACCAGTAGCCTTCATGGACACTAAATCCAGGCCCTAATGAGGAAAAACGTCATTTCAAAGGGCTTGGTTTAGATAAGAGTTGTGTTTGTTGGGCTGTAGCCTACATAATGAATGGGAGTTAATTCAAAGATAACTGCGCAAACGTGTGTGTGTGTACTGGTTTTTGTTACTTATTTAGGACCATTTCTGGCAGAAACACCGACCGTGTGAGGACCGATAGTCCTCATGCGGACCAGAGACCGTTCCTAATGTGGCATGATTGAATTTCTGAGGTCCTGGTTAAGTTTATAGGCAAGGCATGAATTGAGGTTTAGTTAAGGTTAAACTTAGACATAGACTAGTTAAGGCTGAGGTTAAGGTAAGGGTTTGGGTTAGGGTGTACAAATGAATGGAAGTCAATATAAAGTCCTAACAAAACAAAACAAAAACTGCGCAAACCTGCGTGTGTGTCTGTGTGTGTGTGTGTGTACGCACGGCAAAATGAGGGGGTCGCTGTCCAAACATCAAACGAGTATTTGTGGCTGTGTTCCAAGGCTACAACACAGGCTCCATTCTTACATAACATGTTTAAAGATTTTTAGTACCGGGCTCTGCACGTCGCTTTCAAAATAAGACAGTTAGCCTTAACCTTTATAGATATTAATCTAGTTTTACGGATAAAAAAAAGAAACCTCGGTTTTCCATGACACTCCTGTGCAGGCTGCATTCATAAATTATGAATGGCTTTAAATGACATTGTGACGTCACAAGATCATTCTTACTTGTATGTCTAACAATTCAGATTGAACACAGAGAAACTTTAAACTTTCTCAACTAATGAATGTGAAACCTCCCCCTCTAGTTTCAAACTTGGTAAACGTCATCCTGCACAGTGATGCTAAAACAAGCGAACAGCTGAAACAAGAAAAAGTGCAATTTTTGCATTTTCCACTCCTGCGAATAAGCATGCTTTTACTTTGAAAGCAACAGAGCAGGAGTGGCTCCAATCCTCTGGGCATCCTCCTTCCAAAGGATAAAAAATAAGCCCTGGACACCTGCTGTTTGTTCTTAGAAAAATCATTTACCACCCAATAGATGATTAAGAGCTTTCATTTTGTCCAGAGCAGCAGGCTGTCGGTGAGGCTTGTTTTTTTTTTTTTTGTTTTTTTTTTCTGGCCTCTGCAGAGGAACAAGATCAGCAGTAAGAACAGAAAGGGCGTGGAAGGAGTTTTCACCACCACAGCCAACTGTTGTCGACAATATGGTCAATAGGGGGATGTCATAGGATGTGATATAAGCAAAGTAAGTTTATAGTCAACAACGCAACACACACAACATGCCTGCACAAGCACAGGAAATGGAGTGTGTGTGCTCCCTCACATAAGACAAGAGGCAGTGGCTTTAATCAGACAAGACAGCTTTGGACGTTTATTAATTCATATGGATAGATGATATTTTTTGACCCAAGATTATCTTAACACGCACACACAAACGCACACGCACACAAATCCCACCAGAGAGATACAAAAAGAAGATTCCAGGAGCCCTTAAAACAGTCCAGTAAAAGAACTTTCATCTCACATTAAATCCATACAGTGTCTTTTTAACCAGTCCTGACGTAAAATGTAAACATCTCAAAGAACAGTTTCCATTATGTGTAAACCGCAGAGAGCTCCATCAAATAGTTCCCAAATCCATGTTTATAGTGCTGAAATGTGGATTTTTGCACTCTCTAGTGACGAAGTGTAGAAACATCATTGTGTAAAATCGATTTGGGTTTCACAGTTGTGCTATAACGCCAATGCAAACTGTCCGTGTTATCTTCGCAGAGATCCAAAAATAATAATTCAAGATCTTTTGCATATTTATATATCAACTCAAAACAGTGTTTCTGTAGTCTGACTACAATAATTTACGAGGGTAACAGCTTAAATTACAGCCCCTGTATCACTTACATACTAATGATGCAGTGAGCGAGTACAATGTAAAGAATTTCGAGGCAGTAAACAAAAAAACAAACAAAAAAACAATCTAAGAATAATCAGAGAACCAAGGAAAGGCTTCCTCTTATTTTTTTCCTATCACAAATAGAAACCTTTTCCATTAGTTTCAACAAACAGCTTATTTTATTTTCAGTTTATTCTGTTACAGTGTAAAATTAGTCTGATAACATAAATGTGCTGTTATATTAAGTTACCAAATACAGTACTTCTGTCTCAACTGTTTTATTGCACAAAACGTGAAGCCTGTAGGGGCTTCACTGATCAGCCTCGTCTACTGCATTTAACTCCTCTTTCTTACTTTTTGGCCATGTTTCCTCTCTGCCCACAATCCTCCCCATCTCCACCATTTTCTTTAACCTTCATTTTTCACTCTTTTGCTGTTGGTACATCTAGTATTACAGTACTTTACTCCATCTGGCTGATTTCACCTCCCATGTCTGGGTCTTTAGAATTAAGGGTTTGATTCAAATCTGGTTTTGGTACTCATTAAAATCTGATTATGTCAACCTGTGCAAGTGTTAGCTCACAGTTTCAGCTGACCAGAGTTAAGGCTTGCATTGATAGGACAGATTCTCATACAGGAGGTAAAAGTACAAACAATACTAGTATCTGTAGCGGCAGAATGCTGATGCTGCTTCTACAGAACAGTAAGCAGGATGTTAACACAAAAAATACTGTTTCCATCAACGTTTGGCGAACCCTCTTTGGGTGCGCCCAACGCATACAGACACTTTACCTGAAATGTGTGTGCAGAGCTTAAAACTCAGCACAAAAACAGAGAGTTGGAGATAAACTTTGAGGTTTTAGCCAAAACACCAAAGACTGGCCGATCTGTAACAAATGCGAACGCTGCCAGCAATGTTCTGGTGTTTGGTAGTGATCCAACTCAGATATTGAACCAAACGCATCCGTTGTGAAAAACCACCAAATTCTAAAAACTCCTCCAGCCTCCAACCATCCACCCTTTACAATAACTTGTCCAATACGATGACATCCCTCATTACTCCTCAAAAATATCTGTACTTCTTAATTTTCCATCTCCTCCAGACTCTCTTTATATTCCCCCTTAACCCTGATCGGACTTCACCACCCCCCTCCCCCCTCCCTCTCTCTGATGGGTACAGGACACCAAACACATGAAAAAGGGGTAAGGGTCTTTTTTTTTCCCTGCAACAGAATGAATTTGGCACATGATGAGGGGCAGCCCAAAGCCCCGCGGTGAGTGAGGGCGGGATCACTTGAGACCCTCGTCTGTGCTCTTGAACATGAGAATGGCGTTGGAGATCTTGAGGGCGGGTCCGAGCTTGATGCTCATGATCTTCACAATGTCGGTCTGGGTCAACAGCAGAAAGGCCTCGCCGTCAATCATCTGGGGAGACACAGAGACAACAGTGGTGATGAAAAACAACTTTCATCCTTGTTATTTATTTTGTCAGAGAGTGAGGAAGGAAGTTGTCAAACATGATTTGCAATGGTGGCTCTTAAACAATGAAATTAAAAAATCCCATAATCCCACGCTACTGCACAACATCATCAAACTGTCTTCTGTTTTCATTATTTTGACTGAGAGACCTCTAGTGGCAGAAATTACATATTGTGCGCTTAAGTTGGAAGTACAACTTAAACAAAATTAAAATACTGCATTATCATCAAAAGACATGCATTAAAAATCCTAGTTACCCAAAAGTGAAGAAGTCTCAGTGACTGACATGCTGTAATATTATATATAACATTAGATTATTATTACTGATGCATCAGAGCAAAAGTAGCACATTACTGCAGTAGCTAGTCCGAATGGAGTGATTTCTAAATACTTTACATTCAGTACTTTGTAGTTTAGTCCAGTGTAAAATTCTGGATGCTTTGACCAGTTAGGGCTTAAAAACAGTTATATAAATAAACTGTACGGTGGCTCAGTGGTTAGCACTGTTGCCTCAAAACAAGAAGGATCGATTCCCAGTCGGGGCAGGGCCTTTCTGTGTGGCGTTTGCATGTTGTCCCTGTGTTCGTGTGGGTTTCCTCCAGGTGCTCCAGTTTCTCCCACCATCCAAAACACGCATGTTAGGTCTATCTCCAGTCAGTACCCTTGACCGAGGTACTGGCTAAAATCTGGAGTTGGTCACCAGGCGCCATGCTGTGGCTCCCCACTGCTCCTCAAGGATGGGTTAAATGCAGAGACCAAATTTCTCTGTACGCTGTGTATGTGACCAAGAAAGTACTTTTACCTTTAAAACCATTTGAGTGGCTTAACAGGAAACTCTCTCTTTACTGGAACCGTAAGTGCTTAAAGTCATCTGAAATGTGACAAGGAGCCACAATCAGATTTTGTTTTTTGTTCCGCGCCAAAAAGGCTGGCAACAACCTGTTTTATCTTTAACGATTCATCATATTTTATTGGAAAAGTAACCAGTGAATGAATCTGTTCAATGCTGTGTAGTGTCCGCTACAAAATGTAGAAGAGAAAAAGTACAATGGTCCAGTGTAAATCAAAGTGGGGCAGCGGTATAAAGTAGTACAAACTGAAAATACTTAAGCAAAGTTCCTCAGAGTTTTACT
>JAPZDX010000002.1:12002957-12015225 GCA_029783625.1 Naso annulatus | reverse complement strand
TATATGTCAGAACATTTTATTCTAGAACCTTATATTTTACAACCCTATATTATAAATTTGAGCATTCCATTTCAAAACATTATATTCTTGAAAATTCGTTTTTAGAACATTTGTTCTAGAATAGGCCTATTCTATTTCAGAATATATTTGAGAACAGCTTACTCTAGATTGGAACATTCCATTTCGGAACATTCCACTCTAGAACATTTTATTTTGAATATTCCATTCTAAACTAGAGCATTCAGTTTCACAAAATTTTAATCTTGAACATCACAAATTAGAACATTCCATTTGGAAAATTCTGTTCTAGAGCATCCCATTTTAGAACATTAAATTTAGTTTTAGTACATTCTATTTTAGAAATAATATGCCAAACTAAAACATTTCATTTCAGTTGTATGTGTATCTGTCTACAGCTAACCTGGCCTTCTACTGGACCCATCAGCATCATATTTTTTGTGCACTTGTATGACTATATGCTCAAGGTCATCTTGTGGATGTACAATTTGAAAATATATTTTATTGACTGCTATGTTTTACATCAACATTGACTGCTGACTCTTGACTACTCTTAACTAGCTGGGAGTGGCAGGATGTGATCAGCAGCTGCTTTATCCACATGTCCCTAGACACACTTTGTTGAGATCTGCACCAGTCTAGCTGTGCATGGTATTATTTTAAATTGTATTCATCCTATGCTCTTTATTGTATTACTTTGTATTGTAATGTATTATACCATGTTTTTTACTACTATATCCCTATGTCATATTCTTTTCCTATAATGATAGTGTATTGTATCAGGTTGTTCTATATTATATATAAGTGTATGATTTTACAGTACCGTATGGCATGATGTTAAGTTGATCACATATTTTCTTTTTTAAATTTGCCAACCCTCTGGTCTAGAGCCTACCTCACTAACAAGTATATAATTAAACTTGCCAAATTTTGGACTCTGGCTTCTGAAAATCTTTATAATGATTGTCACAATACATTTTAGGAAATATTTTATGCCTGTGGTTACCTTTGTCCTGGGTATCCCTCTGAGTATTTGTTGTTCAGACAGGAGCCCTGGGCCTCAAGTGCTGCACGACTGCAGAAGTTCTGACAGGACAAACAAGCACAATGCCAACATCCAGAGACACACGCTGTACATTTTTTATCATGCTTATATATCCCGGACACTGTCCCCATCCAAATGTAACCTTTATTTACTTGGAGAAGGATGACTTTACTACACAATACAACTACAGCCTAAACTTGAGTTATCCAGTGAGCAATTTACTTCAACTATAAGCATTTCACATGCAAATACCAATTACAAAACAAAAAAGAAAGGACAAAAAATAAAATAAAATAAATTAATAAAAAAACGTGTTACGGAAAAAATTAAAGTAATTTAAATCAGTTAAATTTGTTGCATCAATCTTACAAAAGGTTCATCACAACCCTATCTGAAAGCTGCAACAATTAATTAAATTAGCTTATGTAAAAATATTAAGGTATTAGACGTTCTATGGACAAATTAAGAGATGAATAAAGAGAAATCAAACAAATACTGATGCCCTATGGATTCATTACAGTGTCAAACCTCCCAGAGACACTTGAGAGTCAGAGCTGCAGAAAAAGAAATGAATGTGAATTAATTTTTCGCGCTGTCTCAGTCTCTTGTTTTCTCCCACTCTCACTTCTGCTCATCTTCTCTCTCTGTCTCTCTCTGTCCTCCTCAGCCGCCCCATCTGCCTTGTTATTATACTAAACCTGTCACTGTTCAGGGATCCCTCAATCATTCCAGTGGGATTTAAAACCAGTCCTCCATGTGACAAAAATTTCTCCCTATGACATTTCAAAACACTATCTCGACACACACACACATAAACAGACATGCATAAACGACTGCCCCTCCTCCTCTATCTCAACTTAGAATGTGTAGATCAATGGCAGAGATCAGTGAGGGAACCTAATGGGATCATTTGACTGTGTTCCTAAGGAAAAAAACATTGGCTCTGCACTGAGAGTCAGCCTGCAGCGGCATGCACAAGACGATGAAAACCTTTTAGATGTCATTGTGACTGATAGTGCTGTGGATACATAATTGCTGGAGAATAAGACAATGAAAATTCCATTCTTTTCCCACAGCTTCCACTTAGATGAAATCAAGTGACTTGCGAGGGAAAAATGCAAAGGAAATTTCAAACTCTCTGAAGAAAACAGTTATATCCCAGAAACTGTAACTCCAGTGACTTGTGGTTCACTGCTAAAAGAGGCTGTTGTGCTGTTGGAGTTGCTAGTCTTGCTTCCTGTCTCACATACAACTGTTAAACACCTCTCTCTACAGGAAAGCATAAAGGGTAATTAGCATGATAGAACTCTATGCAGATAAAGAACTATATCTTGCAGACTCTTTATTTAGCTATTAATATTGCACATACTGCACAGGTAATTTTCACATTTAAATATAATCATTGACTGTGAATAATCTGTTTTAACCTGTTGGGCTGTGAAACTATCTTTTGTTTTTTGGCTGAAGTTTTATTCTGGCACAAACTTATCTACCAGCAAACTTAATACAACAAACAAGTAAGGGAGAGGAGAATAAAGTGATGCATTGCTAAGTAAATGGATTTTGCAAATGCTGTACAGAAATCCTTTGATTTTGTGTCAAACCACACCTGTAGCACTCCCACACTCAGACTCTGTGTGAAGCAAGACACTAAACAAACATTTAAACAGCCACTTTCAATCGTCCTTGTAGGACTTTTGGTTGTGGATTATCACATTTGATGGGACATTAAACCGAAGTATGTTTTTTACAACAAAGATTAACCATGAAAGAGCTTGTAAAGAACCTTTATAACTATGCTGTTTATGTGACTATGTGATGGAAAGTTACAGCAACAACTTAAGTTTTGTAATTGTTTAATAAGAGAAGCAAGAACAATTTCTGAGAGCGTTACATACAGCTTATAGTATCTCAATTACAACATCAGTAAACCCTGTTTACGTTTAATATGACAGGGAGTAAAATTATTGCTTGTTAGCTAGCTTTCTCGATTTACAATAAAGGAAAATATTTTTCCGCTTAATTTGAGAGAACAGTGGCTCTACATTTAACTAAGCTCACTAAGTAAGGCTGTCACATTATAATAACACTTATGTGATTATTTCAAAGCTTTAAAAATAATGTTAGCTGCGCCACTCTTGCTTGCAATGAATCCTGGTAAATGTAGGCACTGCAAGAACGGCTGTGAGAGCAGGTCAACTCGGAAAACTCAGCTTTCTCTGTCAATATAGTACAAACATAGGAATTTATTGTTTCAACTGAATACAGTCACATTAGTATTGATCCAACATCCACATGAACAGTGGTGGATTTACCCTTTAAGAGGCAATGACCAAGTTACCTTATCAATAGCTAATAAATACAACAAATATTGGAAATAATAAGTAAATGTAAATCAAGCAGATCATTAGACAAAACATCTCTGTCTTGTCTTCATACATGGGCCTCACCTCTGATGCAATGAGCTCAAGTCCTCGACATTGCCTGTCTTTCTCCTGCTGGAGGAGGCTCCACATCTCTGGGTCATCCTGAGCCAGGCTCTCCTGTCCCGTCCACCCAGCGGCACTGCTGAGGCCTCGCCGACATGACTCCACCATGACCTGTGGCTCTCGACCCAGACATCCTGAAGCCCTGAGGACGAGGGGCTTCGTGGGATTAAGGACAAACACAGCATTTTGGTCAACAACTGCTGTCAAAGTCCATTTACAACTGTTGCAAAACTGTTCTCTGTTACAAGAAATAATATGCAAGAAAGTATGTAAATTCTTTTTGGGAATACCTTGGAGAGATGGCAAGTACTGAACGTGCTGTTCTATTTAACAACTCAGTCTAGTTAAGAAAACCTAAGTAGAAGACTAATACCAAGTCAGAGGATTTGATGAAATTCTCTATTGTGCTTTAACTATCGGTTCAGAGTGAAAAAGTTTCTCGGGGGTTCTTTTTTTGGTGTTGTTGTTGTTGTCCAAGATTGCTCCTTTGGTGTCTTTTCAAAACCTCAGGAAGAGTGAGCCTGTGCAAAAACACTTTCATCACTCAAAATTATAATACTTTGCACCGGGGGTTTGGAAACAAGGGAGTCAGAATAATGTGTCTTTTGATGTTCTAAACAATCCATTAAATGAAAGGCAGTGAAACAGCAAACGTGTTATTCGGTGGAGCAGTTATGGAAAACCTTGGACATGAAAAATATAACGGGGGCTGGCCACACACGCAGTGACTTATTTGTCAGGGTCCTGTTTGTTGAAGGCAGCTTGTCACTGCATGATAGTTGCGTAACCATGCGTTACTTCAGCAAGTCTAAACATACGGTGAAGCAAGTCTCCTTTCATCTTTTTCTGTTCATTATGTTTTCTAAGCTCTGAGTATATTAAGGCTTGCATAAAGTGCAGTGTGTACAGTCAACTCTCCTACAACAACAAAACATGTCTGGGACAAACAGTAGCACTCCTCTCTTTTGATGACCTGAGAAAATCACAGTTATCAAACAAACACAGTGACACTTGCGCAACTGAAGTGACAAATTGAAAATACAACACAAAGTGAATCTTCATACAAGGTATTTCTATCTGGGTTGAGGTGACCTGTGGCTGGTAAGCATGACCTAGTTTGTGGTAAAAAGTGATTGCTTACAACTGCTCTATAGGAGCTAGAGGAAAGTTTCACAAATGCAGATACAAGTGGTTTTGCACATGCATTTAAAAAGCTCTAAATACATATATTTTAAAAGATAGATACTCACCCGTAAGGTTTGCCGTAGTGAGAGAGAAAGCATGCCTGTGACAGCTGTGGACTGGGAAAACAGAAAACTATGCAAGGTGCAAAGGGTGATGGTAGATATTGCACTGGAGGGAAGCCAGACATGCAACCTTTGCACCAGTAATTAAGGATACAACAGTAAATCATCTCATTCTCACTCTGTATCAGTTCTTTGAAGAAAAAATATCTAATCAGAGCCGCTGTACAGACAAGATATTCGTTTCATAGTAAAAAAGAACTTGAAGGCAGTTTATATTTTAAAAACCATGGATGATTCTGTTTAAAAGTGTACGTATTTTTTCATTATTATGAGCTAAGAAATCACATTTTTCAAATAGTGAATATCAAATTTGGCGCTTACAGTCTCACTCAGTAATGCATATTTGGAAAAAAAAGTTCCTAGAATGATAAACACAACTGATGTCATGGATCAAGACACAGCTCTTTTAAGACGACGTGGAGTTACAAATCTCATCTTTTAACAAGTGCTGCTGTGAACACATTTACACAAGTTTTGAATAAATCTACACTCACTGACATGTTTAACATTATATTTTTTTAATGGCAAAAAAAAACAGTCCATCTTGAACCTAAACTGAACACATGGTTTTTGAAGGATGCAGGAAAAGTCAGTGTTTGATTTCTCAGTTTGAGCTTTTCGGAATCTGTCATCCGAAATGCTGCTGGCTCTGCTCTGTCTGAAAGTTGTGGTCCGGACAGACTTTCTGTACCAGCCTGTAATCGGTGCCGGTGAAGGCAATGAAGATGCATATAACCTTAAAGGGTTTCGCGCAGATCCAGGCTGCCTGTGACTGGGTGTTTTCCGAGTAGCAGGTCTGACCAGGATCGTACATGCAGGGTTTGGTCTTCTTGGACCGGTTGGTTCTTTGATATTCGATCCGGCAGTTGAGTTCGGTTACCATCATCATGTCCTGCTGCTGCTTCTGCTGGTCCGGCGGGGTGGAGCTTGTGGACTGAGGTGGACTCTGGAACTGGGGCGTCAGATCTGGAACCAGGACTGAGTTTTTGCCTTGAGCGCCCTGAGCCGCCTGATCCAAAACCTCCCATCCCACAGCTTTGGAGGGCGGGACGATGCTGACAGATATGTTCCCCAGACGAGACGAGTTGTGTCGGAAGTAGACGCTAAACGTCCCGTTGATGTGGTCCACAATTTTTCCTGTCACCAGGAGGCTGAACTTCACTGTTTTCACATTGAAGTAAAAATCGCCCCACCCAAGGATCTTCTTGGCCTTTGGGGATGTTTTTGCTGCAGGTTTAGATTTGGGAGGAGGGCGGTACAGATACTGATCCAGGGCATGTGTGACATTCTGAGGCCATCCGTAAGGCCCAAGGGATCCATAAGCAGGAGTTTTGTGTTTAGTGGAGATGATCTGTAAGTCTTTGGCGGTATGCTTAACCTTCAAAGCAGCTCCCATGGTTTCTCCTCTTCCTCCTTCCTCCTTTCTCCATTGTTGGCTCTGAAAGTCCAAGGGTTTGGCTGTTTCCTGGACCTGTGGACAACAAAATGTAAATTAAAGATAAATAATAAACATAATTAATAATTTACTTGACCCAAATTTTTCTTAAGTCTAAAGGGTCTAAAGGGTGTGTTGACCAAAATCTTTAACCTAAACATAGAAGTAAATTGAATTTTGTTTGTGGTGCTAACAATACTTACAAATACCTTTAAAAAGAAATTCAACATCACATTTTTTTTTACTACTACTGCTACTACTACTACTACTGCCCTACTGTCCCTGTTACTCTGGATAAAATTTTTCAAAGGAATTACCTTTCTCCAAAAAAAGTCCCTGTGCTGAATGAGCAATATGAATGAATATACACTGACTGTGGATTTTCCACACTGAGGTGGACACGTTTCTGAAGAGTCATGTTGCAGTGGGCACGAAATTCCAGTCACCTCCATTACTTACCTGGCCAAGTAAATCTACCCTCACTGCATTTCGTACACTTCTACAGCTTTGTTTATATTATTGCTTATTTGTTTATGTATATTTTAAATGAACCACTTTTAAACACCAAAAAAAAAAAAAAATGCTCCATGTTTTGTAAAAAGTGACATCTGTACTGACACAAACCTCACACTGACAAATGATAAAGATATATAGGTGAGGTTTGTGTCGGTTGCAGCTCTCTACACTGGCAGTTGGTACACTGGCAATCACATTATCCAGGGGTACTCACCTGAATACTTGTAGTTTTAAGTTTTAAAGAGACAGTATGAGCTCTGTGAGAGAACAAACAAGTCTTCATTGAACAATCGCTGACTTAAATACAGTAGAACATTTCATAACTGTTTTGTGTAAGCGGTGATAGGACAGACAGAAGTAAAAGAGGCCTCTAGACCAGTAGGATGACCGCGAATGAAGGACAGTCTCACTGTAGCTACATTACAAAGTAGCAGCTAATCGATTAAAATAATCATGCTTTGATGCGTCTGGCCCTCTAAATGAGAACGACTTGAAATTGACTGTGATCAATAGGTCAGTTCCTTCAGGCAAGGACAACAGTAAAAAGGATCACACACGCACACACATACAGAGTTACATTCATGTTGCCATTAACACATTTTAATTTGGTTGTCCTCCCTCATGCTCTCTCTCGCTCTCTTGTCAAAACTTTCCACCCCTTTGTCAGTGCGACCCTGTTAATGCACTGAATCTACGGGTTTTCTTATCAATATGCTTGAAAGAGAGAAGAACATGGTCAACACTCACGCTGCTGTTCAAGATGCTGCACAGAATCACAGAAGCACAGAAAGAATAATGTATGAAAAGGCTAAAAATCTGTGTGGAACATGTCTGAGCTACCTTAAAAATCCCTCTTGCTCCTTCCACCTTTCTTCTCCTCATCACCATCCCCTTAAAAATCCCATTTTCCATTCTTAAACTGATATGGATGACATACTTAAAATTAAAAAGAGATTAAGCCTTCACCTGAATACATCTTGTCAGGTTTTTATTTCATACGAAGAAAAGTTCATGTTTTATTCATCCACTGCATCGTCATTGCATTTCTCCATCTCCATACACACTCTCCCGCTACCAATTACTGTCCCTCATATTCCAGTACATACAATGCATAAAAATAGCACTCATGTATATGAGCTCACTTTTCCGAGATTAGACAGTACGAGAGAGATTATTTGCATAACTTAGCAAATCAACATGTGCTTTACCTCCTTACAGTGGTAAACTGAGAAACAAATTTGTAGTTGTGTTTGTGTTAGTGATATTAATAAACAATAAGCAGTAAACACTACAAGAACATTAATAGTGTTTCTTAACAGCTCACACAGAGCAAAATATATAATAAACCTACATTTCAGCTGATTGTCCCTCTCAGCCAAAAAAAACCCACTGCATATAAATATAAAGAAGTGAGAGTGTGAAAATTAAGTGCATGTTCAGATTGATGAAGCAGCTTATTACAGCTTATTACAGCCACCTGCTGCTGCTGTGTCTATTAAAAATGCTCAAATCCTAACAAATCCAGTCATTTGTGAGGCTTTTTTTGTCACTGATAATTCTGAGATTCTCTTCACAGTAGAGATGCAGAGATGTGAGATGTTTGAATATAGCAAGTGTGCAGACACGTGTTAACAAACAATGCTTTAAGCATAAAGTATTAAGCATAAAAACTAATAAGACCAGGTGAATGTCTCAGTGTTTTATTTCCTCTCACTTAATAACTCTTCTATTTCTGGTGAAAGTTTTGACACAATGTGGGAAACACAACATTGTTTTTAATGCCTCAAGAGAACTGAGACATGAGTTGGACAAAAACTTCTGCAATTGCTAAGAACTTCTGTTTTCATCAAAATGTGTCGAAAGCAGATGGAGGTTTAGGCTTGTTCTTCCCCCAGATTTCTGAATAAACAGCTCCCAAGATATCATTATTTCTCCTAACAAGTGGGATTCACATCACCCCTAACCACCCCAGCCCTGTGTGCCAATCTCTGCCTTCTCTGGGAACCAAGTGAGCTCCAGCTGTGCCTGTTGTTACCAGCCTAAATCTCCAGCTATGTGCTGTTCTCACCTACCCTAATTGGAGCCCACTGTGTGACAGCCATGTCATTGGCTCTGTGTCAAGATGCCAGCACAGAAACTGCAACTGAGCAACAGCGGTGGAATGGATGCAAGCACAACACCTGTGCAAAAGCACCTGCCGAGGCAAAAAAAAACAAAAAAAAACTGAGAAACCTGAGAGCAGTAATTGCATTTTAAGGACAGAGAGAACAGTCTTGCCATTGGCCATTAAGATCCTTATTTTGTCAGTTTTCCAGACTTAACAAAAAGAGGAAGCGACTGTTTCTTCAGCCCCAAGGGTAGTAAAACTTTTTTTAAACTGACAAAGGCTGCGCAATCATTTAGTTCAAGTAATAAAGCACAAAATTAGGTTTCTCTGAAGGTTTTCACCTGACAAATTCAACGTTAAAGTTACAGATGGTGCAGTCAGCTGCTCATACAGCAAAGTTAAGAAAGTTAAATTAAAGACAGGAGAGCAGATTAAATTACAATTATGCCTGAAAGATAATTTCAGACCACAAGACCGGAACAAATTAAAAATCTGGGGATGGTACATATTCATTTTGGCTGGGCTTCACCTTCTAACAGAAGAGTCAAATTTGTCCCAAGCCAGTCTCTTATCGTGAGACACAAGTCTTCAATTCTGAATGAAAAAACCAAGTCATATCAGAACAAAAGACCAGTGGAAATTTCATTCCTTGAATAAAATGCATGTCTCGGACCTTTGCAAGATTTTAAAGAAATAGAAGAAATGGAACGAATCTCAAACTTGTAGAAACCATGTCAGGTTTCAAGCAAGTATTAAATTGTTGCTGGAGTCACACCTGAGCACAAGTCAATTAACTGGAGTTCTCAACCCTGTCTAGTTCTGAGTATTTGCTCTGTAGCCAATGTCCTTATGCCAGCTTACTTATTATCCTTTAAGGCTGCCATACAACTGGTTTTATTTTGAGTTTTGAATATTTCCTGATATGTTCAGTTGGTGGATCTCAATTTTGTAACAAAACAGTTTCTAATAACTTAGATATTATTGATGGTGGTAGATTCCCTTTCTTATGCATAGGACCAACAACAACAACAACAACAAAAATATAATAATAATAATAATAATAATAATAATAATAATAATAATAATAATAATAATTAATGCTCTTAATGGTCCAAATTAAAAAGAGACCTCTGATTGTGCAACAATGCTGCAGTATAATGAACAGTGACGGAGTCAGAGCATGAGCAAACTGACAATAATTAAATTATGAAATATATTGCACAAACTAGCAGTGCTGCATAAGTACATCTACAAAAAATTAACACTTCCCATGCGACAGCAAAAATGTCTTGCGCTGACGATGAGCCTGAGACTCTCAGGAGCAGAGCAAAGAGTGACTGTTTGCTGATCTTACTCACCGCTGAAGGAAGAAGCCACAGACAGGTGATGGCAAAGTTCAAACACAGCACCCTCATTTTGAAGCAACGTTTCTCCATCCAGAGAGCAGCTTGTCTTACAGACTGGATAAGTGGTGATTTACTGAGTCAAAGCTTACGCTCACTTCAAAAGTAGAAAAGACATTCCGCAGTGAGGGACTCAAAAATCCCCAAGATCTGGAGTGAATACTCAGCTTAGAGCTCCTTCTCCCCCCCACCATCCCTCTCTTGCTCTCCATCTTTTCTTCCTCTCTCTCCCCTCAACACACACACACACACACACACACACACACACACACACACACACACACACATACACACACACATCCTCTCTTGCCTCCCTGCTCATTTTCACCACCTGGCCGGCCCTTATTATGACTCATCAACCCGGGGAAAGGCGCTCTCAGGCGGGCACAGTTTGACAGCCCTCCCCGCTGTCACTGCATACTTTAGCCACAGGGAGGCTGACAAAATGACAAGGGCTCTCTCCGGGAAATATAAAAATCACTGACAAGTCTGCAGAGATGCTGCCACTGCCTGAGCCTATCAGTGGAATTTCAAGCTAACAAATCGCTCCTTGTACTAACCAACCAGAGAAGTTGTCTTTAATGAGCCTGCGATCCTGCATTAATACCCCAACATGTTAAGTTTCATGTTTCCTCCGTGTTCAAGTACCTCGATATTTTAAGATAATAATCGTTGATTTTAAAAAACCTTGAGTGTCTTTGAACTATAGCACTTTTTGAGGATAGTTCTGCTGAGATTATTTATCCTGTCCATAAGAATAATGAATATGTATGATTAACTTTTTTTTTTTTTTAACCTGCCAATATCTTCCATACAAACACACATAAAAACTTGAAGTCCAAAGTGCATATAGGCTATGCGGATAAGTGGATAATCTAGCGAAAAATAAATTAACTAGTAAACATTTAAATCTTTATGAGTAGTAAAACAGCTCAAGCTGATCACAGATTAACAGGTTAACCAGAAATGTTTGGTACTGTCACAGCAGCCATCTTTGAATGGATTAGTAAAGTGAAGAGACTGGAGATGAACTGTGTCTAACAGACTGAATTTCAAATGTCTGTGGTTTTTTGTGCTATCCAAAGAGAAGAGTCTTTGAGGACTGTGGACAAATCTTTAAAACACAGCACTGTTATAACATTCCATATGACAACTGGGAAACTGCCTGAGGCTGCAAATTTCGAGGTGCATGCTGGTTGGTTTCTGTCAGTTCAGTCGACCATTGAGTGAGCGACTGAGCATATACCTTTTTCAAGAACCATACATTTAAGAGCAGTGGAGTTAGTAAATTCATAAGATCTCCAACTTTGCAAGCCGCTGTGTATGTAAAATAACAAACAACAGGCATACCATCACAAAAGAGTATGTTATAGTAACATGGCATAAAGGCCCACCAGAAACTTTAGAAGACCTCTTTGAAATAAGAAATGCTTTGTGGTATACCCCCATTTAGGGCAACTACTGTTTAACTCTTTAACAACTTATTAATTTTAGTTTCTATAAGTAGGCCTACTTGATATATCTAACCAATACAAAAGACTACCAATTACAATGAAGTTACCTCAAGAATATTTTATCCAGCTGTATTTTAACCATTGCTGTTTTCTTCTGTTTTATTTTAGAATCATTTAATAACCTTGGTTTTCATGCAATATCTGACCAGATTTAGATGCTTCTGTGTAACTTAGGGGAAATTTGCCCTAAACACGTAATATCAGCTTCTTTCCTCAAGGTGGTTAAAAGGAACACAAATAAAATAAAATTTGTTTTGTTACAAATGCTGCTTTCATCAAGTCCGAAAGAGAAAAAAAAACAAGTAGTAGTAGAAATACTGTAAAAAAGTTCAGTTTTTAAAAGATGTTGTCATGAAGCATGCACCTATCTAGAAACAGGTTACCTTGTAGCTGTGTACTCTCACACCGGCAAAGGGGTTGCCAACCGACGTACC
>JAPZDX010000002.1:11977819-12001555 GCA_029783625.1 Naso annulatus | reverse complement strand
CAAAGGGGTTGCCAACCAACGTACCTCTCTTGACAAAATTTATCGTCTCTGATTCATTTGCGCATGCGTGCGATAGATACCCGGAAGTATGCAACAGGAAGACTATTCCGGTTTATTCTAAACATATTTAGTCTCATCGCAACGCTTTTGAGTTGAGCTATTTTTAAAAAGCGTGTCTCATCCACTCATTTAAAACTCAAATGAACGTGTGTGAGAGGGAAAATGGGGGCATTTCGTCTTTGAAAGAGACATTTCCTAAAACAGAGGCGTGGTCTAAATTACCATCTTACCCACAATGCCTGGCGCAAATGTTGTGGTAAAAAAAATAAATATGTGCATTTTGGCTTACTTACAGCATTTTTGCGCAATTATATATCCTTTGTGTGGACTGCTTATATTTTTTGGTTAAATTCAATTTTACTACCTTGGACATTTAGTTCGACCAAACCGTAAGTGAGGGTTCTAAGGCGAAGAATGGGGTTTGACACTTTAACTTTCCTCGGACAGATCACTCTTGTTTCTCTTCAGATCGTATAAATCTTTCGCCTTTTACTAAAGATTTCCGTGGAGAGGAACAATAAGAGTTTTACTCAATTTTTTGATGCCCTGCGTTTGTGGGGCTTCTTCTAAGTGTGAAAATTAATGAAATACGTAAATTAAAAACGCAGAAACTAAAGTCTAGGGTACGCTAACTGCCCACCGTGTAAAATGGCGGTATGCTGCAAGTTAGTCCTGGATCTCTATCTGTTTAAGTGTTTTTTGATGTCTAATCACGCGATGTGTTAACATACACCATAAAGCACCTAACATTTCCTGTTTTTTTATTTGTTTTGTTTTATTTTATTTTGTTTTTTAAACTTACACTGTTCATGTAACTTTTGTATTATTATTTCATAAAACAAATCTTACAAGCAAAGCCAGTTCTCAGAAAACAGCCAGAAATTTTAGCGAGTATGATCAAATTTCTAAAACAAAGATCGAACTTTTGGGTCTCCATTGAAAAACCGAACTGTGTATTTGCATACGTCAGGGGTTGTCATACCCAAATTATCAGACGAAATCCAGTTATGAAAGTGCTCCCAGGATATACGTGACGCATTACAAGAAAAGAATAGATGTTACACTGTTTCTATTTCTAAATTACAAAATGTACATTCACTGAAGTCAAGACTGAACTTCAAACGCAAAAATTCTTTACATGGAAAGATATTGTTTATTATTTTAAAGTGCACTTCCTCGGCCTTAACAGGGAACTTAATGTATCTACATCTAATTCTTTTAATACCCCTGGCAGAGAAATTATCCTTTATAAAGTTCCTTTTTGAGGGCACAGGTAAACATTCCCTGATTTTGCTATTCGTCAAACAAAAACGAGTCCACCAGGATACTTGCACTGCTGGGAGGAAGAGTACGAGCAGAAACAGTCAGGGAGAGAAGTTCAGCTGCAGACAACAGGACCGCACTTCAACAACCAACAAACAAAGTTTCTGTGCCAGCAAAAATATACAAGTTTAATCCCAGTGAATACTGTTTTTGATGAATGCCAACATTTAAAAAAAGGTACTTGACTGACATGTGAATGGGAAACAAGTTGAATAGCTATATTTTGCCATTTCACCTGTGAGGGGCAGCAAACAGAGACTGAGCGCAAATCGGCAAGAAATTACAGGAGGCGAAGAAGAATTTACAAACGCAGAAGAAGAAACAAAATAAACACAATAAAACGCAGTACTTCACCACCACGTGAGATTGTACAGTCCTCGGCAAAATAAGGCTGCATGTTTCTCTTTTCTAATGTTTAACGTTATAAATTTATTATGTGGCGACTGACGTTCAAACGTCATCGTCGCTGTCTGCCCAGTGTGTCAGCAGGGGAGAGACGAGGAGCGCCTAAAGAAACTCATGGACGTTTCTTTACAGCTAACGTCAAGCGACAGAGACCGGTGAACCAGGGAGAGTGAGAGTAGTGCATGATATCGACCAGCTGAGTGAAGCCCACCTGCAAGTTGTTCGAACTGTATAATGACATTATTGTATTTATAAACTGGCCTGTCTGTGAATTAAAACAGCCATGGATGCTGCTATCATTATACAGACTGATGAATTAACAGACTGTGACAATGCTGCTGCTGCTGCTGATCAACCACAAGAAGTGAATGAAAAATCACCAACGAAAACGCAAAGGAGGAGCACAAGTGATATCTGGCAATATTTTACTACTTGTGATGATGACGTGACAAAAGTGGTGTGCAACGTTTGCAAGAGAGTTATGAGCAGGGGCAAGGATTTAGGACGTCTAACCACCACCACCGTGCACAACCATATGCGTTACCAGGTATCCGCAGCGCTCAGAGCAGCAGGAGACCACAGCCAGCCCCTTCCCCTACTCCTGTGCTGCACAGTACACCAGCTGTTTCTCAGCTCGTCCAGGTTGAAGCCCAACTGATTCACCAAATTACCCCGACAATCAGCGACAGTACAGGTGAAATAATTTGCGTGGATCTTTTGCCATTTTCATTTGTGCAGAATAAAGGGTTCGGTAATCTTATGAATGTGGCGGCACCTCATTACACAATTCCTTCCGGCATTCAGTTCAGCAGCAAAATCGTACCACAGCTGCACCAAAGAGTGAAAACTAAAGTGCATGAGAACCTTTAGTACATTGAAGGCAACGTTTTTCACTGCACAGCTGATATTTGGACCAGAGAGTTCTCAGCCAGCTCCTACCTGTCTGTTACAGGACACTGGTTTGTACAGAGTACATCAGGAGGCGGGGCTGCGACACATAAACGTGTCAGTGCGTTGCTCAATATCAAGGTCATTGACACAGAGTACACTCCAACAGAAATCTTGACACACCTCCAGGATCCTGTTGAAGAGTGGCAGGCTGTGGCTTCAAACAGATTCACTGTCGGGTTCTTAGTCACTAACAACACTTGGAGTACGGTCAAAGCCATGTGCGACAGTGGCTACGAGCACATTAGATGCACGGCTCACTCCCTGCACTTGATTGTGACAGCTGATATTGAAGAGTGTGATGGTGTGTGTAGTGTGATCAACAAAGCAAGACAGATTACCAGCACTGTACACAGGTCAGATAAAGCTGTGGCTGAGCTGCACGAAAAACAGGAGCAACTCGGCCTTGCTGCGGCTGCCTTAATTCGTGATGTGCCGACCAGGTGGAGCACCGTGTTGTTCATGCTGCAGGGCCTGTTGGAGCACAAGAAGGCACTGATTGCCATGTCTGCACAGATGGACTTTGGTGGGTTTTTCTCAGAGCATCAGTGGTCTTTGATGGAGGCCATAGTCAAAGTCCTGAAGCCATTTTGAGGAAGCAGCACGCTCAGTGTGCCAAGATGATTTGTGTATTTCCTCGGTGATTTCGTGCATCCAGGCCCTCAGAGCTGCACTGAACCAACTTAAAGCAAATAAGGACGTGAGCGATCTGTTCGAGACGCAGAGCCTAGTTGACTTGCTGCAGAGCAACCTTGAGAAACACTTTCAACGCATCTTTGAAATACCCACCAACTCCTATTTCAAAGCCACGCTCCTGGATCCCAGATTTAAGATCTTGCCCACGGCACTGCTCAGCGAGCTGGATTTTCAAAGGTTGCAAGCTGCCGTGGCAGCGGAGGTTGAGGAGTTGTTGGAGCAGGAGAGCGCGCCTTCAGCAGGTGAAGCTAGTAAAGCTGGCACTTTGTAGACAAGCCTTTTCTGGGGAGCATTGCAGAGTCTTACTGCACGTAATGCAGCATCTTTGTCAAAGACAGTGACATCGACAGGTGTCGATGTCACTGTGGAGTCCTACCTAGCAGAGAGGAGCACACAGTCGCTGGCGTCTGACCCGGTGATTTCATACTGGTCAGCAAAGATGGCTCAATATCCTGTATTGGCTCAGGTGGCAGTAAAGTATTTGACCTGCCCGCCCTCATGTGTCTCCTCTGAGAGGCGTTTGAGCACAGGAGAAGATTACAAACTCCACCCTGTCCATGTGCCGCAGCTTGTTTTCACTAAGTACAATTTTGTGAAATTTCAGTAACTATTCTTTTTTGTGTTATCTCTTTTTTATCTAAGATACTTCCATCTTTGTCTTACAGGTGCTGATGTGTTTGACATGTCATTGTTCAAACCTTGGATTAGAGAAGAATATAAATTGAAAACTGACAAAAATATTGAAGAATATATGAATAACACTGGATATATACTCTTTAGTTGGTAGGTGAAAGTTCTGGTGGTGATGATAGAATAAACTGTTATGAATGCTGTGGAGATGATATACAGATGTATGCACATTTTCCCATAACTGTTAAGTACGCCATGCTGGGCACTTTTTTATTAAACACACTCTGCTGAATCTTTGACTGAGTCACTTTGTCTTCATATCTTCTATTTTTATTTGTAGACTTTGTGTTGCAATAAAGGATAAAAAAAAACACAAACAAGATTTTTTTTCTTTGTTGGCTTTGCATTATTCCTTGTATTTTCTTTAAATCTGTAACTATCATGAATGATTCGAATTACACTTTTTTTCAAACGATAGTTGCTTATGGTTCATGTGAATTTTTTCTGTCCAGAACTGATTACAGGTCTCCAATCTTAACCTCAGTTTAAAACCGGATTTCAGCTGCCAGTCTGCGTTTGAACACAGCTTAACTCCAGTGCAGGCCATACAGTGACAGTACAAAGTGGTGCTTTGCTGCAGACACTCTGACCGCTTAGTGCATTAAACTCCATTCAGAGAGCTTCATCTGCTTCTTTCTATGTCTCATTTTTATGTGAAACACAATATTGTGTTTTCGGAAATATTTTAAAGAAAGTTGTACAGTTTTGAAGTGCACTTCAGCTTTAATTTCACAACATTTATACTTAAGGCGTTCGGTTAATTTTATCAGCAGCAATTAGTGCAAACATTTGAAACTACTTTGAGCAGTATTGTATGTATTACGTTCAAGATTAAACTTGGAAAGTTTACATTATTTGTAAATATATGTACATGTTAAAATGGCCTTGAAGCCTCTTATTTTAATCACTATGAAGGACCCAGAGAGCCTTGCAAATAGTAGAGAATTAGGCAATAATCTTCAAAATACCTTTCAATACAGATAAATTATTGCCATGTAAAATATTTGATTTATATATCATACCCAAATAAACAGAGAATTTTAAAAAAAAAAGGTATGATTACTTCATATTAGCTGTCAGTTTCCTGTTTGCCAGCCCTCTGTATGGCTTTTTTTTGTGGCCAGTCTTTACCAACATACTGTGAGAGCTGTCGCTGTCCACTTATTTGTCAAACAGATTTAGAAATGCAGTATTACGCGTGTGTTGTTATCTGCCTCCATAAAAACAAATGTATTGATTTATGACCTTTTGCAAAACTCTCCAGGTATTCTTTAAAGTCTCATCAGTGTTAGCTATAAACAGCAGCTAGTAACTGCTAGCGTCTGACCATTTGCTGACCATGCTATTCACTACAAAGCAAATGCATTTCCTGACTGTCTATAATTAACACATTAATTCAAATATTAATAAAAATAAGTTTTTAACTACCAAATAATCTCTTCATTCTTATGCTTCACCACAAACATGCTACTGTGAATACATTTCTACTGTAGTATATTTTCAGTAACAAATATAGAAAACTGCTGAAAGACCAGTCAGATCTCCATCCAAAACAGTTATGTCTCCAGTTTGTGCTGTTATTTAAAGTGTTTTCAGGCTCGTTCATTGCATGTCACAGTGTTTATGTCACTTTGATCTCCTCCAGCAGATCAGCAGGGAAGTAGCCTAGCTTGCGTCCAGTGCTAACCTTCAAGTAGCCACCTTTCTCATCTCCTTTCTTCACCACAATCTGAAAAGCAGAGTGACAACAGCACAAGTGAAATTCAGCTTCGTCGGCATGATACATTTCACTAAGACCGCTGCAGTTTCATGCAGCATGCACCATTTCTTTGTGCAGACACTGAAGGCAAAACAGTGTTAAGCTATCAAACATTAATAAAAGTAGCAACACGTACAAGGGAAGTGGTTTGATGGAGTGAGTTTGCATGTTGTTTATTTCATGCACTCTCACACATCATTGCAGCTACCTGATCTTTCTTCAGTGTGATTTGTCCCATCTCTCTGTTCCCAACAAAAGAGCGCGTCACCTTGAAAACCCTCTCTGATGCACGCACTTTTATGAGGTAGTTGGTGGGAAAGTAGCCCGTCTTCTCCCCCATCTTCCCCTGAAAATCAAAGAGTAATCAGACTATGAGTTCATCCTCCACAGACACTTTAGCAAACAGACCAAAAAAACACAACTGAAACCTGTTTACTACAATTGAAGTAGCACATTTACAGGATTAAATGAAAGCTAAAAGAATCAGACATGATGAGGCTCACCCTCCACCACTCTTCATTGGAGTCATCCAGGACTGTGATTCGATCACCAGGGCTGATACACAAACACACCCACAATAAATGTCTTTTATCACTGCTTTACTGCTCAGCAATTACATTTTATAATCCAACAATGCAGTTGTGGATGGATGCTTTAAACTATAGCCTATGTAAGCCCTGCATGTTTGGAATTATTTGCATTTTTCAAACTTACTGAAAGTCGAGGTCATCTTTCTCTATGGCCTTGAAGCGGTAGAGAGCCAGGTAATAGTGGGACTGGGAGAATGTACCCTTACTCTGTTGACAAAACAGCACAGATACAACTTCAGATGACAGCTGAATTAAGACAACAAGTGGACTTAAAGTATTATACTTGTTGAAACAGGGCAGTACTTTCAGTAGCTGCTTAACAGTACAACTATACTCGTTTCATTAACATTTTTTTCTTACCTTATCATCTGCTTTGTCTCCTCCTTTCTCTTTCTTATCGTCAGGCTTCCCTGTATGAACGTCAGAGTCTTAGACTCATTATTTGCTTCTAATGCAGCCTAACTTTAACAAAAATGGAGAACGAGTCCTTTCATGTAATCACTCCCTTGTTGAATTTGTGGCTTTTTGATTTTTTTCCTGCACTTAAGAAAAACACATTTTCCGAAGTGTTGCAGAAATTGTAACTGTCATGACCGTGACCAGTGTAGGATACACCACACATCTAACCAGCGATATAGTTTTTTGTACCTTCTCCTCCTTCTTCATTCTCTTTGGGTTGTTGGTTGTCCTCTTCTTCTTCCTCCATCATTATCATCTGGAGGAGACACAGTGTCAGTCTGAACTGTACACAAATATCATTTCATATCCTTTTAAAACACTGCATTTGCATTAAAACCGTTATTTCTGGATTCATACTCGAACCATTTGGTAGTTGTTTATTTTAAGCAAATGCACTTAACTGTGAAAGATGTGGAAGTTTTTTTAGGTTCTACAGTTTGATCAAAAGTGTGTTGTGCACTCACATTTTTTTTGTCATTTTCATTCTTCTTGCGCTCCTTGTTTGCCATGATGACACCAACACGCAGTGTGTCAAAGACGGGGTCGTTCCGGTTTGGGTTGTCTGGTCGAGGACAGAGTGATCAGCCGGATAATTAAACATTAGTACAAAAAAATGAAATTATATACTTTCACAAACAGACTGTACTCACTTCACAGGCAATAAATTGATAGATGCAGTTATTAATAAACCTAGATATGCATAAGACACATGGTCACTCAGTGGACTCACTTGGATCTGGTTGGTCACTGCCGTACAGAGGGGAGCTGTAGGCCCTTCTGAAGCCAGGTGGCTACAGGAAACACATGGAGAATGGCATGTTTCAGTACTTTGAACCATTTTAGTTATGGATATCTTTCTCAACGTGTGTAAAGTCATGTGTATCTTTATACATTTAGGTGGCCCACTGCACAGTGAATAATTTTTAGAGAGTTCCCAAATAATATTTATTAGTACCGTGGGGCCTGTCTTTTGTAAGATGTATTCAAAACCCATTGATGCACTCTGACAAATGTTTTTAAAAAAATATGTGCGTTGTTACTTTCGGCGTGGAGGAAGGTAGAGAAATTGCGTGACTGTTCTTCTGCATGGCACCCACACTCTCCATTATTTAACAATGATAGATTACTGATTGGCAGTCGTCCCATCTGTTTTCCTCACTGGGGGGAAAAAGGCGTCCATACACTGAGTGATATCTATGGAGAGGAAGATCTACTTTCCTTTTATGACATGCATTCTGAGAACAACTTGCTTCCTTTTTCTTTTATTTGCAATTAAGATCAACTTTAAAAGCAAGTGGTGCCCCTTTACAGAGCCATCTCACACCACATCCACTTCATAAGGTATTGTGCTCTACTAGAGGCACAAGTGGCTTAGTTCCTAGACTCTACTGGTTCTCGTTGCAGCGTTCTTACAGACCCCTGGCATCAGGTGCTCTGTGGAGGACAGATGTCCCAGATATGAGCCCAGCACTTGATTGGGACAGAGTGTGAGTTAATGTAGGTTTAGCATCCAGAAACCCCCATCACCAGCAAATTCATTACAATTTTATATACAGGGTGTGTTTAACGCCTAGAAAACTTTACTTAATAAAAAGCAACTGGTGATCCTGCATGCACTCTTTGTCCTTTGGAAGACTGGCTGGTATTTTCACATGTTCTAGGAGTGTGCTCCGATGGCTGGATTCTGAAAGATGATCATGTAAGTTTGGAGCTATGACAATTTTACTTTATCTATATATTGTTCATATAACATTTCTAAACATTCTGTATATGTTTTGTAACTTCATATTTTCCCAATAAAGTAAAAATTTGATCACAAGAAAATATGTAAATAATACAATATAAAATTATACTTTAGACGTTCTTCCTCACATTTGTGTTTTACTTTGCGGTTTTGGGGGTTTTTTACAGCTGAGCTCTCGTCAGCTGTTGTGTTGTTTTTACTTTTTAAAAACTTGTCCATTTTTTTGGAAGGCTGTTGCTAGCAAGATGCTTGCAAGCTAAATCATTTTCAGTAGCAGATCAGCTTCGCAGCAGGCGCAGACTAAAACCACGTCAGCACTGACAGCTTATAATATTATGAACAATGTTCTCACTGACAGGCAGTTGGAAAGATGTGCATGGCAAATAACATTTTCACGTAATGCTATTGTAGATCATATATTAAAATATTGCAATACGCATAAGAAGATGATGAAGTAAAGACGAAGAAGAAGAACCATCACCATTTTTCCTCAACTCCACTCCAATTTGCTTTGGAATCCCTGACACCCCTTGTGAGCCAGGGCCCCATCATTGAAAATCACGGTTGAAGAGCATGACAGCAGGAGGAAAAGGACTTACAATTTTACCAAAGCACCTCTGGAACTCGACATAGGACTGACATGAATGGTGGATGTTGGTCTTGCAGTTTTTACACCTCAGAGCAAACTTGTTGTTCACTGAAAAATAAACAAAGGAACAGCCATTGGGGTGATTGAAAAATCACATATATGTAAAAATATAAGGTTGATGTTTGTGCTTTTTTTTTTTTTTTTTTTGGAACGTGATTTGGGATACACACAGACAATCATGCGAGCGCAGACGTCACAGAACTTGGGTTTCTTGCAGTAGTGGTCCTTGAACTTGTGGGGTTTGTCGTTGACCCGGAGAACAGGCTCTTGAGGTTCTGGTTCCTTCTCCTCCACCTCCACCTCCTCCTCATATATGAAGTAGACCTGAACACACAAGAGCCATATCTCAGTCATTTAGAAAACACAATACATGGGCAACCTTTTGATGCTTTTGGGGAAGCAGTGCCTGCAGAAAGTGAAGAAACTGATAATGTGGACAACGTTCATGGGAATGACAGGGCCTAAGAAGTACTGCTCAGATTTTTAATTGTTGGTCTGAAGTGCGTCTGAAATGTGTGGTCATTAGAAAGACACAGTAAGTTATCTTTCTCCTAAGTGCTGATTTTTTTTAAATCATCTGATATACCTGTTGTGCAAACACACGATGCATTTTCTTTCATTGTGTATTCTGTTTTATAAAAATTGTTAGTTTGAAAAATCATGTACTCACCAAAATTAATCATCAAAGTTAGTATAATTTACATGTGTTTTGCACATTTTTCTTTTGGTGGAAAAACTACTCTGCCAAAGTCCTGCTGAGTGAGAAATTCCTTTGCATTTAGCACCTTTTTTCGGTTGAATTTAACCATCACTGCAGTGCAGCATCTGTCTTCTATCAGGATTTGCACATTAAGTCATTTACGTCATCAACTGCTTGACAAGATTTACATTTCGTTGTTGCCTATAAAGCCACTTTTCCAGACTAAAGTGCTCATAGCTCACAGATCAGTCAGCAGTGTGACCTTATCCACAAGGGATAAAAGACAGAAACGCTAAAGTCAAGGCTCATATTTTTCCGATTGACGCTGCACTGCGTTCCTGTCCCAGCTGGTGGCTATTTTAAACTGCCCAGGAATGGCACCTCTGACAGTGGGGGGTTGACATGGTCCTGTCACTCACAGTGTCTCCGTCCTCTCTCACTACATTGTCAGGAGCTGGAGGGTTGTCATGGATATCCACAGAGTTTTTGTCATCCTCCCTGGCACACACACGGACACAAAGAAAAAAAAAAAACAGTGTGACCAAATAATGCAGCTACATGTCATTGCTTTCACATAAACAGTTTGTCTCTTTAAAGTGGTGATCTTTGTCTTTAATCTTGACCTCTTGAACCTCTCATTGAACTTGCTTGACTTAAATGTGACATGTAAAATGAAATTTGCCAATGTAGGGTCACCTCATGGAGTGACCTGATATAACAGACAAGCTTTGTGCTGATATCAAATTGCTGTTTGATCTCAAAATAGTTGAGTGTTGATTATTTATTCTGGGTAACTCCTCTGACACATTTTCTCTAATGAACATGCTGGAGATGCTTTGTCATCATCGTAATGGAACATACTGTGAAAAGACATGGACGAGAGCAACAAGGGTTCGGGGGTTTTGTGCTCTTCAGTCTGGACTGTGGGAACATTTAGCTCAATAGAGTTTGAATGGAGGCTTGTGGAGGCAGTGAAGAGCAGCAGCCAGGCAAAGCGGGAAAAGCCGTATGTACGGAAAATATACTTACTGGTCCATGGTGTTTGGTGGACAATGTCAGCACTGCCTCACCTACAAAGATATCAAGACATTTATTTAATCATTTTTTGCTTTGCTAAGTAATGCAAATTCATGGTATCAGGGATAAGAATTACATAAATAGCACAAAACTATCTTTGAGTCTTTTCTCATATCAACTATTGCATGGCACAAGTCATATGTTCACATTTCTTTCAAATTTCAAATTTTCATAGAAATTCATGTGAATGAAAATAGGTAATATTTAGTATTTTGTGTATTTGTGACATAAGGGTATTGACCTTCACATGGCAACAATTCATTCTTTTATCCTCCATAAGAGTTTTATTATTTACAGAAAAGATATATAGCCAAATAACATGACATTCTTGATGTGGACACTAGATTAGCGCTTACTCTGTTGTTTAAAATCTAACGCACAGCCACACAAACAGATATACAGGATGCTTGGGTCTGTATGAACACTTAACAAAAAAAGTAAGCAAGACACTTGCATTCTCACACCAACACTCGTACTGTATGAGTGCACTTGTCCACTTGACCCAAACTATTCTAGGGTTGTGAAATTCAATCTCATCACAGCTAAATTTGGGTGTCTCTGCCAGTCAGGAAGAGACAAGCAAAATTCTAGAAAGTATGGCCAAAATAAAATTCATGCTTTATGAACTGGCAGAAATAATTCTCCATATGGCAGTTATTCAGCTGTATCTAAAAGTTTATGTAACTGCCTTACTGAAATCAAGCTGAATAAACTGACTTGCGCACTTATCTCATGCAAATGCATTTTAGGTTGGAATAGCTCAAAACTTCAAACTTATGCTGAACATACCTTCAAATTCAGCTCAGAGGATAAAATCCAGTGTGTGAGTAAATGGCTGTGAATGAGTCCCTCACCTGCTGGCGTTGACTTGGGTGCTGTACAGCCAGTAGATCCGAGTCAAACAAACCAGCTGACCAACCTGCCTCCGTACTTCAGACCCTCAGGATTCTGTGTCAACACTGGCACAATCTGGGCCCTTCCTCTGTTCCCTGTATTGTCTCTTTAGAGGACCTCCACCATACTCAGGTGTGAGCATATGTCCTCATTTGTGTACTCACATGTATTGTGTGTGTGTGTGTGTGTGTGCGCGCGCCAGACTTAGCACTCGTGTGTCAAGCTGACTGTTTGGGACAGCTGCGGACCTCAGACTGAGCGCCGATGACGAGGGGAAATCAGACACTTTGTCTGCCTCTGTCTTCATTACACACATTTACACACCTCTTTCCTCTTGTCCCACTTGTTCACAGACAGGAGACACACACAGACGAGTTTTTATATTCACTGTCCTGTTATCCTCTGAAGACCAAGAGGAGCAACAACAAACCAGAGTGTCACTTTGAATTAAACATTTAATCTAATATTTCACATCAGTGCTGTATTAAATGTGTGTAAATTAATTACTGTGGTTGTGCTGCATTACAAACAGAACCGTAGTTGCAATTCAACACGGTGAGGTAATGTACTCAGTATTATGACGGCTAATTAAGGGCTGAAGTTAAAGCTAGGGCTAAATTTATATACAAATTAAACACATACTGTATAAGACATGTTTTAAGGGTCCCTCTAATATTTCTTTGGGCAAATGATCTTAACATTTTGAAAAGCATTTACACCATGATGTATGTGGATATTACTGAACAATTAACAAATTTAATGTGAAACATTATAATGACAATATATGCAACTGGTTCAAAAAATTTTAATGGAAGAACAGTTGCATTTGGAGGTGTCTGAACTTATGTTAACTTCATGGAGCTGACTGTTAATTATTTTAGGGTGTCTTAGGTCTGACTTCTCCTTTTAACCACCTTGTGTATGTATTAGTTAGCAATTAGCAATTACATTTTGGTTAGTTAATGAGGCCAAATATATCTAGGGATTTTGCAAGATGTAATCCCAGCATAAACTAAATAAATGAATGCTATATTTTGACAGATAATCTTGAGGGTAGCTCAGTATTTTGCAATAATTCAGGTCTCCCCTTAAGGTTCTTGTCATGTTTATATTGTGCTTTAATGGTGCATACAGTATTACCAAACAAATTTTATAATTAATCAAATTACCACACACCAATTGCCTTTTGGTGATCCTGAAGCCTTTAAGCTCCCTGGGTGTCTGGGGCCTCGGGGCAGTTGCATGCTTTACTAAATTGTCTTATTCAGTCTTTACCAAAACCGGAGTATGCTGTGCTCTCTTAAATACTTTAATCACAAACAATTCCATACACACACAAAAAAGGTGTGCCTGGTCACTTTATTGTCTGGGCAAACATTTCTACATGCAGGCCTCATGTCACATGAAGTGGTGCATGCAATAATTTTGGGGGCAAAATGGTACTGAAAGAGTGCTTTGAGCAGCATGTGATACAGGTGATATTTATTCTTAAATTGTTGTCTTAAAAATACACAAATAAGTGGGCCTGGGCTAATTTCACACCTGTACATTGTTAAATGATGTGTGCAGCTTCTAATGAATCCAAACTGCAGACATGTATCCCGGGCCTTTTACTATTCTGTCACTATCATGTCCTCTACTTCGGAGCTCCGCACTGTTGTCTGTCTGGAGCACTACAAAGGTCCCGTTGCATGTCGGGTACAATACTCCCTGAGCACTGAGTGCGCATGCCCGACAGAAAACTCCATTATTTTTTGCTCGGAATCTGTAAGAAAAAAACAGTGGGAAACTGTGAATTTGGGATTTACATGGGTAGTAATGGTTGCCGAAATACATCTGAATGCTCGACGGTTTAGCAGAGCAGAGACCAAAGCAACGGCTGGATAACTGTGCACAGCTAGCGGGACATCCTTCAGCCTTCTTGGGACACTCCAGAATCAAGTAAATTTCAGCCAGTTAGCTCTGCTAGCCTAGCTGGTAACGTTAGCGTTAGCTCCAAGATCCCAGGCGCAGTAAAATGAAGCGTTATTTCCCTTTGTTTTTAAATCAGACTGGCAGACGTTGCGTAAACGCTGAGAGCTAATCGATCGCGCTAATGCGTGGTTTGATAATGAAATCATTCATTTTATGGTTATTTATGAAGTATTAGCCATTTTCAAAACATTTCTGGCTGGTCGGTTAGCAGACGTTAGCCAGCTAACTCTTGATTCTCCCGCGAGCCAGAAAAGCGAAGACTCCAAAACTTCTCCAACGCAGAGAGCTTGACGCAGAGAAAGGTTGTTAGGTCCCGTTAACGTTAACGTTAGCTCACAGCTGTCAGTAACTAAGTGCAACCTGGTGACGGAGTGTGTTTTTTTCACGCAGTATTGCACTTAACGTTGGCTAATTTCTTGTTACTGTAGCTAACACGCAAGAGTTTTACATCGGAGTGTTTAGTACGCCTGACAGCTGTCACGACAACATACTACAAAGTGGTGTAGCTTGCTAGCTGAGCTGCTAGCCTAGCTGCTAGCTTGCCGTGTAACGTTATCAGTCGTGTAGTTAGCTTCTGAGATGTTGTTTATTGGCTGTCCACTGCAGAGATGACGACCGTAGCCTCACCACGAATTTAGGAAATTATCTAGCATAATTATTAGTTTATTCTCCTTCCAGGTTGCTGGCGTGTTATCTTGTATGTTGTTTGTTGGAAAGGCAGCTGCTTGTGTTGTGGCTAAGCATTCAGTAAAACACGGGCCTATCACCCTCCCACTTCAAAGTAGCCACAGCTTGTTCAGAAGTTGTATTTTTTTCTTCCTCAGAATGTAATGCATCTCGTGTAATCGTATTTTGAAGTACGCAAGGATCAGGTTAATTGCATGAAATGGTTTTTAACACGAGTTATTCACTCCGCTTCTCCCTGTCAGGTTACATAATCGACCTCCCCTTTCCTTTGCAGGCTCACCATCTTCATCCAAGACCCTACTCTGATGTGAACTGAACAAATAAATCTGCAGGAGTCATCCTCTCAGTTGAGGATCTGTCTCATAGCTGAGGAAGGCCCTGGTGCTTGGGCATTGAGTCAGATTTTACTGACAATCTGTGTGCTTCTCACCCACCAGCATGTACATTGGACAGTGGATACCTTAGCCAAAACAAATCCTGGCTTCCCAAAGATGACAAGGTATGAAAATGTGCTTCAGTCATTATGTTTTTTATTACGTGAAAGTATACCAAAATATTTTTCTTTTGCCTCTGCCACACCTTGAAATTGTAAGTTTACATCATGTTTTGTGTATTTAATGGTAAAGACAACATTCTGCAGAGGCTTCAATTTTCAGGAGTACTGAAGGAAAGTAAATGTTTGGCACTTTGGCAGAGCTTTTTGCAAATGTGGCCCACATCTGGGAAGAAAAAAATAGTGCAAAATATTTATGCAAATGTGTGCATTCTTCTTGATTCTGTTAAACCTCAGCTGATTCATCCTGGTGCCTTGATCGCATTTTGTAATATTTGATGTTGTTGTCTGGCCATGACATTTGGTGTTGTGTAACTAGATGGACATGGCTCACACATTTGGTATGCAAGTTACTTTAATTAGAACATTGACATCCTCACGTCTTCACTGCAGAGACAGTCATTAATCCATCATATGCACGCATGTGTACATATATAATGACTCACTATGAGGCACAGTAAACTCACTGACGCATGCCAAAATTTAGTTGCATGTATGCATATACTTTTAAAAGAGGTTCAGCTGACTCAGGAGCCTTTGCCAACTGTGGAACATTGAGATAAACCTGACTTGACAATTTCAAAATGTCAGTCCAAAAGGACGTTTATATTAGATGCTGACTTTAGATTTAAAGATTACAAAAGCAAAAAACAGTATTGAAAACAACTGGCACTGTAAGATGTTTTAGCCCTGAACTGTTAAGACAGTGACATCAACTTAATAAAGCCAAAACATGAATTTTCCAGCAAAGGTTATTGTAATCATTTAAAGCAAAAACCTGTATGTCTGTAAATACATTTATCTTCCTTTTATGAAGTTAAAGAAAATATGTCTTAACACTTTGCTGCTTTTCCAAGGAGTTGGCAGGCCGCAACTACAAAATGATGGGAGGCAGTGAGACTGTAAGTGGGGACAAGGATGGGGTCCACACCACTGCAATACACGTCCCCATCGGCTGGCAGAGGAGAGTGGAGGGAGGGCAGGTCATCTATGTTAGGTGGGTTACTTAAGTTGAACAGAAAGCATATTTAGACTTATTTATATTTGGATAGACGATTTTGAGGTGAAGGTATATGAATTTGAAATTAGAAAACTGATTTTACCAAAGTAGAAGGATATTGCCTGGAAAGACGACTTTGGCCTCTGTGGATTTCCTTACGTTTTTTCCTTACCTCACTCAAGAAAATGTTTTGTCTTTTTTTTTTTTAATATAATTTGAATACACATATTTCATTAAACAGTGGTCTGGATGTGTATGAATGTGTCTAGAATAGGACATTTGAAATATGAAATTGTTTTGGACCCCTGACTGACAGCAGAAAGTTCTATTTTAAGTCATTTTTAAATCAGTCAAGTAAAGAGAGCCTTGATCAGCTTTTAAGCAGCAGCTACATTTAGGCTATGACAGAATTGTGAATAGTTAAGCAGCAAGCCTGGTAATTTTTTAAATTTTTTTAAAGGGCATAAGAGCAGAAAACAAGGAAATGGGGACTTAAGATTACATTCATATGAAGTCCAAAAGTGTGTTATAAGCCTCATGCTAAAGTTCATTTTTTTCTCTAATACAGCATGGCTGTCTAAAGCAGCCATCTGAAAAACAACAACTTTGAGTTTTTATATGCAACTCAGTTGGTAGCTATGAGTGCTTTTTATTCTCATATTTTAAAACGGAGAATTCAGAAATATTAAAGGTGTGTTTAACCTGAAAGTTGCTGATCTTTAATGTTTCCTCATTCACTTTTCAGTTTGCTTTGGGTTTGCTGTTACAGTTTGTCCCCCTCTTTTCTCTGTAGTCCCAGTGGCACTACCCTATCCTCTCTGGAAGAGGTCAAGACCTATCTGTTGAGTGATGGCACCTGCAAATGTGGTCTTGAGTGTCCACTCATCATCCATAAGGTACCTTAAAAAACCTTTAAACTTTCATTTGACCAGTGTGGTGATTTATATTTTCCTGTCATTTATTCAGACTCTGAGGAGATCAATACATGCTTTTTTATTGCTTTTTTTTTTAAATTTTGGAATACAATTTAAAATAGCTTCTCACATCAGACATTACCTTTCTGTAAAGAAATAGTCAACCTGAGACATTCATGGTCATATTTTGGCTGCATGATAATTCATTGCAGCTTTAAAAGGTCCTTATGTATTCAGGAGAGGCAGGCTTATGATATCATCGTGTGTTGAGTGTAATATCTGAGACCAACTTTATCAGTGAAGTTTGTCCACCTTAAATAACAAGAATTTTACATAAAAATGTAAGTGCACACTGGTCCTTCTGTAACTATGCTTATTTTGATATTAAATACTTCCACTGGTTCCCTTAACTGTCCTATTAAATGTTACAGGAGTTCTCTTTGATTCCTGTCTAATCTTTTTACCTGGTATCCTTTAGGTTTTCAACTTCACTGTGGGAGTGAAGGTGGAGCAGCACAGCCAGGTGTTAGGCAAAGCAGAGCAGGACATGACCAAACTGTGCAACCACCGCAGGAAAGTGGTAGCAATGGCTGCTTTGTGTCGGAGTATGCAGGTCTCACAACTGCCCTTTGCCAACCTCCATCATCCAGGTAAATTTCGAAACATTAAGGCACACGTCTCTTATGCATACATTCTATACAAATGCTGATCAGCATCACATAGGAAATATTAATTTTGGTGTGGATGGAGTCTGTAAGGTTTCTCCAGTTCATGTCTGTCTGACTATAACAATGTGTATTTCATTGGCAATCTGGTCGTTGTGTGTGTAGTGCTAACATTATGTATGGGACCTCACCCCAAAACAATGTAGTCAGATGTGGGTTTTAGGGTATTTTCAGTATCATCATAATGGCAGCTTGAATTAGTGAAAACACGAGATGCTATTATTAGGATAATCATGCATGTGTCTTAAAGTAAACCATATGGCTGTAAAATACAGAAACAGATGTTTCCGTTTAGTTTCTCCCTCACTCTATTCTTCCCTCGACATTAGTTATCAGAGAAACTGTGACATGATCCATATCCATGTTCAGATTTGCTTAGTTCCTGCTGCCTACAGCAAAATCTACAAATAAGTCAGACAGCTATTCTCCACAAAACATTTTTGATTGTGTGTGACTAGAAGCACCACAGGAGAGGGCAAGAGTGGGATGGAGTATCTGTTAGAGAATGCTGTGATGGGCGGAAATCCTGCGGGAGCACGTGGGAGTGGAATTGTGCAGCAGCTGTCAGCCATGCAGAATTGAAACCAATGATATGTAATAGCAGTATTGTGCTTCCACATTTGGAACGGGAGACAAAGCAAAGATCACAACGTTTGCTTGGTGGATGCTATGTTTGCTCTCATCGTTAAATATATTTGAGTGCAAGTAGGACTGCAGCTATCAATTATTTAAGTAATCAAGTATTCTACCGATTATTCTGACAATTAGTCAAGTAATTTGTTCAGAAATATTGTGCATTAAAATACTTTAGCTCCATTAATCTGCAATAGTAATATACATAAGAGAAGATGTGTCCCTGAAATAAACAATTGGTTTCCTTTATTAGTATTTTTCCTGGCTAAAGCTGCAGACTGTAAACTGCCAAAATAGAGTTTAATATTAATTGTTGCCGATAAATATCACTAGGCCAAAATAAATATAATTTTCTAAGTTCAGAAAAATGGCTACACATTTAGGCTACTTTATTAAAGGGGTGCCCTGTAGAGGTGGGATCGAGCTGAGATTCCCAGCCTCCCAAGTTCCTGACACGAAGATAGATACAATTCTTTCGACTGTGTGTGCAGTAACAAGGAAGAGACGGGCAGAGCTCACCCATTACTAGCCTGGCTCCGTCTCAAGTCATCAGATAAACTTTCCAACAACTGTAAACAGTTCTGTGTGCTTGTTGTGACTTGTTTTTTTTTTTTTTTTTATCAAGTTATGTTACTTTTAGACTCAGATTGCTACACCTCCCAGACACAGATATCAGCAACAACACTAATCTAACAGCAACACTAAAATAGGGGAAAACAATGCACTCTGAGTATTCAGAGATTTGACTTTATGAGCCTGAGTCGACTGCCACTATCACAGTCTAATAGTCGTAAAATGCATATTTATTATTGTTATAAGGTCAGCACAATGCAGAATTTTCAAATGAGTGAGGAAAAAAAGGATTGAACCAGAGGTTGCATTATACTTTTCCAGTTTACATTTTGATGGACAGGGTTGTAAAAGTTTCGTCATGATATCTTTATTCGTTTTTTAATTTTTTTTTTTAAGTCTGCAGAGACAGAGGGCCTAGAGAGTCAGAGTCCTGCTCTTTTTTTTTCATGCACTTCTTTGCTAAAACAGACAGAGAAATAATCTGTTGACAGTCATTTGAAATCATACCAGCATCATTTCAATGCAGACACAAAAAAAATTAAATAAACCAAGCCAAGTGACAAGGTATCACTGCTTTTTTTTTTAACAAAACTAATAACTAATTAGTAACTAATTAGTAATAAAATATGAGTGTCATGTTGAAAAGCAATATTAAACATTTCTTCTTCAAACAACTGTAGCCTATTTGTTTTAGTTTCTTGCCTACAACTACATTCATAAAATTACATTGAAGTAATCACATTGAAGTTACCTGTGCTAAATACTCATTTTTACAGAGCAGCGCTTGAACACATCACAATGTAATGAACGAAATCATGTATCAAACGCAGTTTATTGGATCATTTAATCTGATGAAAGGGAAGCTGTCACCAACCTGTCAAAATTCTTAATACCTTTGAGTAGCGCCGCTCTGCAGCATCTCTTTGTGGGTTTGCAGGTCTTTCACCTTTTCTTGTTCATCTGTCGTACATGCACAGTACCTCCAAACAGCCCTGTTGCTGTTTTCTTTTTATCAAAACTGGTCGAGGAGGCTCTGTAGCACTTGCCATCAACAAACTAAACAAACCGGAGAAAAAGAGAGGAGAGACAGCAGCAATAGTTAGTGAGGGGGGGCAAGACTATGAGGGTACTTCAGTGTGTGTATATCAGTTCATTGATGCAGAGTAGAGAAAGTAGAAAGCACAGCTGCTATCATTAGTGTGGAAAATTAATATTGAAACCATTTTAAAACATTCAATATATGTATCGAGAAATTGATTTGTTTGACAACACAAATACAGTGGTAGTTAAGGCAGCGGGCATATGCTGTCTGGAGGGCTGCCTAAACTAAAAAACACTGGGGGAAACCCCGTCAAGCATCAAACATAATATCAAAATGCTCCTGCTGAACACCCAAATGTGGCTGGATTTTATTGTTACGTATTAGTTTATAGACTGTGTACAAGACCTTTATTAAAAGTTAACAATGCTGTCAGAGGAACAGTTTGGTAAATACCTCTGCATTTGTGTGTCCTCTTTCAGAGATGAGCAGTGGGGTGGAGAGCCGCGATCCAAAGCGAGTACTCATTGAGCGCGAAGAAGAGGACCATGGAATTTACCATCCCAAGCTTCACCCAGTCTCAGCTCGACCCCACAGCAACCTCCAGTCAAACCCCTGTGCCAGCCCCAAATCCTCCCACCAGTTCATTTTCCCTTACAATGGTTTCTCTCCTGTCCTTCACACAGGAACAAACTCTCACCATCCCCTAGAGGCTTTGAGAAGGCTTCACCATCCTCCTCCTATCCCTGTCTCCTCAAGCTCACCCTCCAGCTCCTCATTCCCAGCTTACAACACTGCCCAGAGGTCACCCCTCACCCCCACACCTCAGACTGTCAGTCAGGGTCAAAGAACACCCAAAACCTTGGACACTCCAGGTTCTCCTTGTCTAGGACCCCTCTCTTCACCTCCTCCCTCTTCCCCTATTACCATGGGTGGAGGGGGAAGAGGAGCACAGACTCAAGCTCACCATTCTCATAGTGTCATCGTGGCTGGCTCCCCCATCTTTCCTGCTCCCTCTCTCTCTCCCTCTGTCCATAACATGAACTGTGTGTCCCCTCACCAGCGGTCCCGCCACCCTTCAGCCTCTCCTTCCCCTCTCTCGGATCACGGAGGAGGCTCAATAGCAGCAGCAGCAGGAGGAGGACTAATGGGAAGTAACGTGTCTCAGAGGAGGAAATCCTCCTCCTCCTCTCCCCATTCTCCTGTCTCCAGTGGCTCCCCAAACCCCAGTCCCCACTTCCCAAAGTACAAGCTTGAAGACATCTTGGAGCAGTTTAAGAACTCAGGCAACAGCAGCACTAATAACCACCACCTCCTTGTCCCTACTAACCCCTCCTTACTGACCAACCAAAGCAGTAGCAGCCCTCATGCTCTCTCCTCGAAGTCCTCAAAAAGCACCATAAGTCCAACTTCTAGCTCGGGACCACCAAGTTTTGAGTTGAACTCTGCAGGGCCTTCTAGTTTACCGCTGGGCCCATTTCTGAACCACCACCACGGCCATCAGAGCAAGCTGCCACACCCAGCTTCTTTCCCTGCAAGCAGCCTGCTCTCTGCGGCTGCCAAGGCGCAGATGGCGAACCAGATAACCCAGGGGCAGAGCTCAAATGTGGCCAGCAACCCGGTGAACTCCTCTTCTTTGGAGGTCTTGAAAGAGGCACAGCAGCAATGGACAACAAAGGTAACAAACAGCACTTTACATAACAGCCTCCCTTCCTCCTCCATCGCTTCTACTAGGCCTCCCCATTACTCCCTTGCATCTGCCTCCTCCGTCCTCTTTTCCTCATCCCACTCTCCGACCCAGTCCTTGGCTCCCTCCTTGCCCCACCTGCCTCCCACAGAAGAGCACAGTGCATCACACAGGAAGAGGCAACGGCGATCTCCCACCGGGCTCAGCGTGCTGAGAGACACCCAACAGCTGGCTAATGGGCCACAGAAGACCCCTCCAGGGGATGCAGTTTCTGCCACAGCTATCAACTTATCCTCCTCTTCTTTCCCCTCCTCTTCGCACTCCTCCTCGCACTCCTCCTCTACCTCAGCTGTGCAGAACCAGAATGCTGTCATGTTAGAAAACCATCATCATCTCCTCCCTGGGCCGACGCCAAGGCTCCCAGCACCCCGACAGATAGCACACCTTCCCAGAGCTCCTCGGCAAAATGAGGCTCTGGATTTCACTACACACGTAACACCTGCACCTCTTGGCTTGGATCCTCCAACCCAGCCTCTGTCTGCTCTGTTACACCTGCTCAGTGTGCAGAACGCGCAGGCCACAGCCTCGGCGTCCAGCTCTGCTTCAGCTCAACCAGGCTCTGTTTCTATTGAAGGAGGTGGACACACTAACAAACAGAGCCCCAGGCAGTCACCATCTTCTCCTGCCCCTCATTCTAACTTCAGGCACCGGCAGCCTCAGTCACCATGCCAAACCAGTAACACTAATCCTCCACCCTCGGCGCCACAGCCGCTTTCTCCCCCTCCTACTCCCTCTCAGTTCAGAACGGTGCAGTCTCCATCGCATCCTCAGTCCACTAAATCCAGTCCTTTACAGAGACATTCTCCTTCTTCTACAATACTGCCCGGCTCTAATTTAGCTTTACACAAAAGCCCATCTCGTCTCTCATCAGCGACTCCCTTAGACAAGCATCAGCCAGCTGAGAATCACATTCCAACAGTAGACTCTGTTTCCCAGACACCATTGCGGGAAGCCTCACCACAGGGCACTGTGGCAAGGGAGATTGGTAGTGACAGCACATCTCCATCAGTGGACCTTAGTCATTCTCAAGGCAGTGTTTCTGTGGTGATATCCAGCTCCCCGAAACCTCTCGATCTTAGCAACCACGTCCTGGCCCTTCTCGCAGCATCTTCCACTGTGCCCCAAGCGGAGGGTTGCTCCTCTGACCATACCACTGAAATGGTGATGTCTTCCCAAGGAAATCCCACTGCAGGTGAGGATATTTTTCAGTTCGTAGTGTGTCTTATGTTTTGAAGATATTACCATAATTTTTTAATGTATATTGAAGTAATTTGGTTCGTTGAGGATGGCAGTATATTAATAATGTAGATATCATGGTTCTTTCACAAAATCTATTAAAGTCTGATGAATACTAATTATGCTTGCAGTTATGAACTCTCCCTTTTAAATCAGACTACAGATAATTACATCTATTAGGATGGTGTGGTGCAAAGGGTACAGATGTTTATGGTTAGGGGTCGATGTGAGTGCACGTAGGGGTTAACTGATTTTCCAAATCCGTGGTTCTGTTAAGACTCCTTTGTTTTTATTATTGTTGATTTTGTCTGGCTAAGAAGAAACATGGCTGATTTAACTTTACATAAATTGAGCTTAAATACAAAGTGAGTGCAGCAAAAAGTCCTGAAAATTGGATTACAATGGAATGCAACACATTTCTAATTTACAAGCAGTCCCTGATTGCATCTTGTAGAGTGCAGTCAATTTAAAGAAGCAGACAGCTTGTTAGGCTGTTGGACCTCTTCAAGTGTCTGACAAAACTTGAGACAAGAAGAGTGTGCAGTTTGATTGGAAATGTATTACATTACATGTACATTATATGTTATTATATTACATTATATGTATTACATTACATTATTACAACTTTGATCTTGTTTCAAAATTGTTACACCACAGAGCT
>JAPZDX010000002.1:11954868-11965996 GCA_029783625.1 Naso annulatus | reverse complement strand
AGAAGATCCACTGAGCTACACATGCAAACAGAAGAGTAACTCGTTAGGACTGACGAGCTGCAGCTGGGCGGACTGGATACACTGCTGTTAATGAAAGGCCTGTACTTTATTACATGTGACTTTGCTCCCATGTCAGACATACAGCCAGTAATTTAAAAGGAGCAATTTTAACGCCCTTGGTGTGTTATCTGAAGTTGCCAGGTCCTTGATGAAATATGACTTTGACTAACTGAGAGAAAGAAGCACTGCAGAGCTTTTCTCAACCTCTGCTGATGACATCTTCTTTGTTGTGAACCTTTTGTTTTGAAGATACAAGCAGCATCGTACAAACCATCCACAAACCTGGTGGCAACGCTAAACTTACATTTCCAGCACACCTACAAGTTCAGATTGATATTGTATTGTTTTTATGTCATTAACTAATTTTTGTGTATTAAAATGAGTTCAGTTCTTGAATGGTGATTAAAAATAACTGTTTTCACATGACAACAGCAACATGTTGCATTGGATGTTAACATTAATGTGTGTTTTTTCTATGAGATATGACATGTACAGAGGTAAAAAATGACATACTTATTTTGTATGAGTGTATATCTTTTTCTTTCATGGTCAGGAAGTCAGACAATTTCAATTATCAGATTCGTCAGTCAGGCACGGACCACCTCACAGGACTGACATCATTTCCCAAAGCTTCGACTGATGACCACATGCTACAAAAAAGATTAAATGTTTCTTAAAAAAAGCGATCATCATTATTCTGCCCTTGTCTGTTTAATTTTAGCGAGATAATGGCAAAGCATACTTTCTATAGAAGAATAAAGCATCTATGATTAAATACTTTGAGTTATTTATTTCTGAGATTAAACTAAGAAAGAAATATCACAGATTGTTGATAAACTAATGTTTTTTTGTTAACTTTTTGTTGTTGATTTCAATGTGCACAGGGGAAGTCCTACTCCTTTGATCGTGTGTTTCCGACCAACACCACCCAGGAGCAGGTGTACAACACCTCTGCCAAGCAGATCGTTAAAGGTGTGAGTGATTAACCACGCCAGTTTATCAACATGTGTTTGAAATGTACTGTCATGTGCTGTGGTTTAATTTTTCTTTCTGTTTATCCCACAGATGTTCTGTATGGATACAATGGCACTATCTTCGCATATGGACAAACCTCCTCCGGCAAGACTCACACCATGGAGGTGCAGTATTCAAAGCAACAAAGTCATATTATTTATTAATGAACATCAATATCATCCAACCAGTCAGATCTGGAAAGCTTTATATTGCAAATGACTGTCCAACCATTTAAAAGTTTTTCTTGCTCTTTAGGGGTTATTTTTTGTCCCATTTTGGTCATTATGACATTTTTACAGAGCAATTGATCATATGTTACTGAGAACAGTTATAATGTCACTAGATACTGGCAGCAGGTCTTGAATTTTGCTGACTCTTTGTGTTTCTACTTGGATGCATGCATGAATTCTGCCTTAAGGTTTGACTCTGGACTGTTGGAACCATTTCACGCCAGGTTCTAACTTCACCTGTGACTTCATGTTTCAGGGCAAGCTGCACGACCCTCACCAGATGGGCATCATTCCTCGCATCGCCGAGGACATTTTCAACCACATCTTTGCCATGGATGAAAACCTTGAATTCCACATCAAGGTAACAGGACTGATTAGTTAATGCGTTGTGTTACTTTTCTCATATAATACTGTGTTGTTTTGCATTTGGACACAAAAAGAAAAGGTTATTTTTATTTGATGATAAATCCAGTTTCTGATTTTTCTTTATTCCCCAACAGGTATCCTACTTTGAAATCTACATGGACAAAATCCGTGACCTTCTGGATGGTTAGTGCTCATGAGCTCTTCATGAATCACCTACAGCAGTATTTTAATTTTCCAAATTGTAAGATGTACGCTAACAAAGTGCTTTTGTAACAGTTGCATGCATTTGTCACACCTTGCTCTAATATAATTGAAATTACTCAATTTAAATCTTTTCTGTTTTTTAGTGACAAAGACCAACCTGTCCGTCCATGAGGATAAGAACAGGGTGCCGTATGTCAAGGTTTGTGCTTTATCTGCCATCTTTTTAGATGAAAAAGTGTCTGTGTGCTCCATCAGATCCATGATATTAAGTCTGTTTCATGTTCTGCCTCTCTTTTGTTTTCTCCTCTCCTCTTTGCAGGGATGCACCGAGCGTTTTGTCTCCAGCCCTGATGAGGTTATGGATGTGATCGATGAGGGCAAAGCTAACCGTCATGTTGCTGTAACCAGTAAGTCTTCATTGTATAATGTTGTTGTGGCAACACTGGCAAGTCAGAACAGAAATGTGTTTTTTAACAATAAAACCAGCTCGGAGGATACATTCGTACAGTGAGGCATTTTAGGCATCCATCTTGAGAATAAAGTAAGCTCTCTTGTTGCTTTACTTCCACAGGAGAGCACAAGATTTATTTTCCCCTCAGTGCCAGCAATAGCACTCAAATGTTCCTGATATGCGAAGTGACAGCTGAGTTCATGTGGCCTGTTGTTGTGTCTTGTTATGTAATCTTCATGTAACAGCCCGCTATAATTTTCAAGCCTCATTCTTTCTCATATGAAGAAATACGATCCAGTCAGATGGAGTTCGCTGTTATGTAATTGGCAGTAATAGACGCAGCAGAGCGACGTCTCTGCCTGGAGCCATTATCTCCATAGAATCATTCCTAGTAACAAACAGAAAAAGCTCCAGGTCTGCTCATTTAATAAACTGGTTTCACGCTGCATTTTACCGCAGTATCTATTTTGTCTGTAATCGATGTTAGGGGAAAAAAATACGAGAAATGAAAGCTTTCTCGTCTGTAATTGCTGCACCTTGTGCGGCCTCCATGCTGCTGACTCATTCGTCTGACTAATAGCTCAAATATTGCAGGTTTACAGGTCAAAATGTTGCCTCAGCTTCACCGTACATCATTTCATTACTGCATTAAAAGCAGCTAAAATTATCATATGACCTAATTAATGTACCTCCTCAAATTCTTGAAAATGTTTTACTAGTGCAAGAATAATCTCAGTATTGGTATAATTGCTCTTAATTGTGTGAGTTATGCCGAAAAAATCTAAAAAGCTTAAGAACTTACTATTTTTAAGCAGGGAGGGAAAAAAAGACATATTTTTTTCTTTTAAGCAAATCAGATTTGTAAATATTTTTAAATAAGTTTCAGTTACTCCTGTTAAGACATTCCTGTATTGCAGTGGACGCCTTTTTTAGAGTAAAAATGCAGCAGAGGCACTCCTTTCAGAACAATCCAAGCAATAAGCCAGTACAGCATATTCATTTGTTTTTTCTGTAGTGGAATCCTGTGCTGACTCACAGGCTGATGTTGACTGAAGTGAAAAAGATCAGATGAGCTTTGGGATGCAACAAAAACACCAGGATTGCTTCACTGTGATTTTTCTCAGCTATGCAGAGTTAATACAGTTTGTGCTTCGGTGCTCAGAGTGATTGTTCGTCCCTACATCAGACTTATGCGACATTTTCAAGAAATCAGTGGTTTGATCTTTTCTGCAAAGTGATTGACAGCAGGTTACTCGACCTGTGTGCATACTTATTACCCAAGAGAATCAATCACCGACTGATACGTTACACAATATGTTACAATGCTATAAAACTCAACTCAATGAATAAGAGATAAAAGCAGTTATAGAAATATATGGTTATCTAATTGAAATTAAATACTCAGTTATTGCAAACAAAGAAAAGTTACTTTCTATAAAAATATTACTTCAGAAAGTTCCTGAACGAAAAAGGAGCTCAAATAAGTACATTTCCCCCTGAGTAATAATTTGGTACATCTTATACATTACGATGTCACCTCAGTAGGTCATTTTGCTAAGCGTTTTTAGCTGCAGCTGCAGACTTTCAATGACTCTTACATTAACGTTCCTGCTCTTAAACTGAGTCACTGCAGCTTCGTGACAATGAAAATCGGAGCCAAACAGATGAGTCACAGGTCAGAGTGATACTCACATTCAAAATGAACTAACTGAATACAGCCACTGCGGTGAAAAAAGGTAAATATTGTAAACACCTAACACTTTTAAATAAACAGGTCTTTCAGATAAACCCACCAACAAATAACAACAAGAAGATCTCAGTAATTATTCTTTTCCTATGGTGGTCAAAATGTGTTGTAAACAGGAATGTAAGAAGCCTGTGTGTGCAAGTATGAATGGCTGAGGAGCACAGAAATTAAAGTCCTCAGTTATGTATGATAATGGATCTGCGCCTTGAGAGTACTCTACAAAGCTTTTGTGTTTCATGGAGGTTAGACGAAACTGTAATGTTTATAACTAATAATAACAGATACTTGTGCTGAGAATATTTTTTATTGAAAGTGTTTTTTCTGTAGATGCAGCCACTGACTGACAACACAGCTGTGCACTGTCTGCTCTGCATGCCTTTAAATTGCCCCCAGGGGACAAATAAAGTTTTTTGAATTGAATTGAATTGAATTGACTCAGCTACAGAGTGTTTTTGACTGTGATGATATGTCTGTAAAGATGAAAGCTCAGACTGCTCATCTGCTACAGACGCCTATAAAAGACTGTTTTAAATCATCCATTCATTGAGCTGATCTGCAATGGTCTCTTACCGTCCAATGAAAATTCTGTCTGAACCAACTCATACTTTTCATGCTGAGCTGCAGTATGAGCTCCAGCAGAACAAACCAAGTCCTTTGGCACATGCAAGATCGTCATAAATATTCAAGCCAGGACAAATTTCTACATGGTGACAAATTTAATAGATTTGATCTCCTCTTAAAAAGGATTCGATATGCACTATAATAACAGAGAGTCTGCAAAAATAATACCAAACATGTTGATGGTAATAATGTGATAGTAATCCAGTCCTACAACAATTAAACTTGGACTGAATGAAAGCAGCCATGGATCAGATTTGCTGAAGGCTGCACTCCTGAGCAGCACAGTCTTCTCTGTTTCCCGTTTGATGCCTGCTGACTCACGGTGCTGCAGAGCGGTGTGCTGATAGCAGACTAATGTGGCGACACACTGCAGACACTGAGCTGATGCCCTCCGATATCATCTGCAGAGAAACCTGAACTTACCATTTGTGAGGAGGTCCGATGAAGCGAGACATTTCGTGCTGTTTGTTATCTGCACTCTGCAAAATGGTGATACTGCTGCTGCTGCAGTACTGACTTGTTCTGGCAGATGAAAAACACTTAGATGTAAAATTTGTAGATAAAAACATCTAATTATTCGAGACGTGTTTTATAGTTTGTATATCCTGTAAAATAAAGTTTACATCAAATTTGTGTCAGTATGTCATTTTTAAATGGTTAATTTACGATGCTAAGTTGAAGTCACCATCATTTTTTGTCTTTTGCCCCCTCAACTGTTGTTGCTTCTCTCTTTGTGCAGACATGAATGAGCACAGCTCTCGCAGCCACAGCATCTTCCTGATCAACATCAAGCAGGAGCATGTGGAGACTGAGCAGAAACTGTGTGGAAAACTGTACCTGGTGGATCTGGCTGGCAGTGAGAAGGTGGAGAACACTCTGGGGGAAAGATTATTCATAATTAACTTCATAATGATTGTTCCCGTGCTTTTCTTCACGTGCTTGTCTCTCATATTTGACTTCACTCGCTCTATCTTTTTCTTTCTTCCAGGTCAGTAAGACTGGAGCTGCAGGAGCCGTCCTGGATGAGGCCAAAAACATCAACAAGTCTCTGTCTGCTCTGGGAAACGTCATCTCTGCCTTGGCTGAGGGCACGGTGAGCCATTGTCCGACCTACTTTCCCATATTTGTATGGACACTGGAGTAAAAACTGTGACTGTGTGCTACAAAATAGAAAATAGATGTAAAATAGACAAGCAGGCATATAAAATGGATCAAAATAACATGAATGAACAAAATCAACACTTTTACCTTTTCCACAACTAAGGGTTACTTTTATTTTAGGAGTTCAGGATTCTAAAAAAAAAAAAAAAAAATCTTTGATTTTCATTTCCACACCTGCATATGTCCTGTTCAGACCCTGTTGGCAAATAACCTTCCTCTCTCCTTTCTAACAATAATGCATATTAGCTTTCAGCCATTCAGTAAGCTTGTTAATGAAATGCATTTTGTCCCAAACACTTCCTTCCTGTCTGCCAGCTCCACAAGTTTGGCCGTCAAATGCCAAAACTTTCCCTGCCAATTATGAAATTAGTTGGATGCAACACTATCGAGTACTTCTGACGGCAGTTTCTGTGTTTGTCACAATCCAAAAAAGGAGAGATCAGGAGGAATGGAAGGATGAGCATTTTCACTGAATGTAATCTGCTGATGAATCTCTGCAGAAGCACTAAATCAGGACTTCAGGCGTTTCTTCCATTGCTATAGTCCCATATTGTCTTTTTATCTGGATCTTCCTTCCCTCTGCCTCCTTTCTTATTATTTTCCCTCCCTCCCTCCCTTCCTCCTCCTCTTCTCCTCTCCTCATCCAACCTCCCTCCTCTCCTTCTCTCTGCCGCAGAAAAGTCACGTGCCATACCGTGACAGCAAAATGACCCGCATCCTGCAGGACTCCTTGGGTGGGAATTGCCGCACCACCATGTTCATTTGCTGCTCCCCCTCCAGCTACAACGACGCAGAGACCAAGTCGACTCTGATGTTTGGACAACGGTAGAGACATCTGTGGATACAGTCAATGCATTTGTGGAAATAAGTATAGTGTACAGTCTATGTGAGAGAAGCAAACTCAGTCAAACAGTTTTTTCCTATGCAGCCACATCGATTATATTTTTTATATTTGTGCATGACATAAAAACCAAAACAAGACAGAATCCAACTGACTACATTACATTTCTAGTTTTATTTTGTGGAAACAATCACCAGAAAGTATCTGTGAGACAGAAGACTCAAGAAAGGTCTCAGTATTAAAATTTTGCCTGATATTAAAATCAGGCACCGTAACTGTCATGGTTTTTTTTTAGTCGTTTCCTCTCATGTGTGTCAGGTGTCCTTTGAGCTGCAGCACCAACAATTACTCCATAAAACCGTTGATTAAACACAAACATTGATCATCAGTCCACGTTTCCCCCTGTGTCTCTAAGTCTTTATCCTCTCTCTCTCAGTGCCAAGACCATCAGGAACACCGCCTCCATCAACCTAGAGCTGACGGCGGAGCAGTGGAAGAGGAAGTACGAGAAGGAGAAGGAGAAGAACAAGACACTGAAGGACACCATCCAGAAGCTGGAGACCGAGCTCAACCGCTGGAGAAATGGTCAGACTCAAGTGTTTTCAGACCGACCTTGTTTCAGCTGCTGAACCTCAACTCTTCTGTACTGACAATAATTGCAAAATGTTTTTCTCTTGGGTTTGTCTCTCTGTCTTCTTTGTTCCTTCACCCGTCCCCTTAGGAGAGGATGTGCCTGAGACCGAGCGCACCACATCGGATGTGGTGACCCGTATCGAGTCTGTGGAGGAGCGTCCCGTTTTGGACAATGACACCTCCTCCATTGTGGTCCGCATTTCTGAGGAGGAGCGGCAGAAGTACGAGGAGGAGATCCGCAAGCTGTACAAGCAGCTGGATGACAAGGTCCAAACAGAAAAATCCAAACATACTAATTACAACACACACTTTATCCTCGGGTTTCTGTTGCTGTACTTTAATTCCACCTCTGTAGCGTGGTGCAGATGCATTTATATTTTAGATATGTTTTGTGTCTTAATCACAAATTTTTAACACTTGCAACCTCTTTTAAACTGAAATGTAATTGCAGAATTAAAAATGGACAATCACGGACAAAGGGGATAAAAGCCTATAAATCTTTCTTTGCCATATGTATTCATAAACACTTGCAAGTGATTTAGTCTGGCTAGCAAGCTGAGTATTTATGACAATATCATGTTTTTGCAGGATGATGAGATCAACCTGCAGTGCCAGCTGGTGGAGAAACTGAAGCAGCAGATGCTGGACCAGGATGAGGTCAGGGCACACAAATTCTCACCTGCATATATGTCTACATATACACACTGTATGCGCACACACTGTACGCACAAATAGCCTCTAAAAGGTTTGAGCAGAGAAAAATGAAGTCAAGGTCCTCATCTGTCTCCCTTTCCAGCTTCTGGCGTCATCCAAGGGCGATGGTGACAAGGTCCAAGCTGAACTCGGCAGGCTGCAGGTGGAGAGTGACTGCGCCAAAGCTGAGGTGAAGGAGGTGCTGCAGGCCCTGGAGGAGCTGGCCATCAATTACGACCAGAAGAGCCAGGAGGTGGAGGAGAAAGGCCTGCAGAACCAGCTGCTGGCTGACCAGTTGTCCCAGAAAATGGTATGACTTCAGAGGAATGGTGTGAAAATGAGTTTGACACAAACAAAGCTAAATCCAGAGACAGGTGGAGGAACAGAAGGATGCACCCACTTGTTGCACCTCAGAGAGAAGCACCAGCTGTAGCAGAGCAGCTTTCATGGGTGATAAACACTGCAGAAAAAAATGGTGACACAATTCTTGTCAGTCAGTCAATCATTTTATTCTCTGTGTGTCCTAATAGAAACCACCATGACCCTTCAGCACTGAGGGATTACTTTCAAATGACCAGTGCAATTTAATCCAAGCAGCCCTGCAATATTTGGTGGCATTTCACAAATACATGACACCAGCATCTCAGTCATTTAAAGTGGCTGTAAATAAATAAATAAATAAATGGTCATGAGTCAGTCCAAAATTGAATTTTTCTAAATTAATTCCTGTATAAATCCTTAATGTTGCTGGACAGGTTGCAGATGTTCTCCAAAGTGTCTCCATCATCCAGCTGGTGTATAGCTTAACATGATTGTACTTTATATATCACAGGTTCTTCTGATCTCTGCATCTAAATGTATATTTAACATTTTCTGATCCGACAGAGAGAAGTTTTTGCAGAAAGAGGCGCTTTTTTCCAGTTGTTTTCTAGAAGCATTAGCAGTTTTCTGTGCTGCCAGTGTGCCCATGGTGCTGCACATTTTAGACACCCGGAGTGCCTGGTGTTTTTGCTGGAGTGCTGTGGATGTCTTGAGTTGAAAAAACTTTAACTCAGAGCAGAAAAGCATATTTTACCTATAAGTTAAATTCAACAACAACAAAAGACAGTGCGTTGCCCCTTACATTTGGCAAACTGTAAAAAGAACTTTATCTGAATGCAAAGCTTCACTAATCCTTACCGTGTCTCTCTCTTCTCTCTTTTTCTCTGTAACAGGCCAGCTTGATGGAGCTGGAGGCAGAGCTGTCTCGTATGCAGGAAGTGAGTGGTCAGCAGAGGAAACGCATCGCCGATGTCCTCAATGGTCTGATGAGGGACCTCAGCGAGTTCAGCACCATCGTGGGCAATGGAGAGATCAAGCTGGTGGGTTGGATGTAAAATTACAGTTAAAAGTGCACATTTACTGTAGGTAGATGATGTAGAACATGGCAGAGTGAATGTTCTCACTGAGTCCCCTGTATGCTCCACTCTGTCCTCAGCCGGTGGAGATTAGCGGTGCGATTGAGGAGGAGTTCACGGTGGCTCGCCTGTACATCAGCAAGATCAAGTCGGAGGTAAAGAGCATGGTGAAGCGCTGCAGCCAGCTGGAGAACATGCAGCTGGAGTGCCACCGCAAGATGGAGGAGACCGGAAGGGAGCTCTCCTCCTGCCAGCTCCTCATCTCTCAGGTGAGGGTTGAGAGGAGAAGGACAGGGATTTATCATTTACTGCTGTTCGTCATGGCTGTGACTGTGTGGTTTCAAATTTCCTGTGTGTGCTGTTTACATTGGTACAGCATGAAGCTAAGATCCGCTCTCTGACGGAGTACATGCAGAGCGTGGAGCAGAAGAAGAGGCTGCTGGAGGAGAGCCACGACTCACTGAGCGAGGAGCTGGCTAAACTGCAGGACCAGGGTAACACAAACACACACACACACACAAATACTGCTGCGTAATATTCACACAGTTACAGAATTAACATGCAAGCAAAAGGAAATTCAGGATAGTTAAGCTATCCTCTGCTTAACTTAGGTTCACCCATTTTTCACATAATATCTCTGATTTTCCTCTTAGATGTTTTTAGAACATAGGACGTGGTGAATGTTTTCTCTCTGTTTTTCTTAACCAGATAACTCTCTGCTTGAGGAGAAGGAAGGAGAGAAGGGTGAGACTGAGGATGGAAATGTGAAGGTAAGAAATGTTGTGAAGCAGCTTCAGTATATTGATTAAAATTTCAACAAGGGCATTCTGTCACTCCAGAATGGGATACAAGCAGAGTGCTTATTGTTCAAATCTGACTCTTTTGTGTCATTTCATAACTTCTGTAGCTCCAAAGAATCATCTCAAGCAGATGATGTATTTTTTTTTACATAGTGTTCTTTTAAGTCTTCCCTGCTGAAGTCAGCAACTTTAAAGAGACGTTGTGCATTTGCTCTTTTCTTTTCCAGAAGACGATTCGTCAGCAGGGGGAGTCTCACCGTGGCCTCCATCACAAGCAGCTGGCCCGCCTGCGGGATTAGATCAATGAGAAGCAGAGGATCATTGATGAGCTCACTGAGTCAGTGACCAACTTCATAAGTTATTTTTATCTACACTACAACACATTATTCTTATTTTCATTAATAGTAGTTGTAGTAGTGGTATTGACAGTACTGCATACATCTTTTCATACTCCGTACAGAAATGATGACTAGCTTTTGTTTAATTTTGTAAACATCTTTGCAGCTGTGTAATAATTATAATTTATACACTCCCATGATTGCTGTTATTTTACACCTCTTAGTCGTAACTCCAAGCTGGAGCTGGAGCTGGCTCAGGTTCGTGCTGACTTTGAGCGCCTGAAGAGTCAGGACAGCACCAAGAGCGAGCGCCTGGAGGAGCTCTCGTAAGTGTTTGGGAGGTCCATTTTCTCGCAATTAACTGCTCAGTGTCGATGGCACCAAGATCAGAATCCAGAGTACTTCATGTGTGGGATAAAAACTAAATTCCTCCTGTTAGAGACAGCGTATGTTTTATCGTGTCTGTTGGCATTCTCATGATCATTTCAGAGGAGGATATGAAGCATTTGTGGATAGAGTTCATACAGTTTAGTGTCCCTTCTCTTAAATTCCAGCAGAGGGCACTCTAAATA
>JAPZDX010000002.1:11943663-11954768 GCA_029783625.1 Naso annulatus | reverse complement strand
GAAGAGTCAGGACAGCACCAAGAGCGAGCGCCTGGAGGAGCTCTCGTAAGTGTTTGGGAGGTCCATTTTCTCGCAATATGAAGCATTTGTGGATAGAGTTCATACAGTTTAGTGTCCCTTCTCTTAAATTCCAGCAGAGGGCACTCTAAATAATACATAGATATTTCGTTGTTCTGAAATACATTTGCAATGATGGTTTTGCCTTTTCTGTCAGATTCCTGCATGAGCGCCACGAGCAGACCAAACAGGACTTGAAGGGTCTGGAGGAGACTGTCGTGAGTAAAAAACACACAGCGCTCTGTCTACCTCTGTCTCTTCTGAAATGTTTCCCCGTGCTGTGTCTCCCTGGTCCCTTATACCTGACAGTCTGCTCTTCTCTCTATTTAGCCTTTAATTTACATAAGAATGTCTAGAACTATCTTCCTTACCTCCTCTCCATCTGTCTTCCTCCAGGCCCGCGAACTCCAGACCCTCCACAACCTACGCAAGCTGTTCGTTCAAGACCTCACGTCGCGGGTTAAAAAAGTAAGCAACAAAAAGATGTGCAGGATTTTTTTTTTAAATTATTATCATTATGCTAAAGTGATGTTTTTGCATCATCGTGCTCAGAGGGTTTTACAGACTCAGTGACCTGAATACCACCTGATAAAGCTCAGAAGGAACAGCAGCGGCGTCCTCCATCCCTCTAATCCCCTTGTCATTTTGATATCAAGCATGTGACACAAGAAATTCACTTTTTGTGCAGATCAGTGGATTACAGATCGAACAGAAAGCTCTTGCAATGATGTCACATGCCAACATGCAAAGCACTTGATGATCAGCTCTTGATTTTGGCCTGAAAGGAGCTTGTTTATCAAATTGTCCTGTATATATATATTTGTTGAAAACTAAGAGGCAGAAGCATTTGCTCCATAGCCAGCATCAGACGTTACAGCCATTTTCTTCCACAAAACAATAAAAAAAAACTTCCCCTACTTTGCTTCCTGCTCTTCCTTCTCATCTTCCTGCTCCTTCGTCTTCTCTGCAGAGTTCCGAAATGGAACCTGATGATAGCGGGGGGTCTTGCACCCAGAAGCAGAAGATTTCCTTTCTTGAGAATAACCTGGACCAACTTACAAAGGTTCACAAACAGGTGAGAAGCACACAGAAGGAATGAGATAAACCAAAACTTTTGCACATGTTAACACAGTTTGCATTTTGGATTTTTAAATTGTGCAGGTCTCTGCCGTACATGTACTTTTCTTAGTGACCTGTGGAAGTGAAGAGGAAGCTGTTATTATTGTATTGCATTATGTTACTGCAATTAAGTGACTTTTTGCTTGTGTGTTCTCATTAGATTATTTTTAAGTGATAGTTAAATTAAGCTTTTTAAACATGAAGTATTTAAGTACTTTTCTATTTGCTTTTCCTTCTTCTGTCTTAATTTGTGTTTTTATCTTTTCCCACCATTATGCTTTTTCATTAATATTCCAATGTTCCTCACTGTGTCATCTCTCACCCCTCCCTCCCTCTCCCTCCCCCTGCAGCTGGTTCGTGACAATGCAGATCTGCGTTGTGAGCTTCCAAAGCTGGAGAAACGTCTTCGGTCTACTGCTGAGAGAGTTAAGGCCCTGGAGACTGCACTGAGGGATGCCAAGGAAGGCGCCATGATGGACCGCAGGCGCTACCAGCAGGAGGTCGACCGCATCAAGGACGCCATGAGGGCAAAGAACGCCTTGAGGCGCCCCCATGCAGCACAGATTGGTACTGCACTCTGTTTGCCTGGCTGTGGGAAATGTCTGCTTGTTTGAACTGACATTCTGTGGTCTGCCATAACAGTGATCAAGTTTCATAATAGTTTTACGCTGCCTTTTATTGCTTTATCACCCACAGCCAAGCCAGTGAGACCAAAGCAGCTGCCCGTCTGCTCACCCACCAACCCCTTCTACACGTACATCCGTGCTACTGAACAGGGCAACACATTCAGTAACGCCCTCTTCCAGAACAACCCACAGCCGTGCTCTGCCAGCGTCAACTGCAACCCAAACTCTGTCCAGAGCAACACGTGAGTTCAAATCCTTCCCTCCATCTTTTCCAGTCAGGTCTCTCTCTGTAATGACTGATTCTGAGGTCAGGAAGAGTCTGCACTGGTCTCCAACAAATAAAGCAGGATATGGTGTTTATCAATTGCTTTAACACAGCATCTTTTTTCACTTTGTCTGCCTTTAATTTTTTTTAAATGCAGGATGAGGCAAGTTTCCTTCACTTGTGATGTCAGATACTGTGCTGGTATTTAACTCTGTTTGTTTGTTTCATCTTTTTAACAGAGTTTCCACAGCGCTGGGCTACAGAGCAGGCAGATATAACGGAGACATACTGGAGTCCTACCCACTCAACATTGATAACGGTAAGTGGAAGAGCACACACGCGTACCTGTATCAAAACTACTGCTAACGTATGAGCATGTGGCTGCACATGTTCATGTACTTTGGCATCAATCCGATTTTTTATCATGAGATCCTTCATAGTTATGCTAATTGTATAAGATATTGTCATGAGCCACGTGTTCTATGTTTTTGTGTTGATGCATACATGATTGTGCTTATCAGTCAATTTTGTCATATAATTTATTTGTTTTTAACAGGTAACAGCATCAGTGAAACGAGAGACATCAATGACAACAGGTGAGGATGTCAGTTACAGCACATTTGAACCAAGAGCAGTAAATAGAAAGTTTGAGCTATTTATTCTTTTTGGTCTTATTTAACCAATCTAAGCCTAGATTATGATAAATCTGCATGTATGAAGCATTAAACAGTATTTTTAGGTCTATAAGGTAAAGTGAGAATGCATGACTTTGTGTTGGAGTCTTTAAATTTAGAAGGAATGATAATTCTAAAAATTCTTGTCAGTTTGTTCTCCTTCACTTCGTGGTACTGTTTTTAAAGGCATTTCAGTGTGACAGATATACGGTAACTGAAGAGGATGATTTTATACTAACTATTGTGTTTGTGTGTCTGCATTAACAGGAGTGATGTTCACTGTGGCAGCGAGGTGGATGATTCAAACAGGCACTACATCATTCAGCAGGAGACCGCTGCAAGTTAATACCATGGTGATTAACTGATTACACTAGGACACACACTCACACAGACACACAGACACACACACACACACACACACACACACACACAGACACACACACACACACACAAATCTTTTTTGTCTTTGCAGTTGCTTAAAGTACAGAAATTATTTTGCATATTAACAACAAATCACAAGAATTTTAATCTATGACTAGACCAGACCATTTACTGCAGGTTTTATATGCAAAAGATCAATTATTGTTGCACAATAATGAAATTTTGGGAGTCAAGTCTATCTCAAAAACTTTCTCTTGATGCATGCATGGACATTTAGCACTTGAGGCAGCACAACAGTAACTGTACGCACATTACACATACCAGTAAATGAAAATTTTTAAAAACTGGCTTTTAACTTATTTTCTACATGTAATTTTTGAATAACATCTTCATGCAGTTTTTTTGGTTTTTTGGGTTTTTTTTAAAACAAATCTCAGATGTCCTTTCAGATATAGGAAACTTAGGAAACTTTTGTTTATAACTGAAGTAATAACACAAATTTTAAATGCATAAATAAATGAATAAGGTGAAAAATTGTTTGCCTGATGGGGATGAGAAAGAGAAGTCACTGCCAGTTTACTGCCATGAAATGGAAGCTTGAGACTTCCTAGAAGCTAGAAAATCAGTTTACAAACTAACATTATGATCTGGAAAACAGATGTCAAGAAACACAAGCCATATTCAATTTAAATTCTCCAAAACAAACCAAGAAAAACCACTGGTGTAGCCTTTTAATAGGAAAAACTGTAAAGGTGGTTTATAATCCTCCAGTGGATATTTTAACAGATCTGTTTTTGTTTCTAAATGATGATTTTTCTTTTGTTGTCTCTCTCTGCAGAAGATGACCAAACACTGTACCTGTCCAAGGACTCTCCCCTCCCATCTGCATGCAGCCTGTCTCCCTGTCTCTCCACTGCATCACTGATGAAGATGAAGATCTGTAGCCCCTGTGGTCTTCTAACTAGATGAAGCCCCTCCTGCTCCTGCTCCCCCTCAGCCTCAGGTTTGGAGTCCAGTCTCTTCCAGTTCAGTCACTGCAGGAAGTCAGTTAAATCAGAATCACTTGTTTCTTTAAAATAAAAAAAAAAAACATTCATTTATCAACTTATCGATCTCTCAGCCGATTGATTTTTGTCGCAAAATATAAACTGATGTAGATCACCTCCTGAGGTGATTGAACTGAAACTGGGCTCCGTCCCTGATTCCTTAGTGCACACCTGTTGTAAATAATAATACTGTATACGCCAGTAGAGGTTTTTGACCAGCAATTGTCTGTGTGAATGCACAGCCTCCACCGTTCCCTGCGCACATCTTCTTAAGGGCATCATATGGGTGACATACTGTAAGCAGACATGACCTTTTTCTCTGTCATAAATAAGAGCATAGTGTGTAACGCCAGCTTGTAACAGAAGACCCACACTCTGCATGCATGTTGCTTAGCGGGTTAGCTTTCAAATCTTTGCATGTGTCCTGATTCCAGTCAGGAGCTGGTATGCTGCGAGTGAAGCGTCTGATAGACTTTGACAGATGTCACACACACACACACACAGAGCTGGTTTCCGTTAATCCTCGTCCTGGTCTCAGTGCTGTAGATTTTAGGATCTAGGTCACAGGATTGAACTTGCGTCAGGGAAACACAGCCCAGACTTGCACTCTGTGTCAAGGAAACCTTTTGTAATTGCATTGATACTGTGATGTTGCAGCTGTATGATACCAGTGTACATTTCAGGTAATGCTGCCCTCATCTGTATTACGTGACTCCCTCCCACACCTTGTGAGACTTCATATCGAGCCTTAACAAGAGCTGATTTCTCATGTTCAAACTAACATGCTGTCACATGCATACATTTGTAATTACTACCTCTAGAGCAACTCATTATGCACTTATTACAGTATAGTATGATAGATGGCATCCTTTTAAATGCTTGATAAGAGCTGATCTTAGAGTTTCTAGAGAAAGTTGTGACTTAAGTACACCAATAACTGTTAGTAGATTTAAGTGCTCTCCTCTTGAAGTTCATGCATACACAGATTCCTTGTCTATAATGTAACAGGATCAGAGCTGGGCTGAACTGTTTGGTGCAATGTTTTTATTGCAGCAGAGAACTAGAAAGTTCAGGTTCACCACATGAGACCGAGTGAAACAAGTTCTTTGTCAAAAAAAGGAATACACTACAGTAATATTCAAATATTGTCCTAAACTTTTTGTTGCTTTTATACATTTTCCTATTTGGCACCTGCAAGGATAAAACTATAATACATGCATCTTTCGTCTCCTTATGTACAGTTTTGACAAAATTCCCTTGCGTTAGCTAAAGTCTGATTTTCAAATCCCTTTAAGATAGTATGGAAATATTGAGTGATAGGGTGCTTCAGTCAAAACCATAAAAAGTTCAGTGATAATGGAGCGTCTGCAAACACGTCCCCAGCTGAGCAGCCACCAGTCTGGGATGGACGGATGTTTTGACAAAAGCTTGCTGTTGCTGTTGTTGTCAGTTCGTGCTGTTTCTCTTCTGTTAGAAATCCTGACCAGCCAATCAGGATAGAAGAAAGGCGCACGTCTTAGATGATGAAGTAACAAAGATAAATGCCTTTGAACCCAACTGAGTCCCTGAATTAAAGGAAGAATCAGACCAGAAGTGAATTGTTCTGAAAGGAAACTTAAATACCCAAGTAAGGAGTGAAATAAATTGTTCATTCTGATTTTATTTTATGTTTTGACCAAACTTTGATCACAAGTTGATCATTACACTATTTATATTTGCATAAAAAAATCTTAAAATCTTAGGTTGAATAATATATCTCTGTTTAAAATTCAGTGTATTATATCACATGACTGGACTTGTTCTCAGTGTATATTAGTCCCCAGCTGTCTGATCCATAACATCCCCATTCATGACATCACCGCTCTGTCTCATGCTCTTGGCGGAATTAACGACATCTCAGGGCTTCTCATTCGCAGTCACAGCCACCACCACTATCTTCATCATAGACTAAAAACTATGTGATCGCTGATGAACAATCAGGTCAGTGTGTCTTCTTGGAGGCTCAGCAGATGTATGGGATGATAAATATCTTGTTAAACACATTCTGTACATTGTATGTAACATCTCCATTCTAGCCCATGACGTCAAAATTGAGAAAATCCCCCAACGGCACCTGGTCAGACCCTACTGTACATGTCCAAGCAGACCCTCTATTTGACATCATGTTTTAAGTATAATCAATATATTTGCAGGAGGGGGGTAATGTGTACTATATTGTCACCTCACTGTCTGATTTCAACATATCTAAATACATGTGCTATATATTGTTAATCTTGTAAGTAAAATAGCCTGCCATGAAATAGTAAAATGCAAAAGAGAGGTAGACGCTAACTTTGTTCAGAGAAATGTTTGTTTTATTTATTTCTGTATGCCTATGTACACTGTAGCGTCAACATGATTATGTGAAGAATCACCGTGCAAAATTCTGTATATATAGACTCATCACTATGCTGTATTGTATGTGAACCACTGTGTTGTAGTAAAAAGTTCAATAAAATTCAAGAAAGGAGTTTGGTGATGGAATCATTTAGGTCCAAAAGGTTGTTCGAATATCATGATTGATCTAGAAAAAAAGTGGCGTGATTGCTGAAAATGGCACCATCTAGTGGATGGGAAAGAAACATGTACTGATGGATATTTGAATGATAAGGAAGTTTCTGGCTTTCCTCTTCTTTTCAGGTTATGTTCTGATGAAAGTGACGTTATGTTCTGATGAAAGTGACGTTTGCCATAAATGATTTCATTTAAAGCAAGTGAGCTGTAGCTGATCGCAGCAGTGGTTTCCCCTGTGCAGTGGTTTTATTTGAGAAGACATATGTTGGGAAGTGTAGCCAATATGGAGAAAAATTAGTTTTGTCCAGTAAACTTCATTTTTTTTCTTTTAAATCAATAGATTATTTAATAAGCCTTTGTTGCACAGTCCAAATGTTAGTCAGTTATTGTCATCAAATGACATGAATTTAAAAAGCCTGAAAATCTGAGACTGTTACAGTAAAGCTACCAGTCACAGCATTGTTTAATTTAAACAGATATAAAGTAAATTCATGGTAATTGTTCTCCATGAAGATCATCTGCTACATTTCTCAGATTCTATTGAGATGATGAAACTCTTGCAAAGGAACTTCCTTTGTGGCCTCTTATGCTATAATAAGCTGCTTTTCATCATTCCCATGAGAAAGGAAGTAGTGAGGTAAACAGCAGTGGCATGACTCAATAACTAGAGTTATGAAGCTAAAAGTTGTTTTGGGAGATGAGATAATTCCTTTTACAGACATGCAAACGAGTTGTAATGTCCAGTTAAACAATTATGGGAATTATACTTACAGTATGAAAAATGTTTGGAAAATCCTTAAAAATGCTGTGTAATGTTATCAAAACTACATATTATGAATATATTTAGGAGACAAAAGAACTCATACTGGACTTCAGGAGGAAACGCAGAGCAGATATGACCCCACTCTGCATAAATGGGGTCTGTGTGGAGAGGGTTCATACCGTTAAGTTCCTGGGAACCCTAATCTTGGATGACCTTTCCTGGTCTGGCAGCATCTTCACTTCCTGAAAGCACTCAGAACAACCTGAGAAGAACGCTGCTATGACTTTTACTGCATCTCAGTAGGCCAATGGTTTGCAGGCTGCTCAGCTGCAGGCAAAAGCTTTGCAGGGAGTACTTAACACAGCACCGAAAAAAACTGGCTGCTTGGTGCTCTCCCCGGAGGAGAACAGAGTCACCAACATCATTAAAGATCCTGTACATCCCGGCCACCACCTGTTTGAACTGTTGCCCTCTGACAGGCACTACAGGTCAGCCAAAACCTGCACCTAAAGATTCAGAGACGAGTTTCTTTCCTACGGCTGTCATGTCCGCACACTAAACCCAAAGAAGCACAGAAAGACTCTCATTCATGCAATTCTTCCACACACTGTCAAAATCACTTATTCATACTGCTTTATCTATTAAAATATCTGGCTTTTTATTTACAAAAAAACATAGCCTACATTTTATTGAAGAGCTCTGAAAAAAATTTAGAATAATTTTTACAGATGAAAGTAGGCAGAAGTGGTAGAACATTGAAATGACTGTATTGAAAAATATTTCAAATAGAGAAATGGTAGTATGATGAGGAGTAGGAGGAGGGAAGAGGGAGAAAATAGGGTTTAAAGAGAGACAGTGAGTGTACTGACTATAGAACGTAGGTGGACACAGTGGTGTAGTGCAGGTACATGGAGAACACCCACTTACTTTTCGGTCTGCACTATGTCCACTTCTAAATCTCCTGTGACCTATCTGTTGCAAATCAACTATTCCAAGAGACTGTTTACAAAAGAAACTACTCGCTCATGGACTACGTGCAAGTTTTTTTTTCTTTTCTTGTTTTCTTTCTCTCTTTTTTTCATGTGTGGATGGACCACAGAATAAGGAATAGTTCACTCTAAACGCCTAATTATTGAACTGTCTGCACCTCTTCTGTGGCTAATGTTAATTTCATAATGATCCTCTTTTACTCCCTGAAGTCAAGCAGCAGGAGTAAAGTGACAGTGTTCAAATAGTGCTGTCACTTTTTTGGATGAACTAAACACTCAAAAGTGGTCTTACATGCCACTGTTTATAACATGTCACTGTTTAAAAAGGGTGATTACTCTTTGCTGGTCGCTTAAAAAACATTAGGGGCATAAATTATGAGTTTACCCACCTTCCCAGGAACCATTACACCACCGGGTGGACATAAGAGGCTACAGTTAAATGAAAGTGTGTGAACAGGAGGCATTTCTTCATTTTGTTTTGCGGTGAAGCATCATCATAACTGCAGTGTGTGTGTGTGTGTGTGTGTGTGAACGGATGTTTTTTTGTTTTAGTTTTTCTTTAACTGAGTAACGCTATTAAAAGTCACTTCTTGTTGAGAACACAAAACTTTTTCTAGCCTGACTTTTCCTCTGTTTGAATTATCATTTTTTTCTTCCTTTTTTGTTGACTTTGAACGTGTCGTCACTTCTCTGTGCTAGGCTATGCTGAATCGATATTCAGAGAAAGCACATGGACACAGTTACAGCATCTCATCAGGTGAAATGCTTTATTGCATGCGTCTATCAAAGATCCGATTTTTAATATGACTGACTGGTTGATTCTTATTGTAGAGGTAAAAAAAATGCAAAGAGGACACGTGACGCTTCGTATCCCAGAAATGCAGTTTTCCCTGTCGTTTGCTTGCATTCACGTGCCACTCACTCCAGCAGCAGCCCGCTGATTTCCACTCACTCTGCGCGCACCCCAGCTCCGCGTTCCTGCAGCCCCGTGGATCACACCGTGCAGACTCTGCGGCACCAGGAGGACGCTGTGCCGCCGCCGACCCGACCGACAGGAGACCCTTCACCCGTCCAGATGGACACACTGCCGCAGACAGACGGCGCTTGCCGGGAGCTGCCGCGCAGTTTCTGCGTGTCCCCGCTGAAAACACTTCAGACTGTCCGGACATGAGGAGCGACACGCAAGGTACAGATCCCACATTAATTTATGATGTTAAAGTGCGAATGATGGATGACCTTTGACTTAACTGGGTTAAGTAATCTTTTCTGTATTTTTCTTAGTGTAAAAGCAAAGCAGAGGTTTTTTTTTTTTTTTTGGCGACTTCACCTTTTTATCTGTGCTTAGTGTAGCAAACAGTCTATTAGAGGTCAAAACTCCAACACTCAGAAGAGCGAGCGACTTCACTGTTTTAAAACGCTAAGCCACATAAATATTATGCTTCATTAGGGTTAAAAGTTGACAAAGTGGTGACCAATTGACCTGAAGCATGATGGTGTCAAGTTTGACCGACACTGTTTCAATGCAGAACGAAGCCTATCTCAATTCCTAGATCACAGTTTGGTTGATTCTCCAGCCAGTGGAAGTCCAGAGCTGTGCTTGAATGTGCACACTGTAAAACAGGCCTACAGACAGCACTGGAACTGAAGCTGAACACGCCAGCACTATAAATGCATGCACAGTAGCTCACTGCTGTATGTTGTTGAGGGGGATCTTAGATGTGGCCTGATAATAAATAAAGCTCTTCTTCTATCACCGAATATCAAGCAGAGCATTGATTTAGCTGAACTGCTGGATGAACTGGTGCAAAAAAAAAAAAAAAAATCTATTCAATACATATAGCCATTCTGATGACATCAACGTGTTATACAACAAAATGTTATCATGGTGTGTCCCATCATGCTTGCACTTATCATCTACAAGTTTGTTTGTTTGTCTCCTTGGTGGCTATCTTAGGTCTTATTTCCAAACACACATCAGCACCCAGAGGATCAGTTTTCACTCCAATAGAACCAATATGAAGAGGATTAATTTATCTATTCAGTGATCACTTTAATCAAAAGCCAAGGAGGAGGCGATAATCTTCCCAACTGTTTGTGCTTCTGGCAGTCAGCTACATCAAGTTAAGACTGATGATGTGATGACACACACACACACACTCACACCCTCGCAAGACCCTCTGCTCAAGTGTCACCTGTCGAAATCAAAATTAGCATGACTGAAGATCTGACTCCTCTTCAAAGGGCTGATATTTGATATCAATCGTTGCATCTACTGTTATTTCAATTGGGGAGTTTTGTTTCTAAATGAGACGTTTTATGTAAAAGCCAATGACCTAAACTCTTATGGCCATTACTCTGCACGCTTTTATGATTTTAAACCCAAATGCATGATTCCTGTAATCATTAGACGTGTGCTAGGCCTGTTTTTTGTCCTGGTGAATGTATGAATGAAAGTGGTTGGAATGTTTTGCAATTACGGTGATGCTCCACTCAAACTGGATAATATTTATTTAATTTAAACTCAAAATAAAACCAATAGGAGCATTTAGCCAAATGTAATTTTCATACATTTTTTGTGTGTATTTGATCAGCTTAGATTTGTTTATTACTTCAGTCAAAAATCACCCAGATT
>JAPZDX010000002.1:11905632-11916249 GCA_029783625.1 Naso annulatus | reverse complement strand
TCCAGCCTCCTTCTGAGAGCCATCAATAAGTTAGAGGAGCCCCAGAGGACAGACACTGTGCAGGTACATTAATGCTGTCTTGACTGCTTTGTCTTGTTGTTATTTGGGTCTGAACATAACTCTGTCTTCAGTAATAATGCACCACATAGAGTGTGTGTATGTGGATAATGGTGTCTGTTGCCATCTTGAAAGACTTAAAACATGCACATGGAAAACAATGAACAAACTTTCAAGCTGTTCTTTGCAAAATAGCTGCACTTTATGTTGACAAAATGAATATGGAGTTGTATCATTTGTGGTCTTTTTGTCTAACAGACTGTGCAGCAGTGCATGATGGACCAGAGGACTCTGATGAAGGATGTTCTGGAGGACAGCCGATTGGTCAGCCTGCAGAGGGAGGGCGGGGCCATCCTGGCGAGGCTGAGGAAGGAGAGTGACCTCAAATACCCCCACTGTGAAGACCTCAGGTAAACACAGAATCTCATCTGTTGCTATATTTGTGTGTGACCAAGTGTTCGGGTCCAACTTATGGCTGTGCTGCCTTATCCTTCATTCAAATCTGCCAGGACGCCACTGTCATCCATTTGATCTGTTTTTTTCTTAAACCCATAATCTGTGTTATTCGTGCATGCAGTGACGCAGTGGACTCTGTGACCAGCCTGTACAACCATGTGGAGGAGCAGGGTCATGTCCTCGTGCAGAAATCCAACACGTTACTAGAACACCTCGAGTATCTGCTGCAGCTCAGAGAGATGGAGGGACACTTCATGCAGGTGCGTTAGAGACAAAATTTGCTCAGATATTTTTAAAGGAGTGCAATTACTTATTTATTTAAATTCAGATTTAGTTACTGCAGTAAAGGCCGTATGCTATTTTAGACATTATATTTCCTGAGTCCATTAAAGCCTGGTGATCTAATGATAATATTTTATTATATAGGTATGGTGAGCACTAGATTGAATGTAAATTTAATTTCATGATTTCCCATCTGAATGGAAAATGAATTAAATATTTGTTATTAACCTTTTTTTTTTTTAATGAGGGAGCACAAAGTGATACAGTTTACAGTACTATAAAAGAATAGAGACAGTCTGTATAAGTACATGCTTGCCTGTCATTACACCATTTGTTCATGTATCACCACTTGAGGCAAGCTAGTGAAAATGGTTTTGTCAATCATAATTTATCTAGAGAAAAGGGCAAACTTAAATAGATAGTAAAATCAGTTGCATTTGTTATAGGACAGAAAGAGAACTGAACATGCACAGCATATTCTTAAATACGTACATGCTCGTACTACCGTACATAACAATGCTTTTCCTCTGTCCCTGCAGATGCAGCAGTGGTTTAATGTAGAGGGAGAGCGCCACCTGCTGGAGGCTGAATCGGTTGAGGACTCTGGAGACAGAATGGAGCAGATCCTCAACAGCTTCACTGGTTTCCTTATTGAAGCTAACGTGAGTCGATGTTTTTCTTGCAGGTGTCATTCTGTGTGTGTTTGTTTCTGTCTGTCCACCTGTCTGAATCGTTCTCTGTCCATCCAGGACCGAAGGCACCATGCTATGACATTAGTTTCGGAGGCAGAGCGACTCCAGCAGAGTGGGCTTTCCTACCCAGAGACGGAGGCGTTTGGGACTTTAGTTTGCATCTTCAAGTCCAGCCTGGAGGACTTTCTGTGCAGGGCAGAGGCGTGTGGCAGGGAGCTGCAGATCATGGTCAACGTGTGTGACTTTTGTGAGCAGGTTGGTGTAAGATCACTATTTGAAATGACGTATTCAAGATCAGTATGCAGCTGGTGCTCCTGTCCTGTAGGAACATTCATTCAGCCCAGATTGGGACCCAAACCCACCGAGACATCCCTGTCAGTGTTCTAATATATGTATGTGCAATTTCGTACGACTGTTTTTCATAACTAATAATACAGGGACAAAATAAACTAAACACAAACTAACTCTAGTGAGAAGCTTTATAAAATATATAGTACTGTACTTGAGAGTGTTCTGAAATTAATCATTCTTTGTAAAATTAAGTAGATTATTTAAGAATTTTTTACAAACTACATTTACAGAGGAGATCACAGTTATGATGTTATGTAACAATCAAGAAAATAAGGCAGTTTCACAATATTTTTAAAGGTCATTACTTTTGACAGAGATTGAGCAGTAGTGTGTATGTTCATCTAGAAATAAAGAGATCCAAAAGCTTCTTTCATACACATCTGATTTTTTGTTTTGTCCAAAAGATATTTAGCAAAGAAGGCAGCAAAAAGTCATCTCATGTCCTAATGATTTGTTAGCAATTTTTTACTGTACAACTGAAGAACTGACAAATCTGATGATGCTTTCCTGTTTGAACCCGTCATCAGGACATATATGACATGAATGTGTTCTCTTTTCAAACTACACATCACGCAGAGAATCAGCAGAAAAACAGTAACTGACTGAAAAAACACTTTAGAATATAAAAATGAGTATGTGTAAATGTAATTTTACTCCCACCTGAGAAATATTTCAATCAGGTTGATGCACCTCTGCTTGAGTAGAGTAGTTTGATATTAAAAAAAGGAAACAAGAACATGCCTTTTTGTTTCCATATATAATAACAGAAAAAATCTCCTTAATCTTCAAACAGGCGACAGCTCTGGCCAGTGAGTGCATTGAGTACCTGGACCAGAGTCCACCCAGAATCCACACCATGCAAGACCATGATCAAACTACAAGTTCTGTCATTCAAAAAAACACTCAGCCTCCACAACACCAAAATCAGGAGTCTGGACCAAGTACTGCATCCCTTTGCCCACCTGATACCTGCACAGCACACTGCTGCTCAGGTCCATCCACCACCGGCGTTTCGCTGTAAGGCAATGAAAGCTCCATCCTCCAGACCTTCCAAGACAGGTTCCTCCAGTTCAGCTTGGAGAGGTTTCAGGAGGTAAAGGCGCAGGCTAGTGCCCTGCGGGGCTCCAGGGGGATGCGGGTCTGGAACATTGCTTGGCTCAGATGCCAGGAGGCCAGACAGCAGCTTCAGGAGAGGAAACAGGGCTTGGATGAGGTTTTCCACCAACAGCCGGGCTCTTACAGCAGCTGGTGCGAGCGTCATTATGTTGATGTAGTGAGCACCGATGCTCAGATGCCGCCCCCTAATGGCCAGACTTTGGTGGTACAATCGACGCCTGGACCTCGGCACCCGCAGTGGGAGGGCATCATGTCAGGGGAGGTGGATTTAGGGAAGAGAAGGCCGATCCTGGGCAGCAACAGCTCTAATTCAACAGCCGCAGCCTGCTGTAACGTCACCAACACATCTGAGGATCTTAATGATGCTGCAACCAGCCAGGGGTCAAAGGTTACCCCACAGTCACCACACAGGTAATTGTGCCCCTGTCCTGAAACTTTTTTTTTTTTTTTTTTTTAAATAACTGGTGGTGGCTTATTTTGTCATCACTATTTGCTGGTTCGTATGAGCTAGTAGCCAGAAATAATCCAGAGATTTCAGCAGGCGCGACAGCTTCTCATTCTGGCTGCCTTCCCAGCTGCCAGAGCTGATTGCGGCTGCTCAAGACAATGCTTGTAATTCCACTGAGTGTGCTGTATGGCTTTTCAGAAGTGTCCCTGAAGCTGCTCTCCTTTCGGCTCCATGGGAAGTTCACAGCGAGTCTATTTTTGACAAAAAAATCATCAAGCTGCACGGAGCAGATGGAGTCAGACAGGATGTCAGTCAAAGAAACAGCACACAGACTGCAGTCAATTTCAAGAAAAAAATAAATAAATAAAACATACAGACATCCCGATTGGATTGCATCAATAAACAGACACTTCACAGATAAAAAAGAAACCTTTTAACTTAGTAGACCTATTCCCCACTTTAAAAAAAACAGGTAAAATGATCAAATCAACAAAATCTGAGCATGTCTCTTGGCAAAACACTCCTGAAACCTCCACAGTGGACTTAAAGCCGCGTGCAAGACAGAATACAAACTCTTCAGAGACGCTGCGTTTTAACGCGCTCTTTGGAATCCATAAAATTCAGTCGAGATAATATTGATAATAACAACCATATTTGGTGCTGATATCTTAAAATTAGATAATGTTTTTTACAATAAATAAAACATCTCTCAAGTTTTCAACTTTTATTTCTTCTTGAGGTTGGAAAAATCAGCGTATTCCATACTGTGTAAGTCTCATGTTTACTCCGTATCCACTTTTTAAGCTTGTCTGGGTGAAATATTGAGTCTTTGTATGCCTCCATCATTCCATCAAAATGGTAACATGCAGAATAATTTTATACCAGATATTGTGTACATAATTTTTCCAATATTCTATTTGTAATATTTGACACGTTTTGGAACTTTTTGGATCTTCACTGTAATTCAAATCAGAGTTCTGCGGGTTGGGACAAAGCTAGGCTCACAGCATGAGTTTGTACCGACTTGCTCACCTGTGAATCCGTGGAGTTAAATTGGTTACAGGTGAACCCTCACACAAAAGACTTAGCGTCCTTTATCTGAAGTCTAGTACTTGAGAAGAAGAATACACAATGCTACAACTCAGTGTTGGTGTCTTTGCATCATTGATAACAGGTCAGGAAGGAAAACAGAGAGAGAGACGAGGAGAAGACAGGCGAGCAGAGCGAGGAGCGAGAGAGATGCTGCTGCTCTCTCTCAGTCCCACACAGTTGGTTGCCAGTGGTTTCCATGGGGACGAGGTCTTGGAGCGAGGTCGGTGAGCCAGGACTCGTGCACCACAGGAATATCAAGAGTGGGATCAGCCACTCCTCCAGAGCAGCGGGTTCGACCTCCGTCATCCTGCTCCCACCATGGTCAGCCGTCTTGTCGAATCCTCCAGGAGGCTCAGAAGTACCAGATCTCCCGTCATGGGAGCTTCTGCTCTGAAGAGTCCTGTACGAACGACCAGGGGGCTGCGGCGGGAAATGGGACTTCTTGCTGCAAACACTCGAGCCTGCCAATCGGGAGATATGAGGGAGGGGTTTGTTTGGCAAGTCCACAGGAGAGTGCCAGCGATGCCCTGTAAGTTTACTATATGTGGGTGACACTTGCTTGCATTGCTATTTTCCAAAATGACCTGAATCTGACCTTTGCTTTGCCGAATAGCATTCTGTGATTTGACTGTTTGAGAAAATTCAATGACATGCCGTTAATTTCGCTACACCTGTGTGTCTTAATGAGATTTCATTCACTCTTTTCTGTCTCGAAGCTTACACTGAAGTACTACAGGTATTGTTTCCTTCTGATTCTCTTTGGTTCTCTTTTTGAACTCATCATGGATGAATTAGTGAACAGGTCAACCAGACACACAAGTCCTCTGTTTACAGTATGTCATTGGAAAATCAACAGGCTCAGTCAAAAAATTGAAATACTATAACTCAGTAAAGTTTTTTTAGTATGTTAATGTGGTAACTCTGCCTAAACTGAGGCTATGGGGAACCTGCAGCTATGTAAGGCAATTTAAATATGAGCCCTATATAGGATAGAAGCCTGTTCTCATAATCCATCCATGTTGTGTTTCTTTGCCGTGCATGTGGAGAGCATAAAATCACAGCATGACACTGTGTAATCTGCTGAAATGTAAAAAAAAAAAAAAGAAGATGACAATTATGCATAACTTAGAATAAGTAGATATCATAAGGGTAATAAAGGTTCATAACTGTATTCATAAGCAATGTATGGAGGTATTTTTTATTTTGCTGAAGGAACAGACAGCTGAAACACTAGCTAAAGTCAGCAGATATTTGATCTGTTTGTGTTACCAGGAGGCTGCAGCGTGTCCTGGAGGAGCTGGTATTTACAGAGAAGGACTACGTCCGCTCACTGGGCTACATCCTGACCCACTACCTCCCACTGCTGGACAGACCAGACATCCCTCAGGACCTCAGGGGCAAGCGAGGTGTCATCTTTGGCAATTTGGAGAAGCTTTACGACTTTCACAGCCACTATTTCCTGCCAGAGCTAGAGGCCTGCATGAGGGAGCCGGCCATGGTGGCCCGCTGCTTCCTGAGACATGTGAGGAGTCATTAGTCCTTTCTACCCACAGACTCTGTGACAGCACCGCATTGAAAGCTCGCCACTTATCCACCTTTAGCAATTTAAACAAAACCGACAGCCCCGGCTTTAAGCCGCCCCGGTGTGTCAGTTTATACAGCGAGCCGGCGTTGTCGATTCATGGAGGCATGACTGGCATGACATTTAAAACAACAACCTTCACTGTCCCCGAAGAGATAGATTACGTCTTCTGCGCGCAGTAACAAAAGCTTGCAGATTTCGTTTCCCCAATTTCCAGCTGTCTTCTCCAACATTCTTCTTCTTCTTTGTATTACCTGCTCACTGCTGCCAGCTGTTTTTTAAAACCTCGGTCACACACATAATACGTTATTATAATATCCCAACCATTTACACAAACGCCAGCTCGCCTCTGATGCGCCTTTGATTTTGCCTCCGTAGGCAGATAACGGTAACTTTTGTACATACAGCGCAGCAGCCCACCTTGAAAAGGCGGTGTAAATGGAGCTACCGTATTATAGGAATTTATTATAACTGTACTATATGTAGTTTCTAATTTTGCAGAATGTTGGAAATTGTCTTCTTTCTTTTTGGCTGAATTGTTTAGAGGCTTTTTTCTTTTTTTTTCTTTTTTTCTTTTTTTCAATGATCAATATTCATTCCTCCTGATCATGAGTTGAGGTTGACTTCTGCATAACCTGCATTATCTAATACAGTTTATTTTCCACAGAGTGAGAGTTTTGGCCTGTATGCTCTGTACAGCAAGAACAAACCTCAGTCAGACGCCCTGATCCTCCACCGTCGCCATGACATTTTCAAGGTCATTTTTTTGTGTCTAGTCTTTCTCAATGTAATGTTCAATCACAAATGTTTTGCATCTCTTTCAATTTGTGCTGACAGTGCAAAAGCTCTACACTGGGCTGAAATACCATAAAGTTAAAATACAATTAGATTGAGGACTAGTCTCCAAACCATCATCTTTAAAGGAATTCATACAGTGGAAGAAAAACACAATCATGTGGTCTGTGCGGGCACTATCAGAGGAACATCTTATATTAGAAGTAGTTTTGATCTGTTATCCATCTTTTAAACACTTGAACCATGACTATATGAGTGGTTTAATAGTTTGTGATAATTTTACACCAAAGGGCTCTTGTTTAAGAACCTTTAGAGCCCCCTACCCTTTAAATCATTTGGATTAAGCTTTGTGGACATGTTTTGTTTGACAAGCTTTCATCTTGATGTCTGCTGTTGTCATCACACCCCTAATCCCGGGAGGCCCGTGCTTATCATATTTACAGTCTCACTTTGTATCCCCTCACAGAGGAAGCAGCAGGAGCTGGGGGACATGATGGACCTTTCATCTTACCTGCTGAGACCCATCCAGAGGATCAGCAAGTACAGCCTCCTGCTGCAGGACATGCTGGCCTTGGCTGGCTCGTACAGGCCAAAAGACATGATCCAGAACACACTGCTCGCATCCAGTGTGTGTGCACAAAGTGTGTGTGGCCCTGCTGCGTATGTGCCAGATCTTACAAGCAGTGAGAGGGAGCGGGAGAAGAGCGAGATCCAAGCTGCAGCAGACCTGGTGCGGTTTCAGATGCGTCACGGCAATGATTTGCTCACCATGGACGCCATCCAGGAGTGTGATGTAAGACAGTAAGATAAAGAATAAAATATACGTAAAGCCTGAGAGTTTAACGGAAGTAAAAAGTCGCTTTGCTGTACCGTTCTCTGCTCTATCAGGTTAATTTAAAAGAGCAGGGGCAGCTCATTCGCCAGGATGAGTTCACAGTTTTCTTCAGGAAGAAGAAATGTGTCCGGCGCATCTTTCTCTTTGAAGATCTCATTCTCTTCAGCAAGACCAAGAGGACAGACATTGGCAACGATGTTTACGTCTACAAGCAGTCATTCAAGGTAAACACAAATAAAGACTATTGGAGCTGTAAAGCTCAATCTTGTGTCTCAGGGATTTTTGACTGCATATGATCATTTCCATCATAAATCCTTTTGTCTCTTTGTGTTTTCTGTCCCAGACGAGCGATATTGGGATGACCCACAACTCAAGCGTGAGCAGTTTGTGTTTTGAGATCTGGTTCCGCAGGAGGAAAAGTGAGGACACCTACACCCTGAAGGCCTCCAGCATGGAAGTGAAGAAATCCTGGACCACCGACCTGGAGAAGATTCTGTGGGATCAGGCTGCTCACAACAGAGGTTGAAGTGACGACATATCTGCATTTTTATAGCACTTAATTTACAGTTCCGTGTACAAACTGCTTTGTAGGTTTAGAAAGATGTCATGAATATACTTTTTGTTCCAGAGCTGCGTATGCAGGAGAGGGTGTTCATGGGAATGGGCCGCAAACCTTTCACGGACATTCAACCCAGTGATGCTGCCATCTGTGACCGAGCCGTCAGCTGTGTTCTGCCTGGGAGAAGTAAGGAGTTGCACACACACATGCACAAACGCATCTCTATGACTGAGCTTCGCTTTGTTCAACTTTTAAATGTTTTAAAGTTTTCTTCAGACGAGCTACACAAGTGAAAACATTTTACGCTCAACACTAAGTTCAGCAACATTTTAGTCATAATTTAATGCACAGATTTTGGTTTGATTTGCTGATGCTTGGTACAGCAGGGTCTCACATGACCGTGCTTGTGCCATGTCATTTCCTCTAGTTTCCTCTTTTTCTTTTCTTTTGTTAATCCTTTCTTTCGTGGTCAGATTCCTGCAAAAACTAATAAAATACAAATGTTATATTAAAATGCTAAACTGAATTGATAAATGTGTTAAACACTATACCTTCATAGCATTAGCATGTTAAGACTGTGGGCATGTAAGAAGGAGTTTAGCGCACCTCAGCCTGCTCACACAAAAGCCAGTCCGGTGCTCTCAGAGCGGGGCAGAATTATAGAAAACTTCTGAGATGAATCCAAAGTAGGTCAAAGCACACCGGTACAGGCAGAAATTTTTCATCACGACTGATGTTTCAACCCAAGGTGCATCTTCATCAGAGCATGTAGCTTGCTGATGTTAGCATTTAGCTTAAAGCAATGCTATGCCAAAGTACAGCCACACAGAACAGCTAGCATAGCAAATAATCTTATTGTTTTCATTTTTACATCTTTTCCATTTTTTGTTACTTTTGACAAAACACAACTAGCTAACAAAGTAAGTAAATACAACAAAACTAATTAAAATTTTCCTGCAATAGCTGCAGCGGTGATACTTGTGCCCTCAATGCTCACTGACACAGTGTCTCATGTTCTTATTGATGACATCTATGTCTGTCGTCAGTCCCTGTGGCGTGTTGTTCACACAGGGGCTTAGAATATCCACGGCCACACTCCATAGGCTCTGGTAGCACCGCCTCCACCACCATCAGCCAGTCATCTTCTTCCTCTGGACGGGGCTCGCTGCCTCCTGCTGGTTATTCTGGGAACCAGTCACAGGGGGTGGAGAGGAGCCCTGCCATCTGCTCCTCTTCTGAGGCTGTCACTGAAAACGAACTCAACAATCATCATCTTCATCAACACCATCTTCTTCGGCAATGCGAGCCATGGAAAACTCATCATCCGCTGAGTGAGTTTGTTTTGAGGTCTTTGCTACAAATGCCATTCAGAAAACAGGAGGGACTGTTAGGTCTAATATCTGTTAGGGGAAATCCAGACATATCTAACACATATATTCATTTAATTATTAACTTAAAATAGTACTACATGAAAATATAAGAATGTAATTTTGATTTGAACATTAGCCAGTTTGGTGCCATCTGGTGGTTGCAGCAAGAACACAGTGTAGCCAACACCTAACATGCATCAATTACAATGTGAATCTATGGAATGTAAACTAAAATAAATTACAAAATTTCAAAAGTGTAATGCCCAAACTTATTCTTTCATTGTTTCTTAATGTGTCGGTTGTGCTTCTGCTTCAGTTGACAGCTCTGAATCATCTGCAGAATGCATCAACCTCTTCAGCAGCTCGGATCACAGCTGCCTGTCTGCCATTGGTGGAGAGGTGGTGGACTCCTCCTCCTCGTTTGTGTCTAGGTGTTCAAAGACCCACCCACCAGTTTGTCGCACCCCCAGCCTGAGGAGAAACAGCCCTCCAGTGGTTACCACAAAGAAACCAGGTGTCGCCCCCAAACCTCCACACCTGGCTGGCGCTCAGGTACAAGTGAAGGTGTAACAAGAGGATGTGGTGAAATGTCTGTATGCAATGTGTGTATGAGCTGAAGACAGAGGGTCACAACTTAAAATGGTCTTAATCACATTGTTGCATGTTGTGGTGGTTTGACAGAGGTCTGAATGTTTGTAAATGTCAGGCTTCAACGTCTATTAGTGTGCAGAATCAGTGTTATAACCAAAGAACTTATGCTATGGGGTTGTTTTTTGACCATTAAGCATAATATCATATGTATAGTCTAACTGACATATATTTATGTATTATATACTTGACATCTTGCATTGCAGGATGATGACGTTATAATTGGAAAATCAACAGAAGTTTAACTCTGGATATCCTGCAGAAGGTGAGAATCTTTGAATATTAAGATATAGTTACACTGAGGATACAAGTTCTGTTTTATTATTTTAAAGGT
>JAPZDX010000002.1:11739307-11755940 GCA_029783625.1 Naso annulatus | reverse complement strand
CCACAGGTAGACAACGTGGCAGCATGCCGTGTAAAGCCCAAATTATTCTCTGATGTTTGAAATTATAAAAGTAGTTTTCTGAATGACTTTAACTCAAGTGGTAACTCATAGTGCTGTCTGTTATGGTTATTTTATAGCCTGGTTGTCTACTGCAACAGTATTCACTGTCAGCCTTGACATCCAGGCATCTTCTGTCCCTGTTTTTTCTATACAGTATATATTTCTAAAGGCAAAGAGTTGTAAATTTCTTAAGTGAGTAAGATCCTTGGAACGTGATGACACTACAGCACTTGGATGAGCTATTAAAATCCAGGGTAAGAGCCTCATGTTGGCTCATGAGGTGTGTACAGTCCTGTAGCAAATCAGAGATCAGTTGACATCACAGCCCATTTGTAACACCAAAGCACCCACAATGATACTGAATTACATCTTGGAGGTTATTATTGTATTTATTTTGTTACTAGGAACTCATTTGTACCACATTGCATAAAATGCAAATAGGCATATACAAAAAAAACAAAAAAAGCCCCAAGAACTGTCACCTGTTTAGAACAAAAGGGGTCATAGCAACTTGTATTGTGTCTTTTTTAACCCCCTTACAAGACAAAAAAGAGGAAAAAAAAGGTATCAAAGTAGATTTAATGTAACGTGAAAAGGTTTTGCAGGAACTGTATCAACATGTCTAACCAGTCAGACTGTCAGGCTGAATCCTCTTCTTGTATAACAGCTTTTACCTCATCATATCTGACAGCACTGACATTTTTTTTCCATCATTCATTGCCAGGGTGATCAAAGACTTCATGATACAAGCAGGAGACTTTGTCAATGTGAGTATGTGCACACCTCTTTAGCTGTATAGTTAGTGTTCTTATTGCAGCTTTAGAGTTAAGACAACAGGTATATTAAGGTTAAAGGATTTGCATCTGTCATTCTTTGCATTGACGGTTGAGATTAAGGCTACAATTAACCGTGACAGTACAGACACGCACCCACACACATGTTGCACCATAGCGATAAATACCTTTACTGTTCTGACATAAACCGATAAACAGGTTGTAGGGTACAATATGTTAAGTCAGGGATTTTTTTTTCCCCAGAAAAGCAGTACATTTTTGTGTGATGTGAGTGCCTCAACCTCACCTAAGGGGATGAAAATGGGATAAAGTATGAAAACCAGTGAGCTCTCTGATAGGAGTGGGAAAAAATTGATAGATCTGAGTTTGAAAGAAGGTGGAGGAGTATTTTCCTCTAAATAATATCAAGTAATATTTTTGAGGTTGTACCTTTAATGAAATGATGCAATGAATAGTATGTTGCCATAGAAACTGAGGTTTCATCTCATTACTCATGAAACTATCTACTATTTTAAAATAATGTTAAAATAAATCGATCAATCTCACCATGATGTTGGACAAACTGCTACTCAAACTACTCAAATTTTAAACTGAGCAGTACTCCAGTTTTCTGCCCCCTGGTGTACATGTGGTGATTAGCAGAACTTCTAAGGTACTGTGTAGCTTTCTTTTTGTGCTTTTTGAGCCCGATCTCATTCTTTTTGTCTTTCTGTGAAGGGTGACGGGACTGGTATCTGCAGCATCTACAGGGGTCCATTTGCAGATGAAAACTTCAAAATTAAGCATACTATGCCTGGTCTTCTAGCAATGGTATGTTACTGTGTGTAGATCAGTGCTCAAATGGGCACTGTTACATCAGGAAAGGGTCATGTTTACTTTGACTTCATTCAAATCAAAGATGTTTGGCTCCCTGCAATCATTTCAGTATTTCCTGCATTACCTCGTTGAAAATAATAAGTTAATTAAGATTTGATGAATCCATTCAAAGTGAATTCACATGCAACCTCAATAGACAATAGGATTTGATTGATCCATTCAAGTTAAATTAACCTTAATTAATGCAAATAGATGTAATAAAACTGCCTCTTTTCTTTTTTTCTCAATAATATGTGTTGTACGCAGGCAAACAGTGGTCCAGGGACAAACGGTTGTCAGTTTTACATTACCTGCGCTAAATGTGACTGGTTAGATGGGAAGCATGTTGTTTTTGGTGAGTAAGTCTACAGTATAAGTAATGTTTCGGTATTTATTTAGAGATCTGTTTTACTTACCTTACGTTTTTGTGCCACCTTTAATTGTGTTCCTCACAACTGTTTCAGGAAAAGTGGTCGATGGTTTGCTGATCATGAGAAAAATTGAGGTAAAAATTTATTAAAATATAATATTAATACATTATTAATACATTGGTTTTACTTCGCTGGCTGTAGTTCATTTGGCAGGAAGGACATTTTGAACTGATCTGTAAACTGACAACAGTACTGAGCAAAAACAGTGAGAGGGTCTCTAACATTCATCTCTCAAATCAAACTATGTATTTCAGATGATGGTTAAAAACTTGAGTGCTTTTTGACATTCACTATCCTGAAAAGTTTCTCTGTGATATTTTTTTTAACATCAGACCCCGAAAAATGAAATCGGACAATCGACTTGTGACTCAAACCCCAGTCATTGGCTCTTGCAGTAAATTAATCTTGAACTGCATCATCTTTCTACAATAATTAATTAAACTCAGGATTTTGTGGTTAAATCCCTGAGAATCATTTTAGTTGTGTGCAATGTTCCATGACTGTTTTTTTTTTTCTTCTTCTTCTTCTTCTTTTTCCCTAAATATGTGCCCCTTCATCCAAACAGAATGTTCCTACGGGACCCAACAACAAGCCTAAGCTGCCCATCGTCATCGCACAGTGTGGAGAGATGTGATTCAGCCTGCTCACAACACCATGCAAGAACTACAAAACTACACATCTCTGTATACATGAAGGAGTGTCCCACAGTTACTTGATAGCCTTCAGCAAACATCAACCCACGTTTTTTTCTTTGCGGACGCCTTCTTCCAGAATAAACACTGAAAGTTCAGCAGTGCATCATTTTGGTAATTTTCTAAATTTGATCTATAAGATTCCATGTTAACTGCTGCATCCAAACCCAGACAAGATAACTGACATCTCAGGCGGGTTTTGATACTGAGGGGATGTAATTAATACATGTGGGTTTAAAATCTGTTTTTGTTTTGTTTGTCTTTTTAAACTTTATGTTCCTTGTTTGTTTTTTTGTTAGTTCAGCTGGAGTCAATTTGTAAATCCTGTCATTACAAGACAAAAAGAAAAAACATTGTGTCATTTACAATCAATAAATTTTTACATTTTTATGAAAACATTTGGTGGAAATATTTCCATTTATTGGCAGCAGTTTAGGTTTTCATGTTTGCTCATTCACAGATAGCAATAGTGTAATCTAAGTGTGTGATCTGTGTAATTAGCTTTTTCACAGGAGAAACAAGGAATTGTAATTGCTGTTGGTTAGTTTCACAAAATATGTGTTTATTTTAGTTACAGGGGCAGTGGAATGTAAAGCCAACTCCAAGTGATTTTTATTTTTTTACATCCCTCTTTAATCCATTTAATGTTTTAAGAAACTAGTCACATATTATTTGAAACTGCTCTGAATGCAACACTGCAGTTTACACTACAGAACACGGTGTACCCAGTGTGATATGCACTGTCTTGTTAGCTAATTTTCCCAGCCTCAATAAAAGAGGGTGTTTGAGATTGAATTTATCAACAAGGAAAGGTGCTCTCTCTCTCTGTGTGGCTCTGAAATGATGCTGGGTACTCGTCACAGCCGCACCGCCATGCAGCAAAGGAGGGGAGCGCTTTACAGTGAAAGGCACGAGAGTCCTCCAAGGCACACTCTGCAGTGCCAAGCAATCCTCTGCTGAACTTATGGCTGCCTCTTCTTATCCCGGCCGTCCATACAAATCCAAGCCACCGGCCCCCCTCCCCCCATCCACGCTGTCCCTCTTCTGCCTTGGTCCTCATTCTCTTGGCACAAAAGAATCCTTTCAGATGGAGACTCTGTTCTTATGGAAGCAGGAAGGGAGGGTAGAAGGGATAGAGGAGGTGTGTGTGTGTGTGTGTGTGTGTGTGTGGGAGGGGGGCGCTCTTCGTGGGGAGGCTTTCTGGGGTCAATGCTAAAGCCCATCTTTGTGTGGGAGAGCGGGACTCGGCCATTAACAGCGAGCTCTTCACACATCAGCCAGCGCTCATAAACAGTGCCAGTGGAGCATTAACATGACAATGAACGGGGGGTTGTGTGTGTGTGTGTGTGTGTGTGTGGAGGGGGGGTGTCTCACACTCAGTCTGGGTCTGTCTGCGCCCTGCGAGTGGAGTGGAAGTGGAGTTTCTGGATTCACTTCGGACGATGACTGCATGTGAGCAGTTTCTGTGCGGGGCGTTCAGGGGAGAGCGCGAAACCGCGTGTTATTATATCCGGATTCAATGTTATCAGTTAAATCATCAAAGAAACCGACCTCAGAGAAGCAGACTATCGTCCTCCCTGTGAATCCTAAGCAATATTACGCTGTCTCTCCAAATTATGAGGGAACATTATGGTTATTGTTCGCTGTGTGTGTAATGTGTCCTGAGATGACCTCTATTCAAAACAGTCAACTGATGTGGTTACAAAATAATATCACATTTCCACTTAATACAAGGGCTACCTTTGGTATCCTTTGATACAGAAATAGTGAATTCAGTTGTTGGTTTTTTTTGTATTTAGCTGCCGACATATTGAACTGTGTACAGCCTACCGTTTTGTGCTGCATACCATAATGAGCTCTCTTGCCAACAGTTGCCACTGCAACTGTGACAGTCACACTAACAATAATTTATATAACGTTTTAGCCTTGCCTCCTAATCATTTCCTTTGATCTAGGTCTTTTTCACCTCAAAAAGCCCTTATTCTCAAAGGGCTGCGCGCAGTGCACGTGAGGCCACAGCAACCGTGCAATGTGCATTTCATATTTGTCAGTATAGCCTTTAAGGCAGTCAGTACAAACATTCTTTTCATTGTCCCTAAAGCAAGCACCCAAACTGACAAAATGACAGTAACATTCGAAGGCTTGACAAGATATTACTCTTTGTAAATATTTCAAGTTTCTTTAAAATTGCAGATTTAATTTGTTTGTCTTAGTGACAGCCCTCCTGCAGCTCTGCTTTGCCAAAACATTAAAAAAAAATGTAAAGAAGATAATCTCATTGTCATTTTGACTAATTTGAGAACATTTATTAAAAGTATGACAAAGTAATAAATCAAGCTATCGTGTTTTACAATTTTTTGTACATTTTGTTAAATTCCGTCAAGAGACTAACGCGATACAATCACAACAAAACAGACACTCTGTTCCAAAAGTGTCACGGCTATCTGTCTGACTTGTCTGGCTTTGACATCACTGAGAGGCGGTTAAGATGGACAGGTACATTTCCCTTTAGCCAATCCTTTTTAGCGAACTCTGCTAGCACGGGAAATTGACAGTTGTCTTGGCCAATAGAAACGCGTGTTGTCTTGCGTTACAGATTCCAACCAATGTGAAGAGTAGTTGGGCGGGCTCGCGACCAGGAACATTCCCCGGCATAGCTCCTCATTCTGCCCAGTTCGATCGGCAACGGGAGCGGAAAGAGGAAAGCAGAGAGCCCGAAGGCAGTAGCCCCCACCACCGCCGGCCCAGGTTACCATCTAGCACCGGGAAATATAGCAGAGAGCCGCCGCCGGCAGAAGCCATTACCAACCAGTAGTGACCATGAGCAGCGAGGCCGAGACACAGCAACAACCACCGCAGCCTGCTGCCGATGCGGAGAGCCCATCCAGCCCGGCAGTCGCAGCTTCCGCGGGGGATAAGAAGGTCATCGGTAAGACTACTAGACTTGAGCTAGCTTGCTAACATAGCTAACGTAGCTAACGTGGTTTGGGACACAGTTGAGGCGATGCGCAAAAGCGGTGGTTGGTATCGTCATTGAGCCGATCACTGGCTAATAGCAACGTTAACGTTAACCGTTGAGTTACCACGCTTATTGCTTATTTTTTGTCGACTGACTATTAATTACTTGAAGTTGGCAATTAACAGAATAAAAAAAATTATTTTATTGTAAGAAACTAACGTTGAGCGTTCTGCCGATTTTGTATAACCCGTGCGATGTCTAAATTAATAAAAGCCTTGTTTGATTCAAAAGGACATTGACATATAACGTTAACGTTGACATAATGTTGATAGAAGTAAGTCCAGTATAACGTTCGTCGAGCAATAACGTTAGCAGTTGACGTTGAAATGTTACGTTTGTGCCGGTTATAATTTCCGACCGTTGATTACACATCACTGTGGAACGCGAAGTTACTTTACACTGCCCACTTAGCCGGATTCGACAACTGCTCTCTAAAGCAAGCTAACGTTAGCGGCTGGCCGTCCCTTTGTTCAAAAGAATGAGACTCTTCCATTCCGTGTCACAATTTTCTCCAAAAAAGTCAAATTAAGACACAAAATTACATTTGTTGAAGCGATCATATCGAGGCTGCCCTCTTAATACGATCGATTGTAACTGTCAACGGTTGTCAAATTTCGCTCGAATTTCGGGGCTATGGCCTAGTTAACGTTACTTAACAGGGGTGGAAGCTCTTTGGCTAGCGAAGCCACACTAGCTTAGCCAGCTAACGTTTGCTATTTACATGGCTGAAGGGGCTAAGTAACTCAAAATGTCCGCCGAATGATTCCACGGATTTCTTTTGTAGTTAAATTTTTTTATTCGATGAAAAACCACAACAATAAAGTAATATATTTTTTTCTTACATAAAATTTAATGACAGTGTGTCATTTGGAGTGCTTACGGTAGTTTCCGCTCACTGGCTTTAATCCAACCACATGGTTGAGACCCAGTTAGCTACAATGCTAACAAACCAATTGGGCACGCTTCTTGCTAACGTATCCGGGCGCGACTGTACCACGTGTGAACGCTCAGTAACTGAGCAGTGCGGCTTAAAATGGGGCAGTAGGTTTGTAGTAGTTGGACTTTGAAATGCCGTCAGGGACTACAGCGCACTATGTTGTCATTTTATGCAGATACAGTAACAGTTACACCATTGTATCCAATATCAATATACCATACAAAAGCCGCTCCATGAGACAGAGGAACTGATAATGCGTGGATAGAAAAAGAAAGAAATGGCAGAATCACAATTGACTCAGAATGCTCTTGGAACATACCTCACACCAAGTGCAGCTGCCACAGGGCACTCCTAAGCATCAGGATCTATAATAAGGTTGACAGTTGGTAGTTAAATATAACTTTACACATTATCTGTGGCCTTGGCTTTTTTTTTTTTTTAAATCATCTGTCCTTATTTGATACTTGCACTGGTTCTCACAAGTAACTTGAGATGTGTTGTGAAACACGAAGAAGCTGATTTACAACTTTATCTTCACAGTATGTTATCTTTGTAATGTAACACTGGAAATGAAATGACTAAAGCTAAAACTAATTGTTTGTCTCATTGCAGCAACAAAAGTCCTGGGTACAGTCAAATGGTTCAATGTCAGGAATGGATATGGTTTCATCAATAGGTAAGTGGACCCAACCCCCATGCCTGCTTTCTAAGCACCCTGATATCATCCCTGTGTGTGAAGCAACATTCCCAATCCTATTATGACTTTGTTTTGCTTACAAAGCTGACCAGATGATTAATCATTGCACTTGCTGGTTTAGTTACAGTCTGTTCGTGGGTACATTGTTGCTTTCTGTGGCTCAAGAAGATGCTGCTAACTAGATGTCATGATTTTCTTTCTATATACAGGAATGACACAAAAGAGGACGTTTTTGTACACCAGGTAAGTTGTAGGTTATTTTGGTATCATTTTAGATTTTTATCCATTTATTTCAATGGTCGTGAATGAAAAATCTCACATCCTTTTACGTTTTTTCAGACAGCCATCAAAAAGAACAATCCGAGGAAATACCTTCGCAGTGTTGGAGATGGAGAAACTGTGGAGTTTGATGTAGTTGAAGGAGAGAAGGTATGCCAAGCTTTGTTGAATAGTTAAGGTTTTTTTTTTTATGACTAGGTTCAAAATTCTTATTTTAGTCTTAGACTTAATGAAACACACACTGTAAATTTTTGTACTTAGACCCCTAATCTGGGTAATGACATTTCTGATAAAAATGCCTGTGTGTACAGGGGGCAGAGGCAGCAAATGTCACTGGCCCAGGAGGCGTTGCAGTTCAGGGTAGCAAGTATGCCGCTGACAGGAACCGCTACAGGCGCTATCCCCGGAGAAGGGGCCCTCCCCGTGGTGGAGACTATCCAGAGAACTACCAGAGTGACGGAGAGGGTGAGCCAGGCAGCGGAGGTCGTGACAAAAGTGGGGGAGACAGTGCCCCTGAAGGAGACTCGCAGCAACAGCAGCGCAGGCCCGCCTACCCTGGCAGACGACGTTACCCGCCATACTTTGTACGTAGACGCTACGGCCGCCGGCCCCCGTACACCAACGCACCACGCGGAGAGATGACTGAGGTACGCCGTCACAGGGCTTCTATCCTGAAGCAGGCACCCAGCAGTCCCATGATAAAATCGGGACCCTTGATATGTTGATGTCATACTCAACTCTCCTTCTTAACACTCACGTGGTTGTGAACAATAAATCTTGGTGTATCGGGGGTCTTGCCAATATCTTGCAAATTGACTCAGTCCCCTCATGTTGGTGCTACCTGTTTTCGCACTTAAATCTGACTCAGCAGTAAATAAAAAGCTGGCTAGTTTCATTACAACTGAGGGCTGTGTACTGCATAACTAATGTTCTAAAGTTTGTGTGCTTGTGTGTTGTCTGTAAAAAGCTACGTGTCAGTTGTTTGTTTGATCTGTTTGCCTTTAGGGAGGTGAGGGTGACGAGAGCCAGGGAGGTCCAGACCAGGGCAACAGACCAGCGAGGCAGAACTACTACAGAGGCTTCCGACCAAGGTTCAGACCAAGGTTTGCATGTTGGCTTCATTGAAGGAGGGCTGCAACAATGGGAGAGTAAAGCACTGGCCTCTGGTTCATAGTCTAGGTCCACTACATTACAGTAGCCCATTAAAATGAACCTGAATAAATAAATGCCAACTGTTTTGGCACGAGAAGCGTTCCTATTATTGCAGCCTGACCTCAAATCGTAGCTGTGCATCCAAATTAAACATAAAAAAACAAAAAAAACATCAACTTAAAACTGCATGTATATAAATGGCTGATGAATTCTTGTCATGAAATTGTTCCCTCTTAGCTACTGTGTGTGTCAAGTTTACATACTGATCTGACAACCCCCTTCCCTTTTTTTGTGTGTGTGTGTTGCCTTACTCCAGGGGTCCACCCCGTCCCAGACCGGTGCGGGACGGTGAGGAGGACAAGGAGAATCAGGGCGGCGAAGGTGGTCAGAACCAACAGCCACGTCAACGACGTTCCCGCCGCAACTTCAACTACCGCCGCAGACGCCCACAGGCTGGCGGCAAACCCGGCCCGGAAACCAAGGAGGCCAAGACAGGAGGTGACCCATCTGCAGAGAAAACGTCCGCTCCCGAGGCCCAGCAGGGTGGGGCTGAGTAGGAAGGAACCTGCCCACCGGCACCTACCATCTTTTACCATCGTCCGGGTGAGTCTGTAGCCTCAGGGTGGCGTATCTGGGTCCATCTTGATCCTTTCCATTAACTTCAGCTGAATAAATGTCTTTCAGACTGAGCTTGAGGATAATAGTACATACTAAGAAACCACATTAAAGTTTAATAGCTGCCTAGATGTTTTAGTAATGTAAGTCTGGATAGCTTGTGTTTGCCCTCTTAAAGCTCTGTTAGCTGATGATTTGAAGCTTGAGGTCATACAGTGGATTCGATAGAGCAAACTTGTATTATAGAGCCCTCTCACTATTGTCGTTATTTCCACAAGGCCACATTTTTCGATTATTTTATTTTAATTTTGGTTCAACTAGTGATGGTGCCCCCTAATACTGCAACTCGTGAGCATGCTGTGATTAAACCCAAGTGTTTGAAAGTGAGACATACAGATGAACAGTTGACTAATTTGCATATGTTCTTCTTTTGCAGTTTTTTTGTCAACAAGAAGAAACATCAAACAAGATCTGAGCAATAAAGATTTGACTTGACGATCGTCACAAGCTTGCACCATGCATTTGACCAGATTACCACCGATTGCCTGCAGAATCTATGCAGACCTGTTTTTTTTCCATTATTTTTATGTGACAGCTACAAAAAGTTTTGGGGAAACAGCAAATGTTTTTCTAAATCTGTCCTAAGTTTTTACACCAAATGGTTTTTAAAGAAAAAGTGAAATTTGATATCTGGTCAGTTTGACATTTTTAAATAACTTTTTATGTATTCAAACATTTTAACAAAATGCAAGCTAAAATAAAAGTCCAGAAACCAGGAGAACTGTCTCAAGTGTTTACTTTTATTTTTCAAGTATATGGGCTCTAAACAATGACTCAAACCACTGAATATTCTTCGTAACCTAGCGTAGTTTACAGGCAAATTGGAGTGTTTTAACTCAGTGTAATTAACTGACACCAAGACTTGCGAAAGCAAAGTGAACGTAATACACCTAAATGTCTTCTAACATGCACATTCTCACACTACATGTACACAATCTATATATTTTTTTTATATAAGCTCAGATTTTAAATTAAATCCTTGGCTGCATCTGAGGTTCATTATTTCAAAGAGTGTTAAAATTTACATTCACACCAAAAAGGAAACAGCAGGGGTTGTTTTGTACAAGTAAAGTGAAATGTCCACTGTTTGCCACTAACTCCTGTTGCAAATGTCTGTTCATTAATGGCTGCACAAAAAGAATGTGGACAAGAACATCAAATATACAATAGCTCTGCAACAAGTGACTATCTTAAATTTAACTGTAAATTCAACTAGATGGTCATGCTTAAAATAATTGTTTTGGACCATCTGACAGTTGATGGCAACAAGCAGTGGATTCAAACCAAGGATTTTGCAGTTACACTGTTTTCATTTTAGACCACTTGGATTCCAAGGCAGCACGGCCATTTTTAAGACTTTCCTGTACTGGAGACAGCTCTTGTTCTGTTAAAAATGGCCGCCTTTCCTATGTTCAGTATAACTCATCCACCAGGCAGTCTTAACACCAACTGAAAATTACAAGCTTGACCCATCTACAAGGTGTTTCTATTGTGTCCAGGTGTCCAGAGATTTATTCAAACATTGGTCTCTTTGCGCAGGCGCTTCATGCGTTGCACATTAGACTCCATGGCAGTGGGGTTGGTGATCTCTGTGGCACAGCTAGCAGGAAACCAGCCTCTCTCTCCATCTCGCATTCTCTCTCCATAGCACCAGTCTGGAAGGAGCGCACAGTTCTGGTTACCTTTTTGGCACTAGCATGCCTTTATTTTATGTTTGAAAAGGCAGCACACTGACAGAACATGACGGCCAGGATGTCAAACTCTCTGTGTGGATGTAGCTTAAAGGGATAGTTCACCAAAAATGAAAATTCAGTCATCATCTAGTCACCCTCATGCCAGTTGAAGTGTTTCAGTCCACAAAACACTGCTTGAGTTTCACAGAAAAAAGGCTTCACAGTGATTTCCCAAACAATCGAAACAAATGGTGGCCAAGTTTCAAATGTAAAAAAAAACAAACAGAATGAAACCATAAAACGCCTCCATGCTGTTTATCTGAAGTAATCCAAGTGTATTGAAGCACCAACATGCAAAGTTTTTTTTAAAAAAAAACATCGCAGATGTGAGGTGACTCCCCTCTTAGGAGCAACAGGCTACAGTGAACAGAGAGGCTAAAAACATGGCGTGTCAAGGCTTCGGGACACTTGGATTACTTCAGACAAGCAGTTTGGAGGCATTTTACTGTTTTTTTCATGTTTGAAACATGGTCACCGTTAATGTCAATCGTTTTGCAACCCCTTTCTCCTGTTAAACTCCAGCAGCATTTTGTGGACCAAAAAAATTCACTCAACTTTCGATTGGCATGAGGGTGAGTAGATCATGACTGAATTTTCATTTTTGGGAGAACTATCCCTTAAACACACAAGCAGGGCCTCACCTTCTTCTTTCCGCAGGACAATGACAAGCTCAGCCTGCTGCAGCCCCAACTGATCTGGCTCCTTTGGCATGTAGGCTTTGGTGGCTTCATACTGTGGCAGACCTGAAATACATAATCAAAACCAATAACCTATGTCGTTGATGAAACCGAAGCTTAACATTAGTAAAAGTATTTTCATGTATTTCATGTTTCTGGTTATTGCTCCATCTGTTGTTCATTTTATTAGCTTGCCATGAAGAATTAAGAACTCCTGCTGTCTGTACTTTTAAAAAGTTCTGCGCCACACTTCTGAATATTGACAGCACATCACATTACTTCCTGGACTGTGTCATTCCCCGGAGAGGCACACCCTTTGATAATGTTGTCAAATATCAAACACTCACAGATACACAGATACAGATACACTCACTCTTGAAACAAAAAGCATTAAACAAAAAAGCCCCATGCATGCAATCTGTACAATGGTTTTTCATTCAATATATATTTGACAGTATCACAAGGGTGTGTTTTGTATTAACAACATCACTCTTTTAGTTTAAATAAGATTTTGTTTAATATCAAAATACTAGACACTATCGCCCAATACACAAGAATCTATATTAATCACTCCACATATGTGTTGTTTTGGAATTTATACTATGATATTCGAGGCATGCTTGGCACATACTGATGGATCACATGACTTACAGCTGTCTCATTAACAGGGAGAGAGGTGTTGTACCACAGCGCTTTTTCATTTTTTGCATTCAGAGTCATTCCCGAGACATTAAAGGCATTGTAAATCATTGTGAACCCCAAGTCAAGGTTCACATAGATGAACAGTGTTAGGAAAGAGTTTAAACATCTGGAAAAGCTCAGATATGTATTTGTGTGACATTACATTTTAAATAGTTGCAGACATCAGTGGAACAATCTGTTTTCTGTGTACCACACTTCCTTCCATATCAAATAGATCATTTTCACATGAAAGGCAAGAAAACAAACTTGTCACTAGTTGCCACTTTGAAAGCTCATATGTCTGGTCTCAAAGTTAGCTTGAGTTGTATTTCAAAGAATGCCTCCCTTGGTAAATAAAGCATTCTGACTTACCAGCTGTAGGAGTGGAGACACCTCCCTGGCTGTGTTCTGTAAGAGCAACTATCCAACGTGCCCGGTCCACTCTTTGCAACACAGACAAAACACAGTTATATGGGACTCACAACCCAGTGTAGTCTCTTGTATGAATGATAACACTGGCTCTTTGGTTTAGACTTAATGCATGGCAGTACTTTAGGTCGGCACTATGACGTCTGTCTGTCAGTAGAGGGAGCCAAACACACAAGCAGCTGATAGAAGCATTTAGAGGCATTTAAAAACAAGATTTACCAAATCCCTACAGATTAAATTGTACCTGATGTTGCCTGGTAATATTTAAATCTTGTGCTTTCATACATAAATTTCTAGCTGAGGGATAAAAACTACTAATTATATACAGTGAATAGCTGACAGGAGTTGAGAGCAGCAATACCTGGACTCGGCCACCAGAGAGATCTGCTCCGCTTTCCCATCACTATTCCTGCTCATCAGCAGTCTGAAGGACAGATAGTGGCTGGTGCTGTTCTTGGCAGGCGGAGACGCGTGTCCCTCTGCGTCCTCTCCGACATCCACCTCCACATTCTCCAGAGTGGCGTAGTCCATCACCACGAAGCTTTCCTCACTGCAAAAACAAACTGTTTTCACTCATATTTACATCCAGGATACATTTTACTCAGAAGTTTGTGTCCACTGTTTGCGATGAGCAGAAACAGTCACAGACATTTAATAATCACAAAACATGGCCACATCTTTACTGTGTACAATTAACTTACACATACACACATTCAAACCACATTCCTTGCCTAGCTGCTAATTGCATTTTCTCGATATTATCACCTGAAGGGAGAGTGACAGCGAGAACTTCTACAATCCTGAAAATGACTCCAGTGTTGTGGGCTAGCCTTTCCTCTGGCCTGACATTGTTTGGTTTCTCCCTAATTCAAAACAGAAAGCTGTAGCCTGTCGAGCTGACATGCTGAATGCAAGATTGAAGAATCTCAAGTATGCACGCACCACATCCATGCTCTCTCTCTCTCATGGTCCCAGCCTGCCAGCAGCTGGACCTACTCAGTGTCAATGACAGTCACCAGGGAAAGCTCCCAAATCCATCAGAGATTGGCTGTGGTTCTAAGGTTTGACGCCTCTATCAGCTCCCATTTTAGATGATAACAGTCTAGGTTTTTATTATCTATAAAGTGATTTGGTCTGAGAAAGAAGCTTTAAGTTTTAAATTTATAATGTATTTTGCAAGGTTAAAGGGATAGTCCATCGCAAATTGTTGTTTCCTTGACATGACGTGTGTAAAAACCATAGCATATTGTATTGTACCGTATAGTGCAGGTTTTTTGAAATGCGGTTGTATGAGGCACTTATCCACACTCAGTAAGAAGTGTTCAGTATGCCCCCAGTTGAAAGAAGCAGACATGAGAAGCTGAGCAATGACCTCTTATGGATAGGGACAGCAGCAAAACACACTGTAGCCATCTGAAAGTGGCCCAACTAAAAAATAAATGTCAGTGCAAGTGTTTGCTTTATTAAGAGAATTTTCACAGCTTTACCTTACCATCAGATGGCCATTTTCCAAAGGAACTCATGCCGTAATATCATTCTAGCCTCTTAAAACCACTAAACTCCTTTGAAAAAACAAAAGAAAACAAAACAAAAAAAACCTTAAAATGCAATGTAATCTCACAGAACACAGGAGTGGCTGGTCTATGCTGCCTTGAGCAGTAAACATGTTTGCCTTATTGTTTAACTTTGGTGATCTTGATGGTTAGTTCAGATTTTATAAAGTAACACCATATTAAAAACATGCTAATCTATTGAGAAGGCTATAGACCAGCAGCTCCTGTGTTCGGAGAAGTACAGTTTCTGCTTTTGTCAAAGAAGTCTGGTTGCTTTGAAGAAAGTATTACAACACCTTCAATTCCCCGTTCGTAAGGATGGTCTGATGGCAAGGTAAAGAGATTAATATTCTAAATATAGTGCAGATTTATTATCATATTGATTTTTTTCTTGGGCCTTTTAAGTGTCAAAAATGCATATGCTGCCGACCCCGTCCAAAGTTGTTCATTGCTGAGCTTCATGCATCGAAACCTTTGCTTCTCTGACTGTTTCTTCAAACTGTGGGCTTGCCTACTGCCATCTACTGTTGGTGATACTAAGACTATAGGTAAGTACCTCATACAAATCCACTTGAAGAAAACTGGACAGTCCCTTTAAATCTTCAGCCTCCTGCTCTTGTTTCTTTGTGTGTAATACCACACTACTCCTCAGCAGGATATAACAATAGGTTGAATACATTTTTAATCATCCTATGAGATTTAATCATAGTTATTGTGATGATTCTGACACAGTAGTGGATATTTGCTAATATTTTCATGAAAATATATTTTGTCTCTGTTTAAATTCTGTAAAACCCCTTTTCAACAAAGTATCATTTTAAACTTCAAGTGAACAAAATGCTAAATGATTCTGACCTCTTCTTCTTAGTGACGATCAGTACGTCATTGAAGAGAAACAAGTAGTAGCTCCTGTGGCTAAAAGCCCTCCAGATGCTGAGCTCCTCAGTGTGGACGGCCAGCTCGCCACGCTTCTTTAGCCACCGTGATGATGACACCAGAGGAAACGGCTGCGAGGACACCAGAGTTGTCATGTTAGCATACTGGGCTAAGATGTTTTCATTTATGATGGATCTGCATCATCAGTGCTAGGGGAATCAGTCCAAAGCTCATGTCACATAATGCTCCTTACATTCATCCAAACCCAACTTTTGTTGAGTAAATCCAGCTCTGTGTGCACTTTATTCGATATATTCTTCCTTAATAGCGCAGGAACATCCTGTCAGCTCTTACCTTGATTTTACCAAAATCCATCTGTTTCTGGATGGTGTACATCTGCTCTGTCCTCTCCATTCGCCTTGCCCCGTCGTTGCAGCTATTAACCAACTGTTGAAACAACAATTACAACAAGGTCATACAGATTAGCATGAACTCAAAGGTGCAAAGTGCAAAAATGTCAGATAAGAGGCAGTATATTACAGCAGTAACCCCTAACTGCTGCTCAGTGCACTCTTTTGCTTGTAGCTGTTGTTAGCTTTTAGCTCTGTAGCCGTTGGGCCTAGAAGATCATTCAAACTGCAACGGAGCACTGGAAAAGTGTTGGTGTTTAAAAAACGGCCAGTAGCATCCCAGCGACACAGCCTGACTAGGATGGAAAAGAGTCTAAGACTGACTGAAGCCACTTTGACAACAGGAATTACAGTACACAAGTGTTTTACAGCAGCTCTATGTAGTCTATCTCAGTGATCAAGGGTTTATTTTGATTAAAAAAAATGGTTTGGTAGTAGTTCAAACAATGGAAAGACCAAACAAGATCTTTTTGTGGATTTTCTTTTCTTTCTGTCGAGTTTGAATGACTGGTGTTTAATGATTTGACATGCTCATAAAGCTTGAAACGCCACCAGCCAGGGCTAGCTGGTTAGCATGCTAACTTCAGTAGAAACCTCTTCTACACAAACACAGACGTCTTGGACATAATGTCAGAAATGTTACTTCTTTACATTGGCTTCAGAATGTTATCAACGTAAATTAC
>JAPZDX010000002.1:11709032-11719379 GCA_029783625.1 Naso annulatus | reverse complement strand
GAAAGCTGGAGTCTGAAGCCAGTGGGGCCTCGTGGGTGTCAGGCCTGTCTTTAATTGTGTGCTCAATAAAAGCTGACAAAAAAAAAAGGAAAAAGCATCCATATAGACCAACTTGCATGACAGAAAGTAGTAAATCCAGTGACTTCTTGCACCTCAACAATATTACTGTTAAACACTGCCCACTTAACTCATACTAAATAACTTACAGTGACATGAGTACCATTATTGAAATCCTTGATCCACACAGTTGTGTGTGAGAGGTGACAACAGCACTGGAAAGAGCCTGGATGAACTAGCTGACTGACAGATTTCTCCTTTTATCACTGAAGGGAAAAACTGCCAGCGGGGTCAAAACCATCCTGATCACATGAGCTCAACATTTCTGTTGCGCTCTGCAGATCAGTCTGGACAGGCTCCAAGTTCTGTGTTTGAGTGAGCACCAAGAGAGGTGTGGGCCAATCAGCGTCTAGCGAGGAAGGTCTACTGGCAGCTACAGCTGTGATTTTAGGTGTGACGGCAACGAGAAACGTCCATGGAAGTAATTTGAACAGGCTAGCATAGATGCTACAATAGCATCAATTCAATCAGAAAGAAGCAAAGAATGAGCAAAGAACAACACTGAGGACTTTTGTTGATGGAAATATTGTTCTTGCTCTTCTCCCGCACGACTTCGGTAAGAGTTTGATTTACCAAGTGGCTCCGCCGGTCATATGGTTTGTTGATCTGATTGGTCAGCAACAGACGGTTAAATATTTGCTAAGTATTTTTTTCAGAGTGCTTGTCCTTATCCAAACAGTTTCCACTGAGGCCTTCCTAATGATTGTGTGTAACAAACCATCAGTCAGATTAAAAAGCTGGTTTCAGAAAAATCAACAGCCTTTAGCTTTAAATTGTCATCATGTGGCAAATAATTCCAAAACAACTGAAAAGTAAACACAACAGTGATGCTAATCAGTTGTGCCTGCTAAAGAACTACTGGACAATTTCCAAAAAATGAAAAAAGGAAAACTTAAAACAACACTCTGATTGCTCACAGTTAAATACACAAAACAGCTGAAGTCGTGCTACCCCACCTACACCGGATAGCACAAAAGGTATTAGTTTTTTGGGTCAGGTTCCTTTTGTCTGTGTGCCAGCGGATTACATCCATGTGAGCCAGAAAACGTAGCCAATACATCGCATTAGACTGGCAAGCATCCATTACAATTCTATAACAGACGCAATACAAGTTTATACCCAGCACATTTTTTCAAAATTCCCAATGATTCATCTAAAACTTTTATAACCTGCAACTGTGCCTGCACACTGTCCTGGATTCTGACTTTTTTTTTTTCCTCTGAGTAAGAAGAAGTGTGAATCCACATTTTTCAGCCATAATCATCTGCTTAAGATTTATAAAAGGCAGGCTGACCTTTTAGTCATCAACAGGTGAGGGCAGCGTAAGCTTATTGTCATGATATGTGCTGGCAATTGTTGGTAGTTTGTGTTGTTTATTCATATGCATGTGCAGTATTGCAAATAAAAATGGTCGCCACTGTGCAGCGTGCAAGCTTTAAACGTTAGAAATGGTATTTAACAACTGATATTCAAACAGTACTCCATACCTAATAGTGCGCTATTTCCAATCACCTAATCTTTTTTTTTTAAGTGACCGCTGTTGCTTTTCAACTGTGAGTTGATCAAGATTCACTGTAACCTCCTTACAGCTCCTGTAAGCCCAGGATAGCATGACAGCGGGTGGTGCTAAGAGGGTTATTTAAAGGGGATCTTGATGTTGCAAAAGAGACACTGGGAGAAAAGTGTGGTTCTTCACTGCTACAAGCGTTGCAGCATAGGATTACACACTCGAGAGCATGGTGTCTCACACTCTGACTTTCATTGGTAATGTGTATCGGCATGATTATTTGGCCTAATCTCTGAATTATTTTGTTGGCCACTACATTAGCAAAGAACCACTGAAATTGTGTAAACACAAAAAATGTCAACAAATTTTATTTCTAATAGCAGTGTAGAAATTAAATAATAAAAGAACACAAATTCAATTATGGAAAGTTAAAGCAAAACTCTCAAAACACTCAAAATACAAATACAGTAACAGAACAGACTTTGTGATACAAACTCCTAATTTAATGTGCCACTTACATGAAAATAGCATTTTTCAAGTGAATTGTTTCATTTACTGGTAAAAATTTTCAGATTTTAAATTCTGAGTTTCTAACAATAACAAACTCTGAGCTTTTTCAGGCCTCGCATTGACCATACCTGCTAATCTTTCTAATCCATACTGAAAGGCACTCATTGTACAAACAAATAATGAGCTCACAGACTTGTGGACAGGGTCATTTCTAAACCTCAAAGTAACGCTTTACACTTGCAAACCCACTGAGGGCCCGGTTTCGTTGCCTTTAATGTTAAACAACAAAGATCGCTTAAAAAAATTACAATTTTTCAATTATGAAGTAAATCCCTCGCCTTTCTGAGATTATGAATCACCAAAGTATATAAGATAAAAAATGTGAAGAGTTTTAACAGTTACGTCCTTTACTACAAAGATCTAAACAAACACACTCAATGACATTTATGGCAAATCTTTTCCTTCAAAAACTTGTTTTCTTAAAAGTAGCGTACCATGGCAATCAATCATAATGAATTAAAAAGCTGTTGGTTCAACACAAATTAAATAGTTGTATCAAATTTGTGTGACTCCTCTGACGTTACTGGCTTTCTTTTCATCCACTGCCGCATATGCAAGTGGTATAGTCAGTGCAGCTAAGTGGATGCTCTTTGCTTTGCTGCAGGTAAGTCCCTTATGTGACTGGCCCATGACCAGATTAGTTTCCTTTCTCAACATACTCCACTTTGCAAGGTTAGTTTCCCTATCCTGCTCTTTATGCATTTCCTCTTTAGATGTACAGATGACCTGGACTCTTAGTCGACCCTCAACCCAAACTGCTGTTAAATATCAAAAAGCTCGGCTTCCTTTTCCTTCCAAAAGGCAAAGCTTCGGTCAATGTATCTGATGATCTCCTCATTGCTGAACTCTTTAAGCTCGTAGATAACTTTAATTGAGTTTTCATTATGTTCATCTCTCTGTGGAGGTTTATCAATGTGAGGTTGCTCTATGATATTAACAGTAACGGGTGGAATGTCTTTCACCGGATCTGCTCCTGAGCTCTCAGTCGTGTCCTGCTGTGTCACAGCTTTTGCTGTTGCATCAGTGTGACAGACAGTTTTTGTTGTCAAGCTATGCACATGTTCCTGCTCTGAACTGTTCCCATTACAAACCACTGCTTCATTTGACAATGTTTGATCGTTGGGTTTTACATCCTTGTGAGCATTTTCCTCCACTGAGGCCTCATGGGTTCTCTGCTCCACACACTGGCCATTGTCAGATACACCGTCCTTGGATGCAGTTGGTGGTAATGATGGAGAACCATCTAATTGTGAGGCTGGTGGGGAGGAAGACTGGGGATTTGCAGGTGGAGTTGCTGGATGGGTAGGTGGTGGAGGAGGTGGAGGATGAGAAGGCGGGGGAGGGACTGACTCCTGTATTGACGTTATGGACATGTCAGGAGACATGGAACGTAGAGAAGCCGTCATTACACCTCCCCCGTCACTAGAGTCTCCAAAATACTTAAGTTTTATGTCTTCAAAACCATCTGCCCAGTCACGCTTTCCTTTCTCAATTTCCACCATGATCTCCTTGTGAAACTGCCTTATGACCTCCCATTTATGGCTACCAAGACGGTCAAACATCTCATAGCACAAGAGGTGGCGAAACTTGCGCTCACTGCGTGACATGTTCATTTCCAGCAACTGGAAGTATCCAAGCATGAAGAGGTCAAGGGTTAGGCTTTCATAACTCACAGGCGAACCATTGATGTGAGGCAAGAAGTGCTCTGGCCAGTAGATCATCTGGGCACGGCTCAGTCTGCGGATCTGGCGCGTAGGCACTTGACTCATAATTGTCCTCCAGTGACCAATCAGATTCCCCACTACCTGCTTTGACTTCATGAAAAGAAGGAGTTTGTCATCTTCACTCTGCATCCCCCCACCAACCTCAGCACTAAACTGGCTGTAGTCCTCCCAGCCTGTGTCTAAATGATTTCCTCTCCTGCCGGTATATTTAGTCCGATAAGATTCAGAGATAGTGTATTTTCGCCAGTGTTCAAGGAACAGGAAGACAATTCTCTCTTTCCTCGTTTCAATGCATTCCTGGACGTAACTTAGATCTGTCTGTACCTCTAAGCTTCTTGTTAATTGATCATTATTCAAAATGGGGTCTGCAGAAAGGACTTGATTGAATTGTTCAATGTTAATTGGAGCCATTACCTCAGAGTGTATGTACGTCTGAGGAGCATGAGATGCGATGATGACTGGCTCTTCAACAGGTGGCAAGAGTGATTTCTCCACTGAAGGTAAATCTTCATTGGTATCGGGCTGCAGGACCTCCACAGAGGAACAAGGAGCTTCATCCTCACAAATTGTCTCTGGATGATAACTAGACTCACTCACTACAGGGAGTGACCTCTTGCGTTTGTAAACCCTATTTGCTATGTCATCTGCAGACTGTGACTGGTTCTGAATTTCATAATTGGCCTTAAGGTTCTTCACTGAAACTCCACACTGCTTTATCTCCTTCTCCACATCCTCCCTTGTTGAGAAGGACTGAGATCGTCCGATAAATCCAGTGCCAACTGATCCTACTTGTTCAGAATGGCCTATGCTGACATTCCTTGCCTCTTCATGAGAATATCCAGGACATATGAGATCCAAGATATCTATCTCCTTTCCTCCCAGGGTGGCAAGAAGAATAGCCATACTCTTGAGCAGGGTAGATATCTTATTGCACCAGGCTGGAAGATCTTCAGCCTGGCCATGCACCTGTTTTGGGTTGACTGAGAAGTGCCCTTGATTGAGGGCAGCAGAAACTGGTAGGAGCTGGTGTAGCTCCCGCTCTAGTTCTTCCAGCTCTCTCTCGACTTCTGAGACTTTGTGCATGACCTGTAGGTTCTCAATTTGCTTTTCAATTCGGTTTAGGTCGTCTTCTGTCATCAGCTCCCCAAATGGGCCCAAGATGGCATTGTGTATGTGGGAGTAGTGCCATTCCTGAGGTTGGTAGTGCCCACTTGCCACAAACTAAAGCGGAGGGCAAAGGAGACCAAAAGACAGGGAGAAAGGGAAGGAGGGGGGATTCCTTCAGCTGGATGTTCCTGGTGTGAACACATGCCTCAGTGCAAATCCATCTCGACACACAGGATTTACATGGATTTAGTGGTGCAATGGCACTGCCTCATTAAAAGCACAGAACTTTCTACGTTCTTTTTTTGGAGCCAAAGAAAACAGAAAACGCTTTGTCCTGCTTGAATTAATTGGTCAATAATATATTACTTATACTACAAATGAAGTGTATAGAATATTCCTGAGTTTCGTTTCTGCTAAGTCTCTATTTTTATTTTTTTAGGCACTATACACTGCAGATCTTTTACATCAATATTTGCGCAAACTATCTGTGCTCTCCCATTTTTATTAGTCAGTTTAGTTTAGCTAATTAGTCAGATTAGTTTTTGGTTAGTTTAAAGAGTAACTACACAAATGCCTCAAACTAAGTTTTTACTGAATTTCAGTTGTTGAATTTTTCATCTGTCCGCAACCCAAATATGATGTTAACACAGCACTATAGTGCAATGTTTATTACTGTTAGCTCCTGGAATTTATTTTATCCTTGCTGCACACATGTTTTATTGGCAGTATTAAAACTTTGAGATTTAAGTGATTAACATAGTTTTTCACTTTATTTAGTGTTTTTGTAATTACTGGTTGACCTGTAGTGTGAATGGGCCCACCATCACACCACTGAATCAGCATGTAAAAACTTGGAGCCACAAAACTCCATCATCAAACACTTGTCCACACTGTGAATACATTAGTCAAGTGTGTTCATGTTGTGATGGGCACTGTAGCCAAGTACTCATTTCACTGCACCCCAAAGTTAATATAAACTCTAAATATGGAAAGAAAAAAAAAACATGCATAGAGATGACTCAAAACACAAAGATTTAATGTCCAATGCAATTTCATGCAATTAAGGTGCTAATAAGGCATCTTAAAATGTGTTGTTTACAGAGGAAACTATACTCTGTGTATACTTTATGATCAGCTTAATTTATTATGTTTAGGCCTGATAGCGAGTTATATATTCTATTGATCCCACTGCATCTAAACAAAACAGTATTTGTCAGTATCACAGAAGTACCAAATCTTGTCTGAACAGACGTGATATCACCACACACTGGTGTGTCTTTTTATCCATGACCCTCATTTGATGATTCACCCTCAACTAACTCTTAGAAAAGTTTAAAGGAGAGCAAAACTTAAGGTGTACATCAGTGCAAAACATACATTGCTACAACCGTGTTCAAAATCACAAAAATCCACACTCAAATCCAAGCAACAGCTATCCCATTTGTGTTGTTTATCTGAAACTGATGCCATGAAAGGTATCAAGCATTTTAAATTTATGATACAACAAATGGGATAACAGAGGCACAGAAAAAACTGTAGGCCTTTCTGGTCCTGCAATATCTTGCCTACCTTACGCTTGTGCTCCTCCTCCTCTTGCATCTTGACCTGAAGCTTTCGCACCATCACCTGCCTCTTCCATTCAGGGATTGCTTTCCCCTGTTCGTCATGAGTGGGCACTAGCGCCTCCACATCCGCAAGGCTCATTTTCCGCCCTGACTCTGCCCCTGCTGTGCCTCCACCACTGTTTCCATTGATTACAGAGTTAGAGGGGAGTTGCTCGTAGCTCGCAGAGCTTGACATGGTCCTGGCGGATCCAGAGCCAGTTGGACTGGGGCTGGGACTAGGGGTGGTGGGTAGGGAGGCATTAGATGGTGGAGGGGAGGTCGGCTTGGGTGGTGGGCTAGATGCACGGGTCTCTGGTGGAGATGCAATGTTTCCCTGGAGAAATGTAGAAACAAAGGTGGACAGGAGAACATAGGAGTGACAAAAATGACAATTGGTGGATTTTTTTAAACTACAAACCAGTTCTTTTTAGGAGACCATCACAATTTTGTAGAGTGACCCACCAGTTAGAAGAAGCAATGCAAAGTGGCTTTGTATATCAGAGAAAGGTCAAATTCAAGTATGTCATACTCTGATTTTTCTTTGAAAAAACAAATTAGAATTAGAAACTGGATCAAGTACAGTTTCACAGTTCCCATGATGAAGGTCTATCCATCGAGGTCAAAGGGCCATCGTCTCCCCTCGCTGACCTTGTGCATATTATTCAAACTGGTTTAAATTTGAAGAAATACTTGGGCAGGAACCCTTAATAATCAGTGAATTACTTGTCTTGTTTGTACCAAATTAAATTGCACTGATGTGATCATTAAGCGTTATTTAAGAGTTCACTGACCGACAATGATGACGAGAGGTCACACTGAACACATGATCAATTTCTTAAAATTTTGCTCATTTGCTTTCTCTGTGTAAGATCAAATCCACAACTATATGCAAATGACATGGCTTAATTTTCCTAAATTTAGAGTCTCCCTGTGTGTCAGTGAGCATTTTGTAGATGCATCATTAGCAGAGGATGACTAGACATACATTGTTTCCTGTGGGTCCGCTGCTGGAAAAGACAGTGGTGTAGCCTTTACTGTGAGGTGTGGGCTTGAGGCTCTTTCCTGCTTTGATCTCTGCCAGCAGCTCTGAGTTGTCACCAGTGGGGGACATCATGTTGAAAGATTTTGTGCCTGCAGACAAAAGGATGGAGCAGAAAAGTGAAACCAGTTAGAATGAAAGATGGAATAGAGGGAAACAGAGAGAGTGAGAGAGATACGCTGAAGAAGAGGGAGCGAGAGAAGGGTTGGGTGGCATTTCACTGTTAAATATTTCATCCTATCAGGCAGGTAACAATACTGACCTGAAGAAAGTTGGACAGTGATGGAAGGTCATTACGGTTTACTGAACTGCTGTCTCTCTTTGATAAGCTTGATAAGCTTCTTTTTAATTTAATTTGACTTTGCCTTTATAACTCTTGTCATTCGAGACTGTCTAAGACAACTGAAATGGTTTTACACAATTTGGATCAATCAAGTAACTTCTCAGCCACTACATTATATAAATGCGTCCCAAAGACAATGCAAATAAACCAATAAGATGTCAGCATGTTAGGCAAAGTTCCAATGAGCTGGGATTAGATGGGGAGGAGAAAAAAGAAGTTATTTCACTACAGTGAGCTAAAGAGAGGAGTCACACAACCTTTTTTCAGAGTGTCACCTGATGTACACACAGCTAAGTTACGGATGAACTTTTAACTTTTTTAGAAGGAAGTCTGTGGTATAATATACTGTATATGTTGAGCTTCAGTGGGCCTTAATCTGCTTATAATGAACAATGCAACAAATTCAGACAGACTTCGACTGCCACATCTAATGTTAAGTCTGTTACAAAGGAACTTTGTTTTCACTTTAAATAAAAAAAATAAAAAGCCAGGAACTGGAAATGTATAATGAAACGCCAAAGCACTAGGGGCCTACTAACATGTGACGCTACATTTTTGTTCACTTAACTTGCTGATTTATACATAGCTTTTCACAACATCACCATTTCAAAACAGTAACATTAAAACAAGGAACCAAATACAAATCCAAGATAGTCAGACAGCAAACTTAAATGTTAGTGGTGAAGTACCAACACATGGAACAAAATTTGTAGCTGTTATTTTAGATTGATCTGTGAAACAAACCTTTCAGAATTTGATAAGAACTCGATAATGTAATGTAAAACTAAGCATTATAGCGGCTACAAAAACTTATTTAACAACATTTAGACTTTCACATATTTTGGCCTCATTACTCTAAGAGTGAACAGCTATCTCACCTGTTTTAGTGAACGTAAACCTCCAATTAAATTAATATCCTCAGTCCCTCAGTGATCACTCATTTTCTACTTAGGAATGGCAACAAAAAAGTCCTCCCGTAAAAATGTTCCTTGTTGGGTTGATCACAATGTTCTAGCTGGAAACAAAGCCTCGCTAGCCTGCCACCCCTCCTCACTCTCCCTCGCTCTCCCTTTCTCTGTCTCTCTCTCTTGGGGAGGAGAGAGCAGCTTTCTATTAAAGACCCATCATCACAGTCGGGGGAAATCTAAAGGAATCACCAGTAACTGGAAGTGACAGCGAGCCACTGGCAAGCCGGCCAGGAATTAACGCATGCATGCTCACGCACGCACATATGCGCTTGCACACACATGTACAGTCACCCTTCAATCCCCATCTCGTTAGTCTGTCCGAGCGGACCAATCCTCACCGCAGCAAACCTGACGCACAGTCATGCACACATTCATGACATGCATACAGTCTCACCTCCCATTGACCGGATTACAGAGAAAGAGACTGGTGACTGACGCCTGTGAGCCTTATACAATGGGCTGTTGTATACAATTAAACTGTAGCCAGTAGACGGCCATATGGATAAAAGGATGATGGAAATAGCTGCTGAATCCTGAAACATTTTTATGACAAGTGACAACTCTTAAAGTTTGTGTTCACCATTAAATTGTTCAATTAATCTTCATTACCAGGTGCAATGAGTGCTAGCAAAGCTCTTATGAAGTCATATGAAATAAATATTCTAACCTGAATGTAAAAAGACCAGACACAGAAAGTATGGTCTCTAATTTTAGCAACATATATACATCTTACCTTCATACATTTTCCCCTGGTAAATCTTCATTGCACAGCTCAACAACACTTAATCATCCAAAATCAGATCGTTTAAATGTTAAAAACAAACTGGTGTACTCATATCTGCTCCAGTACACCTTTGTGTTTGTGCTTTAGTTTGAGTCAAAGGTTGTGTTTTTGTTAGTTTAATTCTGTTTAGGTTAGGGGTGTGGACTCGGCAGGTCTGTCAGAGTGAGTGTAAGAAAGGTGGAGCTGTGACAGCTAGAGCCCATTTAAAAAAAAAAAAAAAAGAAATCAAGATGGACGTTACAGCACGAAAGGTTTTCTGCTTTGGGTTTGAATTTTAAGATCTGCTGCATCTGCTGTGTTGTCGCAAAACTCTCAAAAATTGTTCTGGAAATGTTCTGTAATCTAAACGTCGAATCTTCTACATCTTTTTAATCAGCAGAAAACAATAAGTAACTTCTGTCTGCATTTTCAATCAAGTTTGTTACAGTCGTCTTAACCCATCTTGAGCTCCCAGATGTGCTGGTGGTTTTTAATTTTACGACCAACAAACAGCCTCTTTATTGTCTTACTAACACTTTAGAACAAATCTTATCATTAGTGAGCACACCCACTGCTCCTTAGCACCTCAGTTAGAGATGTGTCCT
>JAPZDX010000002.1:11648140-11658532 GCA_029783625.1 Naso annulatus | reverse complement strand
TGCCTGTAGACTTTTTTTTATCAATGCCAATGAAATCAGAATCCATTTTACAATTTTTATAGCCATTTGTAATGTTGACGCATATGAGGCTTATGTTAGCTCCAGGCCATATGTTGTGAAGCTGTCATTATTCAAAATACAATTGCAGCATCATGTTTTTCCACGCTCTCAATCTAGTATTCCAGTGTGAACTACTTTGCATGTTACGTATAAGTCCAAGCTGTTTAAAAAAAGAACCGTGCAACCTGCTCTCGTAGACAAACATCCTTTATCTCCGACAGGTTGAGCTTTATGTTTACATACATTTTCATGAAACAAGCATCTCATGATAGCTTGGACGCTAAAATATCCAAGAGTCAAGCTGAAGCAGACAATTGCTGCACAGTTTCCAAATAAGGGGGGGTGAGAATGGTTTGTTTCAGTTGGACACTTTGACATTAACAATATGTAGGCTACCCAAAGGAAGCATGCAGATGGGGTACCCACGCCAAAACTGCGTGGAGATCATGTGTCGTGCGTTTAAAGTTCAAGCTCTAGGAGATGCAATGCAATGTGCGCGCGCGCATGGATGAGAGATGGATAGATCCACGGTGGGACACAGAGACATGCTGCTCAGTGATGCCGGTGTGGTGCAGGAGGACTGTGTGGGGGCGGGGGTCCAATGACCCGATGGAGGTTGGGTGTGGTGGGTTGTGGTTGAAGGCTCGGTAACAGACAGCCATCTGGTCCCCGTGGCGCGTGCAGCGCGCGTGGTTCCCCAGAGTGCAGTGGTATTTGATGAGTTGTCATGTCGCTTCAGTTAATATTTAAAATGTAAAAGTCTCAAAGCTGTAATTCAAAGGTTGATTCATTTCTCGCAGGACTTAACGGTTGCTTGTAAAACACAGCAAGTCCATATCCACACTTTCTAATTAATCTAAACACTTAATAAACCTAATATGAAACTTGGTCTTGTTTTATATTTCGCGGCGGCTATTGTGACCGTCTGCTCCCTGACTACCCACCCTCTGTTTTTCAGCCCCCACAGCCCAGCGTGAGGCGCTGGCAGCATGCACCCTACAGGTAGAGATCCCCCCGAGGCAGAAACAGCATAAAAACGTCATATGCAAAACTATTGTTGTCAAAATCTAAGAGCAGATGTTATTTGAAAGTAGCTTGGCTTGGGTATGAGATTGGAGTAAGAGTCAGTAGGCCTGTCTCTGTCGACACTTTTCCATACGCGCAAGCCTGACCCCTATGCCAGTAATACATGTATTGCACCTTGTTGTTTCAAGTGTACATACATTTAAATCATACGTAATCTAAAAAATATGTAATCCATCTTGTGCAAATAAACAGCAAAGGAAAATCTCGGTATCCAACAGCAAGAAAAAAGCCAATAAGCAAATAAATCTTTTTTGTTACTGTTGCTGAGAAAATATACTTTCTTATGTTGGCTAATCTGCAATATGTGTCTAACATGTATTTATTCTGTTTCATAGAATACAGAATAAATAAATGAGTGCTATACAGCCCACAATATGTGCCGAATTCTTTGCACAGCTCTGTCTGATTAGGTCTCAGTTGGTACAATGGGCTACACACTTTTACGCGCGCGTATATGCGTATGTCTTTGTGTGAGAGAGAGTGTGAGGGTCTTATAAACAACGTATACTACATGGTGATAACACAAACTATGTATTATTAATCGAAGAGTTTGCACAACTGTTGTTGCTTGGCGAGTGAGTTTAAGCGTCCAAGCTTTACGCACACATTTCTGCTGGTTCATGACGCAGATTTTGTTTTGTTCTATATCACGCGGACACGCTCTGAAGTTGTTACGCATAGATTAGAGAGAAGACAGATGGTTATCGTACTATATTTGATGGTTTTGCGTTGTTTTCATAGGATACATAGCCCATCCAGATCGTTTTGTGTTGGCTTGGGGGCGTACCCGTGACGCACGGGAACTGACGCCACGGTTCTGGATATATACCGCAGGCCTTGGCCGTTACAGACACATCATCGCTGATTTCAGCTTTGGACACTGCTCCGGCACAAAGACGACGCTGAAAATGTCTCCTAAAATGTCTTCTGAAGCTCTCCAGTCTTTTCCTCCAAGGCTAACAGTGGCCAAAAGAAAAGAGGCTCTTGCGCTCAGGAAGGTAAGCAAAGCTACTGAGTATGGCTTCATCATCTTAAACATTTTCTCTAATGTTTGACACTTATTGTAAATTAATGTTTCTAAATTCCATGTGTCCTTTTCAGACTATGAAACCTTTGATGGAAAAAAGACGGCGCGCCCGTATCAACGACAGCCTGAACCATTTGAAAAACCTCATCCTTCCCCTCACAGGCAGAGATGTGAGTTATGCATTTGAATACATGCATAAAACCATATTCAAAGTTTTAAAAAAGTCGAGGCAATGTTAACGCTCATATCTTTAACATGTCCTTGTTAATATTTTTTCCAGAACACTCGCTACTCCAGGCTGGAGAAAGCAGACATCCTGGAAATGACTGTGAGGTTCCTCAGCGACATTCCCCCGATCAACACTAAAAGTGAGTTCTGGTCCTGCTTTTTGATGGATACATACATGTGCAGTTGGCTCTTATCATTTTTAAAGAATGCAACTAACATTTCATTCCCTTTTCAGACTCCACAGACGGCTACAGAGATGGCTACAAAGCCTGCCTTCAGCGCGTCTCCGCTCTGCTTCCCAAAACTAGCCTGGATCAAGACGCGCGTCAGCGCGTAAACGACTTCGTCCAGCAGTCCGCGTCCGCTACTGTCACTCCTACCTGCCTGAACTGTTGCGCTCAGAGCTCCAGGACCTCCCCTCAGATCCAACAAAAACTTCTGAGCCTCAAATCCAGCTTCACCTCCAGACTGGAGAGCCAGCCACACAGCAGCAGCAGCGTAGCGGCTCCCGTCCGAGCGCCCGCAGTCCCGCAGGCTGTCAGCGCCGCCATGTGGAGACCCTGGTAGATTTATTCAGTTGAAGCGGATCTCCAAAAAGCCAGTGAAAAGACTGTTACGTGTTTGGTTTTAGGAAGCATGTTGAGATAGCATCACTTGTAAATATGCACTGTGATTGACCGCCTCGTCTCCGTTGATGAAAAAACAGAATTCATCGTTAAATCGTACTGTTGAGTATTATATACTTACGTTTTGCGCACGTGTCTGTTGTCTTGTATAAGTAGACAAGTTTAGACAGTCGTATTTTTTAAAATCTGCATGTATGTATACGTTAAACATTTAGTCCTCTTTGCGGACTAAATGATGAGGGGCCGTTGAAACAGCCCTGTAAGACCCAAAGGGTCAGTGTGTAGTAATTTGCACTGAAGACTTCAATGTCCTGAGTCTGTGCAGATGAACTATGTAGACATGTTATGTGTCACTGCAAGTATCTCTGTTGGGATGTGTTTTATTTTTGCTCTTTACAGCAAATGTTGTATATATGTAAGGCCTGTATAAAAACAAATAAAACTACGTTATCGTGGTTAAATATGGTCGTTTTTTGTTTTCATTTTAAGACAATGGTCTTTACTTTTTAACACAGCCGTAAAATGTTATATAGCCCTAAATGTGGAGAAGTAAATGCTTGATAAATTGATCTGGTAGCAGCTGAACTCAAGCCTGCCGCAGAGCCTATTTGTGTGGGCCCTGTGCGTCAGAGGGGAGGGAACACACACTGTGCTGCGGGTTTGACACAGAGGGGGCGATGCCTTTGTGAGACGAGGGGCTCCTGTCTGGACCACCCCCAGTTGGACCCTCTCGCCTGTCGCTGGTATGCGAAATTTCGTGATGATGTTGCGCTTTATTGCTTAAAATGTAAAGCTTTAAAGTCCATCCTTAATCGAATTACGCACAAGAGCTACATTGTGTCGTGTCCCTTTCACACAGGCTATACCAGAGAGCTACTCTTACTGAAATTTCCGTAGTAAGGGTTGCTTCTTTTTTTGGCCTGGCTTTGTTATTAATCAGCGAAGGCCGGGGTGACACATCTGTTAGTCAGATGAACAGAATAAATAAATTTTTTTAAGTTTCTTAGCCGAACATAAGGATGTTGAGTTAAATGCGCCCACAACAGAAACATGAAATACTACCCTGTCGTTTTCTATGTTGAAATAAATGCGGTCTCTGCTGCCCCCCACCGACGATTGTATGCACTGACATGCTTGTGGTTTCTATTCTGACTGTATTTTCATTCTTCCTTCCTCGGAAGACAACGGCCACCACTCAGAAGCTAAATTAACTACTGTTGTTTGACTAAGGCCTGCTTAGACTTGTAATATAAGATTAGTCTCTTTAAAATAACCTCGAATGAACTTATTTGTAAATCACTGAAGCTGTGATAGGTCTTCGCAGCTGTAACACCTCACTGGGTTTCTGGGAAGCAGGCCTACTTTCCCTCCACGTGAGTCATTTTGAGTCATTTTTGAAATAGGGTGTGACCGGGGCAGCCGGCGCGCGGACACCAGAGGAACCTACATGATTTCCCTTTGCATCACACAGAAATCTCGCTGCAACACGAGACCAACAAGCCACGAGACTTTATCATCTTCATCATCATCATCATCGCTATGTCGGTACCGCAGGCGCGCGACGCAGCATCCTCCCTTCAATTATGCAGGTAGGAGGTAACGTTTGATACGACACATTAACACGTGTGCTAATGCACAGCGAGCAGCCTACACATGCTAATAGCGTGCGGTTGCTCGACAAATGACGACAAAGGAGCGCGGCTGCCGGCCGGCCGGCGCCGCTGCTCTCGGGATGATAACAGATAATCCGCTTCATGTCGCTGGTGTCGCAGACAGGACGCTACTGTCTACAGATACACAGACTGAATTGTGCCGCCGGACGACCATTTTCGATCCGGCTGGTTAATGAAGGAAGAAATTGAGTATTTTGGGGAAGATGTAGCCTGTGGGCTCTCAGCGGAGATACAGACTGTCTATGTCGCATGTTGCCTGTGTGTGTGTGTGTGTGTGTGTGTGTGAGACCTCAGCGCGCAGCCCCGGCAGGACACGCGCTTGAATTGCAAGGGCACATTAAGGTCAACGTTTTATCGAAACTTCAATAAAAGTTTTACCTCATCGTTTAGACTTTAATCATTTGGCTCGCGTAGGCCTAAATAGCTTGTCTGAACTGTGTCGGTAAATCGTGTGTAGTTAATCCTTCAGTCACCCCCCCGAGATTATAACCGGACAAGTAACACGGAAAGCAAACAGCCAGCTGTGTGTACAGTGGGAATGACTGCTCCTCATTAAAATACCGTTACAATGAATGTGTTTGCTTTCCCGGCAGCATGCTGGGGTTGTTGTACCTGTGCTCGCCTGTAGGGAGAGCTATAGCTTTGTCACAGTGCAGTGTCAGCCCTGAGCTGCCTCAGAAAATCCCAGTCAAGTCATGTAAAAAAAATGGGCTAGCTCTCATAGGAAGTTCTAGTGCTGTCTATAACTTGTCTGAACAAAATATTATGTCTGAATTTGTTTAAATAACGTATTATAGTGTTCAGTCTAGCTTTAAATTCTACCAAAACAGTCGCATAATTACCTATGGTATCATTAATCTGTCCAGTTTGGCTTGTCAGTTTCAATCATTGAATGTCTGGTTTATTAAGGTAGCATTACTACTGCCACGTTATTTAACCTGCATTTTGTGTGTTTAGATTCAACGAAAGAGGGCAGATTCTGAGATTCAAGACATGACACAATCACCTGATGTAGTGTTTCTAAATCCTTAATGAATGCTGTCGACAGCCTTTATTCTACTGTTAAAGGTGCTGTTAAGTGATATTTAATTTTTTTTCTCATAAAATGTTTTAATCAGTGTTAAATAGCCCTACACTCAGATGGACATCGCTTATATCGAGTGTTTTGTCCAGTACCAGAAAAAGGTAAAAAGACATTTTCTGGTATCCTGCTCCCACTCTCGTCCAATTAGGAGAGAGGATTTCAGAAATGTATTTTCGGTTTACTGCAGAACGGAGAGACTTTGATACCCACATTGCTGACCGAACTCTAATATCAGTATTGGCCGTCAGAATGTGCAGCTATTTGACACTTATTTCAACAAAGTGTAAATCACTTACAGTACCTTTAAATTTCTTTTATATTTTGCCCTGAAAAATCACACAGTCTCTTTAGTTTCCCCCTGTTGGAAACTCCCCCACACATGTCCTAGAGTTTGCCGAGTTTTAAAGCTAAAGTTATGTGAAGTGATACAATTTTCTGAACATGATAAACTGCTTTACCTACGTTAATGTACAGTGAAGTCCTTCTAGTCATAATATTTACGGTGTAAACATATCCTGAAAGCAAAAATTGTAGTTGGTCACAACCTGAAAGGAGTCCTTGGCAGCGAGGAAAGTACTTTATAGACACTTAATCTAGATTGGAATGACTGCTGTGTGACGGTGAAAGTGGTAATTTTAAGTTTAGGTATAATGAATTAGTTGTATTAAATGAATCCTGCTTTGAAAAAAGAAAAGAAAAGAAAAGAAAACTTCACTTCCCTCAGTGACCTTTACCTTCAATTCAGATAGTAGTAACAGTTAAAAGAGGGTGTGTATGCAAATGTGGCCAGTTAGTCACACAGTTTTTATGGGTTTGACATTGATTGTGGCCATTCCACTCACCTAAAATTCAGTGTGTCAGTGCCGAGGCTCCTCTTCTCATTGGAGAAACTGGCCAGAGACACGTCATTGGTGCTCTTTTCAATGTTTTACTGACATCACATGATAGCCTTCCTGTTCTCAAATAGCCTCGTCATTGCTCTTTGCTAACCCTCCCTCACTCCAGCTCCCAGCGATACCTAATGATGTAATCGTTTCACGCCTTTCTAGGTGCAAACTTGAATGTTGACACTCACTTCCATATATCTGTAATCGTTTATACGTCCTAATAAACGATTTCAATTCAGAAATTTTTCAGAAATGTTTTTTTTTCCATGTGATTTCTTACTATTTTCAGGACCTTTCACATTTTTGGGGATTACATGTATTTGGTTCATTAGTAGTGATAAACAGTGCGGACCCACTCTACTGTAAATAGGAGTATTTATTCTCTGAACCCTGAGACATGCAGTAGTGATGCACAAGCATGATAGGGGTTTGTTTCAGCTGATATTTATTACTGATAATAACTTGCTCCTCTTGGCCTATAACCAAAAGACAACCGATAATTTCACTCTTTTGATGGATGCTGTAGTGTCCAATAGCTATGACCATACCAAATCTAATTGGAAAAGACTGTTACAACAAAACAAACAGTTCTAACTCGTAAAATTTTGGCTTATCTTCTTTTCTAACAAAGTACATTAAAAGACTTCACAAATGTGCGTTGGATTCATACAGAATTTTGCTTAAGAATTAAATGAAATCAGAATAACATTGAATTTGACATAATCAATGAAATCAAATCAACTATGTCAGTGCATTAGCTAAATGTTCAATTCAGAATTATAGACTTTTGTAGCCTTGAACGCCTGTGGTTGCTAATCTGCAGAAAAAACACATGACAAAAGGCATAGAGCAGACTGCTTTTATCAAAGAAATAGAACAGGGTTTGAGGACAGCTATACTACTTTAAAGGTGCACTGTGCAACTATTTTACAGGCAGATAAACAAAAATTGACGGAGCTTTGATTCAACTAATAGCAGTTTGCATAAGCATACATGACTTTTAGATGTACTTGAAATCTATTATGTTCACACTTGCAATGTTTATTTACTCACATAAAAGCAAAAAGAGCCCATCTAAAGTGTTTACCAAAACAGTTACTGAACAAAAGTTACAAAGTGCACCTTTAAGTGCACACAAAGGCAGTCTAGCTTCATAATTGGATCAATGTACCCATCATTTCATCATCAGAATAATAGATATTGGTGTACATTTTCTATCGTTAGCCAATGATTTATTAGCCTTGATAACTATCATGCATCCATAGCTACCAAATTAGTGGTACCGTACATCTAAAAACATTTCATAGTGTTTGTGTTGCCATTTTTCATTTTAAGGTTGATCTGCTCTACAGTAGATCTTACCTAGGTCCAGTCCAGATGTCGTCTGGACCTAGTCTTTTCTTTAAAGTGATTTTGTCGCAAGATTCAATAGAACGCTTGAAGTCTAGTTCTCAGTATGTTCAACAAATATTAAAATTGACCCACCAAGCCTCTGTGATGAAGGGGAGATGTTTGGAATTTTCCTCCCCATTCACATGAATTGACAAGCTACAAGCTAAAATATAATGTGCTTAAAACTGAAAATTGCAAACGTACCACAATTTTTAAACATTAAATAACCTTGGGGGCAAGTTGGTCTGGTTCTGTTTGTTAGTCTATTTCCATGTTTAGAATTTGTGTAAATATCATTATCAAACAAAATAGATCCGGTCTTTTAGACAGAAGCTTTTTTGAGATTGACACGCACAGGCTAATACAAATACTTTCCGAGGGGAAAAAACCCCAAAACATGACCATTTCAAGGAAAAAAAAAAAAATGTAATAAACACCAGGTATTGAATAAGCTTGTTGAGCTGTATTAATTGTTTATTTCACAATAATTGTAGGGGCAATTCAAGTAAATGGGGTTGAAAATTTCATACACCTCCGCTTCGTCACACAGGCATGTAACCTTGGTGAGTCAATTTTAATATTTGTTGAACAAACTGAGAGTCAGACTTAACACCATATATTAAATCTTGTGACATTATTACTTTAAAATCAGTTTTTACTCGCCTAATACGGCCTTCACTGCTGCTTTCACTGCTTTGCTTTTTTCTTAGTTTCATGTAGTTGTTCAAATTACGCTGCTTAACTATTTGCTTTGGAAGAGAGCATAAGGGAATTGTCTTTAATGCAAATATTCTTTTTTTTTAACCTCAGCTTAAGCAAACATGCAGTAATTTATCTGTGAGCGGGAGGTGTCTGCTTTCAGTCTGTATATATGGGTGTTTGGAAAAATGCCTATCTTACCTGGCAATAAAGGATCGTCTTAGTAAGATGTGGTTTGATCCTGTGTGTGATTCAGTCAGCTCTTTGTTCTTTGCTGTGTTCTTGCTGTGATGTTGCTTGACTGTGTACAGAAATGGAACCGAGAAATATTTTTCTGAGGATACTTCACAGTTTTCGCCACTGCTCTTCTTGGTTCAGGTAAAAGTTCAGTGTTGTGTGTTTATTTCAGCTGACAGCAAGAATATTTTGCTTTTGGTTTAAGCATTTGTTCATGACAGAACCAAGTCTTTTCACAAACTACTTTCTACCTCCACTAATTCTAACTAATCCACCTGTTGATGGCTGCTTTTATCTACCAACAAGACCTCAGATCTCCCAGATACATTACTTTAAGTTGTCAGGGCTTTACTCACAGCACATCCAGTATAAGGAGTTGCTGTTAAGAGGCTAATGTAAGATTTACACAGAATTTGGGAAGATTCTTGTGCTACATTGTAAATATTAGAAGTTATCCCTCCAGTGCATGATCCTCAATTTGAAAGGCATAATGTGATCAGGATAAAAGGACAGAGGGACTTTCACACTAATGAGTATTAACCTGTAAATGAGTCCTGGAAACTCCACAGTTACATTTTTGTTCTCTCAGTTCCTCTTCTTCAAAAGCCTTATCAGTGGCCTTAGATGTGATTTTGCTTGTGTGCATGTCAGCTTTTGTCTTTGAGTGCTACTATAGTATTTCTAAACTCTTGGTCTGGTATTTTGACTCTTGTTCTAACTCTATTTTTTGTGCAATTTCGCTAAAGAAAATTTGCATGGCCATGTATTTTCATAAATCAAGCATTAGGCATACAGTTTTTTAAAGAAATTCAGGTAACACTTTCTGTGAAGCCTGTCTCTAAAATGCATTATAACACATTATAAACGTAACAAATCATTGCGCATTATGAACACACTTATAATGAATTATATGTGGTTATGGTTAGGGTTAGGGTTAACCCTAATCTTGCTTGTAACTATGACTATACAGCACAATAGGCACATTATAATGCATTTTAAATATGTTCTTAATGCATTATAGATGGATGCTTTGAGTAAAGTGTTACAGAAATTCATGTTCGGCTCAACAGGAACAACTTTTTTATGACTTGTATGTGTTTCCCCCATCTCTTAGGGCCTTTTGGCAGATATTTTATTGAGATATTTATTACTGTCTAGGGCTGGACAATATAAAGATAATATTAGGGCTCTACTAAAAAATCGATACAGCAGTATATCAGGATATTTATTTTCGTGATATCTGTATGGTATCATGACCCATGAATAAAGATCGTATTGTGAAGTCCTTGACAAAACCCAGCCTGGAAGTTCAATTAGACAAAAGAACACTTGAGCACTTTATTCTCATACTTTCAATTTCCACTGTTCCAGTGTGTCCAGTTAAAGTGCCAGA
>JAPZDX010000002.1:11613740-11625081 GCA_029783625.1 Naso annulatus | reverse complement strand
GTGTGTTTTGTTTTATTTACATGTTTTAAAATCAGGATTTGTCAAGGCAGATTTTGGCCAGTGCCCATTTGTCTGATCTGCTTCCCATGGGTATACTTCCTAATATTCAAGGTAATCTAGGTGCATGAACATTGGCGTCACTAAAACAAAGATTACTTTATTTCACAATCATCATTATTCTTTTTACATGGATACAATCACATAGTTTATTATTTCATCTCTAAGCATTCGCCAAACAGCTGTTCTGAAAAAAGAAAAACATAAAAAATACATTGTGCCCTTCTTACACTTGCTGGCAAAGTCAAGACCTTTGCAGAAGCAGGCGGTGGTACTTGTACAGCATTTGTCCACAGGGGCCACCATAACCAACAGAAACCAGCTTCTAACTGTTGTTTAATTTAAGGGGTGGTTTGTCAGTAGATGTCTTGTGTGTGCAACATAACTGCGTTACATATTGTATGATGTTAAACATTATAAGAAAAAGCTTAAAATAAGGTTTTAGAATTTTAAAGCTGTTGTAAGACGTTGGCCACGTTCAGACGTAAGCACTCTGTAACAGACAAAGTGAAAGCCTGACATATGAAATTTTCATGGCTAACATTAGACAAGAACAACATAAACCTTTATTTGGATGAATGTTTGTGTGCAATATATTTTTTATGTTGCTTATAGCTCTGACTATAAAGAAATCCTGGATCTTAAACTGCTACTGTATATACTGTGTGCCACACTTTCTTTTCCAACTGTTTGATGACTTTGTCTTTGCTGGAAATGGCTGCCTGCTGTTGGAAATGATGAGAGCAAAGAAACTGAACTCTACAGTAGGGCTGGGTGATATGGCCTGAAAATAATTTCTCCAATTTTTTTCATACCACATCCGATTTTCGATTTTAATCGATTTTTTCTTTTTAACTACAAAAGACAAAGGAATTATTTCATGTATGTTTTTTTCAAACTTCAAACAAACATGAATTTCCCTACTATGAATAAAGTGCTCACCAAGCTTTCACCAAACTAAATCTTTTTAAATAAAGGTTTGATCAAACAAAGATAAATCTACCAACTGGGATTAAAACACTGCCAGCCCAACTATCACCAAACTTCACTTACAAGAAATAAGAGCCCAGAGCTGAGAGAGAGCCGTAGGCTACCATATTTACCCTAGTTAAAGGGAAAATCGATTTTCATGATTTTCATTTTTAACATCTTCGAAACAAATTAATTTGCATTTCGACTGAAAATTGATTTATTGCCCAGCCCTACTCCACAGTAATATGTACACAATTCGAACACTGAGCTAAGAGACATTAAAAAGCTCATAGAACTGCAGAGTCGGGTCATCCTTCTCTGTAGGTTTGTGATTGTGAGCGACCCTTCTCACATTATGTGTAGACTTGATTCATTTTCATTTGAAATACTGATATGGGGAGCATTTAGTTGAGGCAACAAAAAGTAACACTGTGTGAAGACTACAAACATTGAAAAAGTTATTGCAGTGATTCTGGAGTTGAACCAAGGTCTGAGTTGAAGCAGGTTGCTGATCAGCAGCTTCATAAACTGTTGATATTTCCCTCTGAAATGGAGAGGCATTTGTGTTTATATCTACAGTTGCTGTGCTGCTTTTCATGAAGAATGCTACTTAACCATTTTGGGGAATAAAGATGAATCTTTTTCCCACAACGTGACGACTGCATGTTGAGAAAAAAATTAGAAACAAAAATTCCAGCAATTAGAATTATAAAGAAATTTGGCAGTTACTCTTCCTAATGCCTCCCAGCGCTGCCATCAGAACTAACTATAGCTACATAACAGTGTTTTCAGATGCCCAAACCTGCAGCTTTTTAATACTAAGAGATATTTTTAGACTGTGGGAAGTCTCCTAGAGAGTGTGGTGAAATAAAGAACACAAGCAAACAGGGGTAATTATGCTCCATACCCATCAGCCTCATTTTCTCAAGGTATCTAGAGAGCTGCTGCCACTGGAGAGCAGTGGAGCAAGACCACGGGAGCCTCCACTCAGTCTAAAAATCACTCTGAAGTACGCAGCACAAGCCACAAGGAATCATGTCCTCAGCGCATTTCTATTTCTTGTTATCTTTCAAAGTTACAGAGTTCTTATATCATATAATGATGTTCTGGAGTGTCCCAGTCTTGCCATTTAGCACATTAGTATTCATGTCATACCATTGCGTGCTGAGCAGTGCTTTCTCTTAATCCCTTATGTTTCCTTTATTTACCCTCAGTGACCTGCAGATAATTTAATTCTGATGAGAGCCCTGTGCCATTACAGAAAAAAGAATCAAAATCAAATTTAATTCTTGCCATGTAATATTTGCAAATGAAAGATCAAATGAGATGAAATCTCAAAAACGCTGGGTCATTTTGTTTTAAGGATTAATATCATCAGAGCTTATCAGCTGATGCGTGACTGCTACTACCAGAGCTGCTGTCGCGTAGCACTGCTGTGAGATAAAGACAGAAAATATGATTTTTGTGCAGAAAAGGCAACAGCTGTATTTTGTTTATTGCAGCTTATCTGGCTCAGTTGGATCATCTTTTTAAAGGCTTTTTTCTTGATTTCATTTGCAGTTGTAACTGTTGTACGCCTTTAAAGCAAGTAAAACTATACAGTTTGGGATCTGAAAGGAGCAGCAGCACAGCGCTTTTAATTAAATTGTTGCCCCCTCAGTTGAAACAGAGCCTGGTGTCTCAGTGGTTATTAGGTATTGTCACTGATGCGCAGAGCTGGTTCAGCAGTCTTTTTAGCTGCGACCAGCAGCTCCATAGGTCACTCTGTTGGTTGGTCAGTCCACAAAAGATCCACGCTCTTTGGCAGCCACACTCATCACCCTAGAAGGTTGAAATTTGGCATGTAGGTCAAGTTTGTGTGTTTGAAAGTGTGTGTTGGTGTTCATACCAACTGGCTAAAAGGGGGCATGGCAGAGGGAGGGGCCTGTTGCAAAAAGGTGCATAACTTCCAAATGGATTCACAGACTTGCAAAAGATTTAGTGAAAAGGCTGGTCATGGGCCAAAGGACAGCTGATTAACTGTTCAGGCCAACTGGTAAAAAAAACTTGGTAGATAAACACCCCTTCTATAACTCATCAACTGTTTGTCACAGACTCTTGTAGGAGGCATCATTACAGAAAGACAATTATTATTTCTTCAGTTTCTTTCTTTACAAATAAACAGTGGAGAGAGGATTTAACACTCAAACAAGTACACGTTATTTTGCATCCAACATGGTCACAGCTACTGAGAACTCACGCTTGTGTAATGTCATGCTGACAAATTAAATTCCTGTGTGTCTTTTGTGATACATTTGGCAAATAAAATTGATTTAGATTCTGTGAATTCAAAAACGCAGTCCAGAATTATTTGTTCAAGTTTGTTCGTCAGGAGTAACCCCGTGAGATGTGCCATCTCGTTTTCAAGGGCATCCTGACATACTAAACACACAACATAATAACAAGAGGGAAAAAACAATGCAATGTTCACAAGCATAATGCAACTGAAACAGTGGACACACACACACACACTAAAAAAACATCAAAAAGGAGAATGCACAGATTGAATAGCACAACCTTTTTATAGCCAAAAATGAGGCAGAGAATAGAACATATATATAATGCATGTGTGTATGCTGGTATTCACACTGTAATATAACACAACACTAACTGCAATATGTACAGTTCAACTCATAATGTGAGCACAAATATATTCCCTGGGTTTGTATGTGTTTTGTTGCACCTATGAAGGTCTGAATGTAGAATTCATCAATTAAAGATAACCTCTAAAATGTTTTTCTAAAAATGCTAAATGGTGATACGCATGTTGTAACAAACATTCCATAAGAGGAAGAGACTTGGTCCAATGTTCATGGTTGTTGTTACCCCGGGAACAGTTTCCCACAGTCTGAGCCAGAAGAAACTTCCAAAACTTCCAAACTTCAGAGAACGTGCCGGACCATGTAAGTCCCATGAGATGGAAGACAATTTAGTAATAGCAACAGGAAACCAGGGCACAAAACCATAACACTACAACATACAAATACAAGTGTTCATGCTCTAGACTATATTAATGGTCCTAAAATGAACTTTTGTCGTCCTAATGCCTGCAGTAACTCTTTTTTTAAAACAACATTAACATATCATCAACTGTTAAGATGACGCTGAGAAGTTGTTAGCAAATAGTTGTTTATTTACTTACCCAACAGCAGAATTCAGAATTATTTTGAAATTGTGTTTCTGCCAGGTGAATGTGAGTCTGAAACAAATCACTTTCTTGTAGCTCTGTTTTGGGCTCCACCAGCTCATTAGGGAAAAATCTGACTTCATGGCTGCAAAATGTTTTCACCAGCTTGTCAGTAATTATTCTGTCTGTCGTTTGGTCTGGAGCAGGTAGTAGCTTTTTGGAGCTTTTCAGCAAAAAACAGCTGCCTGCTGTGGCTAAAAACAGTGCACTGAACCAAAACAGTAAAAATGTGGACCCCCAAAAAACAAAATAGTTAGCTAAACGTTGCTATAAAGTTAAGAAAGTTGCAATGTTGGTCTCTAACTCAATGTGAGTTATTCAGTACGAAGGATGCCTTTCACAAACAAGCAGTCATGTGATCCTTTGTTGCTATAAAAATATTGATCACAGCTGCTTTAAGGTGTACTTGCTGACTTTAATTAGCTCCCATCCCAAAATTTTCCCTCAGCCTACTGTTGACATCCTGAAAGTCAGCATAGTTCAAAGATAAGTTTTTAAATTGTCAGCAGTGAGCAGTGAGTAAGTGTCAGGCGGGCTTCACTGTAACAAATTCAGTCAGCGTGCCTTTGAATTTAATCGAAATGTTTAGATTCAGTTCAGCGTTTATGTTCAATTTCATCATCTTGTCGGGGCATGATCCATCTCCATTAACTGTTGCATGCTCAGACACGACGACCAAAGGCTTTGAATAGCAACAGCGTGCTTTGCTCGTACCCAGGGGAAATTTTCAGTCTTAGGTGAGATCCCATCAATTTTCACAACATAGTGGAGTTGGGAAAAGGAAAACAAGATGGGTTTTGGAGAATGCTTTTTAACAAGAGGTATATTTCCATGTCCACACACCCTTTAAACCTGACATTACCTTTTCTGAACACCAGGCACATTATCAGCCTAAATCAGAGAGCATTTTTAATGGATATGCTTCCCCGATCAACAAGGTTTTGGTTCTAGTTAAAGGTGATGGAGCCTTTCATGTGATGAAGCAAAAGATCTGTCGCTTTCACACCGCCTGGCTGGACTTAAACCACGTAATCACACATCAAAGTCAAAACTTGAGTCAGTCTCTCCAGCGTTTTCTAGTTTGAAGTATCCTGCTGGAAATACAAGTGCGTTTTTCTGTCATCTCTGAGAAAGGTTCAGTTTGTATTGAAAAACTAAACTAAACCTTGGTGCATATCAGTATTATCAGCAAACTGACATGAAAGTGATGCTCTGGCCATGTGGGATGAGAGGATGTCAAAGTAATGGCATGTTTAATTCTTAATCAACTCAGTGGGCCCGATTTTACAGCTAATGCTGCATTTGGGAGCAAGCAGCTCATTCTGTTTGTACTCCCACACATTTGGCTGTCATAAATAGAGCCACACAGTGCAGATGGTAGGAGCCTTTGGGAGCCAAACCAGCCATCAGCAAGCAGACTCATTGATTTTCTGTAGCATGAGAGATACAAAAAGCAACTCAAGGGGGAACGACTGGGGCAACTGGAGTATGGTAGTGGAGGTTTGAATATCTTTAAAGGAGCATACGTTCACAAGCTCACGCACATTACACATCATGCACACACACACACACACACACACACACGTTTTTTTCCGAGATGAGAAACAGATGCCACCCTCTCTCTCTCGCTTCTCTCATCTCAAACCCACTCCACACAAGATGTCCCACTTTCTGTGAGAAACCCGCAAACAACTGTTTCTTTAACACATGGCACAAGCTGCAAAGGCTGTATGTGTGGCGCACCCAAACGCATGTGTAGATTTCCGCTGCGTTCACTCTGTGAGGTCTGCTGCTTTAAGAAATAATGGGTTTCAAGCATCACAGTAATCTGCAACTTTGATTTCCTGCTCAAACGTTTCTTTGCTCTTCAAAGCCTTTGCAAGCTTTTCTTGTGCTGGTTTGCAAAGTGCTCTGTAAACTTTTTGATGATGGATTGCTTGATGTGCTCTCACATCCTAAATGTGATACCTCAGCTAAAATGTATCTCTTTATTATCAAATACTCACCTGCTGTAGGTTTGAGAGGTGGCTGTTTAGTGTCTGTTGTTTAATCTCTCGAATAGCCAGGATTCATTTCACTCACAGTGGATTTGTGATAAGTTTCGTGGCAGATTATTAATATTCAAACAGACATAGGATGTAAAGCACAGGGTCAAAAATAAAGCTTTTTAATTCACGCAGCTACTTATATTCCATCAAGCAGCATGTCTACATCAGATGATGGCCATGTGCTGCACATCTCATCTTCGTCTCCTGCAGTATAATCCAGTTCTGTGTTGTCTGTTCATACAATCGTTGTGTCTCAAAAACATACAAGCCAAGTCTTTTTGCTAACATTTGGCAAAGTATATGTCAAAGAAACACAAGCATCTCATTCTGTGATCTATTTTTTAATGTTTTTGACATGCTAATCGTGAGAGAGAAGTCATTACACCTCAATGACATTCTCCAAAATTATTCATATGACTTGTCCAAAAACACCTTGTATGAGGCATCACTCTCATGGTTAAAGGAGCAGAGAGACCTTAGGAGAAGTATGTTTATTTTGTAAGAGTTAGATGAGAAATTGGCAAAAATTGTTATCACTCATGTGCTGGGCTTTTTTTTTTTTTTTTTGTGGCTGGGTGCTGTAACTTCCTTGGCTCCACTTATCGCCTGGCAACCTCACACTGAAGACATTCTATTAGGCAGTTGCTCATTCAGCCAAGAAACTGTCCAGCATATATCCACTCATGAAGCCACAATGTTGGTTTGTTTTTTTTTTTTGCAGAGTTTTGTAGGTAGAATGGTTTCAATCTTCTATAACGTAAAACTTCCTTTAAGAGAAACCAGCATCTGTTTCTTGTTTCAGAGTCACATATTTAGCACACAGAAAAACAAAAACCACTTTTAGATTCTTTGACTCTTTCTGTCTGCGCTGCATCGGTAGAACAGTCATTCACATAACTGCATGAGGTCACGGCGGAGGAAAACGTTAGGCTGTTTCAGACTAAATCAAAAGTGCAGTGATTACTAATTAGTGTGTGGGAGTTTTTGCCAATTTGCAAATGTAAATTAGCATCTTTGTTCACCCTCATGCCGTGTTTGTTCTGTTCTGCACATTCTGATCAGCCAAGCAGCTGATTGGCAACTGCAGTGGATGTTAAGTTGTGTTTCTCAAAAAAAAAAAAAAAAAGAGTCTGGTGTTTTCTTCACTTGGTTTGGTCTTAATTCAGCCTAACTGAGGTCATTTTAACCATAACAAGCAAACAAATGACTGATGCTGCTGATGTTCTTTTGAGGAGAGTCTCTTTCTCTCCTTATATATTTATATCTGGGCTATATTCTGCAATTGCGGTGTTCTCTCCCAAAGCATGTCGTCTCTTAATGTCATCAGTTCACGGATACATTATCAACAGTGTAATAATGAGTCGGAATGAGAAGCTAATGTTGAGGAAATGGCAAAGAGTCTCTTTCATAATTTAGCTTTAGCTAGATAGTTTTCTAATTGCATCAGGAAAGTCATTAGCTTTTACTTCAAACTATCTCATTCCAGTGCAAATTGTGGCTCAAACACGACTAAGAATCTCTTTAACATAATGACGACATTAACCCATAAAGACTTTGACTAAAAGAGAAATGTGATGTTTCACTGGTGATGGACACACCGCAGAATGACACAAAGTTTCTGTCTGAATATTAGATCTTGTACAACTACACGATCACATTTTACAGTCAGCACTGGTTTATTTTTGAGTTTGGAAACAGCAGTTGACAAAAAAAAAACTCAACTCAAGGGGCCACTTACTGGTTTGTTTTGGAGATTTTAACTGTATCAAACTGCCTTATTCCATTTTACTGTTGATTTAACTAGGACAAAGTGGTACGTTTGTTACATGAGATGTAGCAGAAGGCTCATTTTCATCTGTACAGAGGTCACCAGTCTTCACCAGACTGTGTTTGCTCTGTGGACCTGTACTGCATGTTAAGATTTTAAATGATTAATGATAATTTGATGATTGTTTACATAATGGTCTTTAATTGATAAGCATATAGAAAATAACTACATAGAAACTTTTGTACCAGGGCTACTTTTGCAGTTACCAGCGAAACAAACATGTAATCAGAACACTTGAGACTGTTTTGTGACATTATGTTCTTGATGGACCAGAAGATTTTCCTGTACAAAGAAAGAAGAATGAGGGAAAAAAAAAGAGGATAAAACACTTAAGGGCCCATATTTTACAAAAGTCAAGCTGTGTGTCTGCGTGTCTGTAACAGGTGTGACCATGAAGCTGATGGACGAGGTCGCCGGCATTGTGGCAGCTCGGCACTGCAACACCAACATTGTCACCGCCTCCGTGGATGCCATCAACTTCCATCGTAAGATCAAGAAAGGTAAGGGCGATGTTTGAATTACAGATGGAAGCTCATGACACATGAAGATATACACAGGATGAACCACTGACTCCCATTAATGAACTGCATTCTCTAAAAACCCAATTACGTGATCAGTTTGAAAAAAACTGAGCAGTCTGTGTACTGAGCCTCAGACGGAGCTGCTTTTACTTGAACTAGCAGAGGTTAACAGCTGTCAAACTGTTGCTAATCAAGGCCAGTTGTGTTTGTGGGGCTGGCGCTACATCTGGAAAAACACACCTTTGTTATGATTGAACTATTTTCCATTGCGAAGCTTTGTCTCTGAGCTGTTTCCTCACTGTTAAAGTGAGAAATCACTTATACTGCATTTGCCACAACGTGTCTCAGCCTGTGAGGTCGAGCTTTTCCATGTGGACAAATTCTAAGCCTCTCATTTCAAAGTCCATTCAAGGATTTCGACACCATTATCCACTTAGCCTTTGCCGTCTTTATGGGGAATAAAGGGTGCACTCATAACAGCAGTATCATTTTTTCTGCTTTTTGATTCTGAAAGTTGAACGCTGGGTTAAAGGTTTTATTGGCAGCATAGTTTGGACAACACAGTTAATCCAAAGTGCTTGTCTGACCATTTAGACCAAAGATAAAGTACATAAATCCAAGGAGGAACAAACATACTCCTCTGCAGACACTCAAACTGGATTAAGACAAGAGGCACGTTACAGTTGATATACTATGAAAGTCTAACAAGCCCTCTCTCCTCATGTTCTATCTCAAAGTCCTTACTTCAAGCTGTCCTATAAAGGTGAAACTCAGCATCACATGTTCTCATACCAGAGAGAAACAATTTGCACACAACAGAACAAATGTTTAAAACTTTCAACCGAGAAAAAATGTCAAAGGACAAATAGCATTTTGAGTAATACTGTGGCTAAAAAAAAAACGAATGAAAATAATGTTGTTACAGTTTGTTCATTCGTCTCACTCATTAGTCTTTTTATGGAATCTAAATATGTCAAAAGGGACATAAAGCAGTCTCTTCAAACGGTGTGTGACAGTGAATTACACTGATGGGGTGCAGTTTTTTTTTTTGTTTTTTTTTTAGCCCAGTGTCTGTGTTACCTGTTCATGTGCTTAAGATGATGTGATCCAGTGCAAGCTTTCAGATGTTATGATTACAGCAGGATATGATGTTAACAATGAACATCTTTTCCCATTGTTTTATCAAAGAGCGGTTGGAACATTTTACAGCTCAGCACAACTGTGCCTCGTCAGCTGTAAGTCCACTGCATTAACAGTGCATGCATTTTTCACATGCAGGTGACTTTGTTCAGGCAGGATGATTCATTTCATCTAAAAGCCTTTTTTGAATAAAAAGTGAGTGGCTGTGATGGACAAGATGTTTAAAACATTTAAAACACAGCTTTTGGGGTTTTTCTAGACTAAGAAACTGAGCAGATTGGTTGAGATCCGTGTCCGCATCTTTCAGCTGCTCCAGCTTCTCCAGCTGCTGCCTCTTTCTGTCCTCTGAGTTTAGGTGGTGGTGACATGTTTTCCTCTGGCTTCCACAGTGACTTAGGTGTTATGTCACCAGTAGATTTCCCATTTTGCTTAGGAAAATAACAGTCAAGGATCAAAACAGAAGCCGACCAAAAACAGCCACTGGCAATGTAGGCTGCCCTTCTGGATCTGTGTTTTTCATTTTATGGCATGTTTTTCTTTTCTTTGTTTTTTACTACCAGCGAAATGTAGATAATGTGACATCGCTTTAAGATACTTCCAGCACAGACACAGTGGAGGCTAGGGCTGCCCTAGTATGATAGATCAGGATTATTTAACAGGATTTTTCACTGTCTTTTTGCCAGTGGATTTTCTTAAACTCTTAGTATAATTCAACTAAAAAAAACAGTGTTTTCTCTAACTTACTCAGTATTAAACATGCTTGGCAAAGCTGACACATAGCCTGTTTTAATGGCTTTTGGTGAGGGGTTACAGTGCTGTAAAAGAAAGAGGTGATTAGGATTTATAATGCAAGACAAGTCAACAGCATCTTTGTTTAATAGAATGTGACACAATAGTCATTTTATCTCCTTTATCTTGTTTTTATAATCTGTCTGAAACCAAAATTGTCATAAAGGTACACTTGAGTTTTTCATAATACAATAAGTCCTTGGAAGTGATAGAATGTTGATGCCTGATGGTAAACACCCATCAATACTTTCATGCTTAGTCATAAACAATGAGGACTATGAAAATGTTTTACAAACTAACATTTGCAATGCAAGCCTGTGTGGAGCTAGAGGACCACACACCAGCAGACTCAGAGAAAATGAACATTAGAAACAGTGAAATGGGAAGTTTAGACTGAGGACATTAAACAGACTGAGCTCTGTATCTGTACGTGGCTCATGTGGAGGATGTTCACTTGATTTGTTTATGAATTGTTGGAGGTCCTACTCTATCCAGCTTGAACTATCTGCCTAACTAATTGCAAGCAGATTTTCTGTCATGGAGTTTCAGCAGCAGAAAAATGACCGTGGAGCAGGGCAGAATTACTTTTGAGAAAAAACACACAAGACTTGAAAAATAAGCAGAAAAATTCAGAATAAACAAAGCCAAATGAAATGTCTTCATATTAGTTATGCAATGTGTTTTGATGAACTTGATGCTGTAAAGTAGGGCTGTGCGATATGACGATAATAGATCGTGAGAGATTAGAATGTGTCCACGA
>JAPZDX010000002.1:11588060-11601177 GCA_029783625.1 Naso annulatus | reverse complement strand
AACTTTATGGGCATACCATCCTACAGATATCTCACAGCTGTCTCTCGAGCATGTTATTTACTTCTAATGATACCCAGTGACATCCTGACTCAAATTCCTGTTTGTCTCTGGTGACTGCAGACGGATGCAACCCACTAGAAACAATTTTACCATTATTTCTTTCAATGTTCCCACCTCTAGTCTTACTGTCTTACCATTTTTTTTGCTATTATTATATGTTATTTTGCTGTGATTGCAAAGCTGCAGTCCTTTTGAGCTGTTTTGTTTAAAGTGATGGATGTCTTTGGTACGCCCAGTGGTTGAGCTTAAGCACGATAATTAATAAATCTCTAGTTGGTGTTGGGCTCCCAAATCACCTTGTCTGGGACAATTTTAATAACACTGTAATGACCGGCTCCTTTCCGCTTGCAGTTCATTTGCAAATATTCACTAATCTGCTGAAAAACCTGTCTAATTTTTACACTCCATAAATGGATAAAGTCTGTAAATTATTAGAAAACTCATATAATATTGTAAAATAAATGCATTGTTCGTGCAGATGTCTGCTTCTCGATGTGGATACAGGTTGATAACTACTTTACATGAAAATTCTTAATAGAAAAAGCATTACAATGCGCAGCAAATCGACATCACTTACTTATGTTACTTCATTCTGAAATATGCTAGTGTGTTTGTCATATTTGTGTCATATATGAGCAGAGAGAAACACAGAGAGTATTGTTTGTATAAACATATCCATTAATTTGCTGCGTGACTGTACATAGTCGGTTTGTAACTTTCACACACCAGACCAAGATTTCACAGTTCCTGGTTGTATTCATGAAAAATAGATTGTCTGAGCAGTGCTTCTGTTTAAAATGTATGAAAATACGGAGGAAAACTTGGTCTCTCTCTCTCTCTCTCCCTCGCGGTTGTTTGAAAGTCAATGAACTGGAATTATATATTACTTTCAGCTGAATGGCAAAAAGAAAAATTGACTGAGCAGTATGTTGGCTGTTATATAACTGGCGTACAACAAACAACAATACTTTAGCTGCATGCTCCTGAACCTGCTCTACAGAGAAGGTACTCCCACCAGTGGGGTGTTTGTAGCTAAGCATTCTTTTTTAATTTTTTCATCACATTTTAGTCATGTTCACCTAGGTTTGTCCCTGGCATGGAGTTACCGGGAAGTTGCCACCTTGCTCTCACCACTAAAGGGTTACTTTGCCGATTAACAACCAGCTTTGTATCGTTCCAAAATCAGCAGTGTATTACAAAGGATGATGTTTATCTGCCTTCAGTTTTCTGTGGATCTAGCTCTCCCGCTATCTTCTGCGCCAAAATCTCCTCAAATGATGCTTTTGATGGCATTTGTGGAGGTCTGCCTGCTCTGAACTACAACTGCACACTCCAGCCGAATGAAAGCCATGTTTGTATTGAGAGGAATTTCTGGCCCTGGCAGACCAAAACCCCATCATTATTAAAAACTATGCAATATTAAATTAATTAGTTATTAATAATTAATTATTAATAAATAAATTAATTAATTAAAAGAATGTACTGACGTAATGAGAAACATTTTTGAGACCCTGTGAGCACTGTTTTTTTTTTTCTATGGGTCTGTGCAGTGTCGACCTGGAGCTCAGCCTCGGTACATCACAAACACATTTTTAAAAAAACCAAAAGCACCAAAACTGACGTAAATAGCTAACATAGCAACACAATGTAACAATATCTATGTGATTATTGAACAGCTTATAAAAAATATAAACATTATCAGCTCCATTTGTCTATCTGTATGCTAGCGATGCTTTGTGCAAGCTACGGCCGTGGTTTGAGTTACTGTCTCTGGCTGCGACAGGCTGTAGCCTGGCTGTACGACAGCATCTTATGTTGTTTAATGAAAATGTGATGTTATTTCAAGTGAAAAATGTCTGTCTCTTTCCACGGTGCGTGGTGGGTCAGAATCTCAATCACAACACAATATAACAGCATTTTTGTGATAATTTTACAGCTTTATCCCCGGGTACACATGTCGAAGCATGTAGCAATTAGCTCCAACTAACTGCTTCTTGCATCTACTCGGTGATGATGTGATGTTATTTGGAGCTAAAAAAGGCTTATTGTCTCTTTTCACGACGAATGGTTTGTCGGAACAAAAAATATATATTATTATTTTACAGCTTGTAAAAAAATAACGACAGCTGTGCCACTCTTGCTTGCGCCATTACTATGCTTTCTACACTGATCAGCGTTTGCAACCCAGAGCTTGCAATGCATCCTGGTACATGAAGGCACAGCAAACACGGCTGTGTGACCAGAACAAACTAAGAAAACTCAGCTTTCCCTGACAATATAGCACAAACTGAGGAATTTATTGCTTCAATTGAGTACGATTACCCTCAACACTGATCGGACATCCACATGAAAAGTGGTGGAGTTATCCTTTAAGTTAAGGCGCCACGTGTCAGCTTTGCACACAGAGTGCTGCTGAGTGGCAGGTGCTCTTAAATCTGCAAACCAGCGAGTGTGAGCACTGCAGAGAGCCTCCAGTATACCATGTGGTTAAAGCTATATTTTCCATCCAAAAACAAACGTGCACTTGTGCACATACAGCACAGTTGTCTGATGCCTTAGAACAGTATGCAGATGAGGGAGTGGGAGAGCGGGCCGCACCATAAAAGTAAGTGTTGACACTGTCGCTGGTGGTGGTATTGTTGTTTAAGTCACGAGGTTGCCAGGCAGTCTAATTAAACTGTGCAGCCGAGAGTGTCTCCTCCTCCCACGTATCAGTAGCCAAACTGAGCAAAGGGAAGGATAAAAAGATTTGTTCTTCACAGGCTTTAGAAGCTGCACTGAATAAAAACAGAAGTAAAGAAGGGATTCATAGCAGCTGCAAATCCAGGACGGGCTTTCCAGCATTCCTGGGTGTGATTCCAGTATAGACCAGTTTATACAGTACAATGGTACAGCTGGAAAAATAACTGGATTCATCCAATTGCGTGCTGTATATGTTCATATCTGTTCTCATGGAAATCTACACGTTAGTTTGAGTAATGAGTGAGTGAGTTGGTTATGAGCTGATTTGTATCAAAGAAGTCTGGAAAATAATTCATTAAGCATCACCATTTCCCGTAAATGTCTTGCAAAACTCCTCATGCACTTTTTTTTTCAGCTCTTACTTTAATGCATTCTGTTGCAGACTTATTGCATGCATAAACTGCAGAGCCTGTCCAAGTTTCAAACTTTCATCAAGTAGATAAGTGGCCATTACAATAGCCCGGACTGGTAAATTAGATTGGAGTTTGAAGCCCATGGGTATGATAATAAAAGCAGGGGAAGCATTCCGGTGCAGTGTGTGTAAATGATGAATGTGTCTGCGAGCAAATCTTTTGTCTTTTTTTCTGTTTTCTTCAGATCGAGGGAGAGGAGGAGCAGAAACGTTTCGAGGAGGGTAAAGCGCGTTACCTCCAAAATAAAGCAAAGAGACTTGCAGATAAGGAGCGCCAGCTGTGACACCGCTGCTCACAAGAGTTAAACATCTGGATCGACGGTGTATCAGCCCCACACAGCACATACAGTATGAAGCAAATAAACCGCTCTCTTACATCTGTAACTGTAGCCTTCTATTAAACCTATACCTGTAGTTATCCTGTCCTTGTGCTATGCACCAAAGTGTCCACGTATAGCTGTACTGTATACCTATGTATTGGAAAGAGTACATATTTTTATTGATGTATGAAGACTAATCTTGATCACTGTGCAAAGTGACATTCTGACTGTAAATGTAAGAGTACTATTTTATTTTCAGAAGATTTTTAAGTATGAAGACTTCATGATCTGTGACAGTGTAAAAGTGATGGTCTGAGTACAAAGAAAATGATGAATAAGGGAGTGAATAATAATGAATAAAGATCTAAGCCTGAGTCTGGGGCTCTCGCCTTGTGTCCTTGCTAGTTTTGATGATGATGATGTCATTGTCTTGGGCATGCCTTGGCAGAGAGGGCACACGCTATCTATCTTTTCAGCACTGTGTTTTTCACAGAGAAATCTGGGAGGCTCGGGGGCTTTGACTCAACCCGCATCTCTCCCACGCCCGCCCTTCCCCCCTCCCTTCCTCTCTGCTCTCCTGCTTTTCCTTCTCATCTGCCTGTCTGTCACCCTCTGACTCCAGCGTTGGCTCTGCCTTACCACACTCTCCTTTCCCTCTCCTGCTCTCCGCCATGTCCTCATCCATCTCCATTCCCTTATAATGTCACTTTCTTCCTCCACTTGTTTACTTCATTTGTCCCTCGTCTCCTGCAGTCTTTTCACCATTTCACTCCCTTAAAGCTCCATTTCCAGATGAGATTTGAGGAAATGGGAAGAAATGTGCTTGTATGGGCATCTTACTCTTTGCATGACTCGTGGGTTTCTGCATGTATGCACAAAAAAAAAAGATCAGAAAGATGAATTGAGGTCAGCCTCAGCCAGCGAGTAATCAATAACGATATGGTCCTGCCGGGACTGAAAAGGCTGTGATTATTAACCAGCCATATAAACTCCTGTTTAAATATTTAGTAGTATTGGTTTTTCACTTGGGTATTCTGAACTCTCTTGGACTAAAATCTAATTTATGAGAGGGAGCAAGTAAACTTCAGTCCTGTGCAGCACATGGCAAGATTTGACTTCAGATCAAAACCAAAGAGAAATAAAAAGATTAAAGTCCAGTGAGAGTTTTAGAAAGAACAGAGAGCCACACAGGTGCAAACCTCAGCAAAATACCTTTTTGTTTGGACCTTTGCTCCTTTTTGTCCTGTGTTCTTACACAGACAGAAACTGATTTGTCATTGGATCTTGAAGGTTATTTTTTTGTGTGTGCGCTTTTCATTTCCCACAAGAAAATAAAGTTAGGCTCAAGCTGCACCGAGGGCAGATGTCTATTTTTAACCCCAGTGAAGTCGAGGCATCTTGTGGGAGATGGAAAGCACAGGGAGAGGAGGGAAAACAAGATACAGGGACACAGGATGCGTCTTAGATGGCAAGAAAAGACTTGGAAAAATTAACTCTTTGAAAAGAAAGTGCATAACATTTACAACATCAGCACAGCACAGGCATCCATGACTGTCTTTATTCCGAAAACATTCAAAAATGCCATAATTCCTTATCATTTACAACAATGTTCAGCACCGTCTATAACCATTTCAGCTGGTAGCAGCTGGCTTTTATACATGGAGACGCAATATGGTAACCATGGTTACTAATGTGGAGGAACAGACTTAAAATGGAAGAGATGACATTATTAGAAGGAAATGTTTCGGTCACACTTTCTATGAAGCCTGTCTCTAAAATGCATTATAACACATTATAAACATATATAACACATTATGAATGCACTGTATAAAGTATCATAGGTGGTTAGGGTTATAACTATGATAATGCAGCACTATAGGCGCATTATAACACATTATAAATATGTTCATGATGCAGTGTTACCAATGTTTCTCTTACACTTAGCAACAAATTAGTTAAAATCTACTTTAAAAGCATAATTTCATTAATTTCATTATCTTTGTACCTGCCATAAACTGCAGTCGTCATTCAATACACTTAAGACAATGAGACCAGAGGAAGCTGCATGTCAAAGTGCTCTTTCCCATCAGAGAATAAAGAGATGATGGCAAAAAGCTGATCTAAAATTTCCTCTCATGTCTTTGCATCTAATTTAGGGGACTAGCCGCCCTCTCACTGCTGTATCCTGGAGCAAAGAGACTGACAAGGCTTCTTAGAAGATGAACGACCCTCCTCTGCAGGGGAAAAAACCATTAAGGCTCCTGACGAAAGGATAAACGATAAAGCGAGGTGGCGTTGAGGAAACTTTAAGCTTTCATTACCAAGTGACCGGCTTTGCATTTTCTCCTCATCTCCATCGTCAGTCATTCTCTGACAAGCGCAGGCTTTACTTCCTCACATGAGACAAGACACCGAAACCTGAACTGTACGCACAATATTTTTCAAGGTCACCCATGAAAATGTGTCTGCCAATATATGTATGAGGCAAAGCTTCTGTTTCAAGTCAGTGTCGGCAGAGGTTGCACATCTTCACAGATGCCGCCCTGGCAGAAAGCGGTGAAGCAACTTGATATTTCCCTTTTTTTTAGTAACCATTTTGGTTGTGCTTCCTGGAACACCTTCACAGAGCAGAGATACAAGGCCCGCATTCAGCCCTCCTCTGTTGTCTGGGCTTGGAGCCAGCAGGGCTTTCCTTGCAGAGGAGTAGGTGAAGGGCCGCACTTTGTCTGGCCTGGAACCTCCCTTTCTTTCAGCCACGGGGGACCTCACTAGGAGTACAACTAAATTAGGCTACCTCTGACTGTGGGGCATACAAACCTGTCCACACAGAGAGGTGGCAAGGTTGATTGTAAGAGAGCACAGCATTAAGGGGCTGATGATTCTGTGCTTGTGTGTGTGTGTGTGTGTGTGCTCGTGGGGCTGATGAGAGTGGGGGCAGCCCTGTGCCAGTGGAGCCAGTGGGCGGGAATGCCTTCTGTTGCTTTTTACTTCCAGGTCACCTAGCATCACATAGGAGAGGCTAGAGATGGACAGCCTGATTCTTTTAACAAAGTCTCCCACCATTTCGAGTTCTGAAGATGGACTTATTTAAGTCTGATGTACTAATAAACACTCATAACAAGCTACACCTACCACCTGCCTTAACTCATATACCATCATACTCAAAAAAGGATCTATGCTGATGTGAACTTGAACAGTTATTTATTTGCCATTCATCAAGCATAAGAGGCCAGAATTATTTGGCGCCCATTGTACAATACAGGCTGATAATTAATGCGCCCTCACTGTGACCGATTCACCCTGATGACTTAATGATGAACACGTAAATGACTCCCTAAGATAAAGGGAGATCAGGGCCGGATCCTGAAGAGTGTTACGTATCCAGATGCAACACTGCTCTCTACTGAAACGACGGTTCAGACACGTGGGTGAATCAGATTTCATCATTTGCTTCAAAGTTGTTAAAAAAAGTGAATCTGACATCATAAAGGGAAACTTTGTACTCATATGCCTTCACAGCCTTTCAGTCTATTGTTCTCTTTCCCTCTCACACACACACCTATCGGCTGCACACACAATCCACTTCTGTCCTTTCATCTTGTTTTCATCCTTTCTGGCTGGGTAGCATCAAAAGGGTCTTTTCCTCAGCTTTGATTTTTTAAGAAATCCTGACAGAAACTGAGGGTAACCTGTGTGAGTGTATTTCTGGACCCATGAGAAATGAAACATAAAGGCAATATGTTGTTGCAGTGTTAATTGGTTAGAGTTCATCAGTTTATTTTATTATTATTTTTAAAACCTGTGATTATGTTCTATTAGCTGAAAATGATAAATCTGCATGAATTTACCTTCTATAAACAATGTTCAAGCACAGTGGCTGCAGTCATGGTGTTGACCTTGTACCATCATGACCCATTTGGAAAAGTCTGTTAAAGGAAAAACTGTTATTTTTGCCTTGGATGTCAAAGGTCATAGACATGAGACACGTTTGGCCATCAGTAAAGTTTTAATATACTAATTCTGGAGAAAAGAAATCATACAAATGTCTAGCATCTTACATTTTATATAATCCAAAATGTCAAAGGTAATTTTTTTACTGCAACATTTTCACTTTTTCTGCAAAACCCCCTTTATTTGGCCATTATTCAACACATTAATTGTGACCATTTCACATTTGATCAGATACTAAGAAGGTGACACTAATCTTGGGTGCCCACCTTGAAACTATGCTGATTGTTTAGATAATCCGTGTTGCCTGATCGAAAATGTCTGTGAAGCATCCACAGTTTAGACTTTCTAGTTTTCCGCAGCATCATCCGTATTTGAAGCATTGCAGTCCAAAACAAGCTTATTTGATTCAGCTGACACTGGATGGTTGTTGCACCATGTGGTGAAGCTCTTCATCAGCCTTGTGGACTGGTCTTAACAATACTTTCTCAATGAGGACAGCATGTTCCTCAGTGGAAATTATCACTAGAATTATACTGTCAATATAGTAGTAACTTCCGTTACTCTTAAAAGTTTTACTAAAATATGAGTGTAGACAGACGTGGGAGTAAATTGCTAGTTGTAGGTGAAGTTTACGTGGCCACAATTTCCATCCTGTTTCATCTCTAAGATCAGAGGGCACAGTGAAACTTCTTGACACACCGCTGTAAGGAAATCAACATGATTGCTTCGAATAACTGGAGTTTTAAAGAAGCCTCTATCATTATTTATTATGTATGTAATCTAATGTAACCAGAGATTTTGAAGTGAAACTAACTGCAGGTAAGAGCAGAAGTCAAAACCAAAAAGCATTGTGGAATAAATAACAGCATATGGTCAAACTAAAGTGCCTACTTTAGATTTTCCCTACATATTAACACCAACTCACATTTTTCCTCACAGAAAATATGGTTTAGTTATAATGAGGATTAAACTGCGGGCCCTTTATAAGCTGTTTGGATTGTTGCTGTAAATCTCACCATGAAGTTAGCTGAATGTGATTGTGGCCATAAAAATTTAGCTTTAAAGTTCCCAACTGTGGCAGGTGTTGCTCTACATCTTTAAGAGTTTATCATTTTTAAGAGCCTGAATGTCATTTTATTTTTAAATGACACAAAACAAGTTACCAAGCCCTGCTCCTCTGTTCATGTGCTCCGAGGAAACAAAAATAAAACTCTGCTTTCTCTTCAGCACACATGTGGTTTGAAGCAACTTTAAAAAAAAAAAAGAGAGAGAGAGATCTCACCCTTGAATATGTGCATTTATTGCGACAGGGCAAATGTGTTTGATTGGACACACTGTAGTGGGATATTATAAAGGATGAGCCTGCCTTGTTTTTTTTTTGTGGTGCTAAACCAGAGTCATACAGTTCACATTAAAATCTAATTTTCAACTATTTATTCTGGCCATTAGCATCCATGCTAACAGTTCAACCAGGTGGCCTTCATCAGAGCATGAAGAGATTGTATTGTTTCTGTTGGAGCCTCATTACATGATTTGAATAATAATACGAATGTAAACCTTGAGGCTGTGTAGTTCTAGGAAAGTATTGGCTGGATCAGCTCAGGGGACTTTTCTCTGCCTCTGCATGTGAAGCAAAGGCACATCAGCACTGCAGCCTGGCTGTGACCTGCATGTGAGTATCTGTTTTAATGAATGGGAAGCAGATAGAGCGTGCACTGCTCATCAGACCATCTACAAAAAAAGTAAAGAAAGTTAAAACAATCCTTATAATAGTGTCAAAATCCAAGGCACCAGTGACCTTTTCATGTCTCTCTTCTCAAGTAGGGCCTATTCGTTTTCTCAGTGGGCACAATCTGAGCCCTGAGGGACCAAAGCAGCTCTTACAGACTCATCCAGGGAAGGAGTCTTACATAACAAGTCGTATAATGTCAATGAAAAAGGGCCCAGTTAAAGGAGCATGAATAACACGAGAAAATAACGTGAATTAATACGACTGATATTTATGGAAGGTTGAATGTAGAACTCCATATAAAAATGTTTGGATAATGACCATGGATGCAATGGCTAATTAGATTCAGTGCAATTTAGAGAGACTAATAGACTGTTATAGCCATCTCTTGTTCTCCTATCAAAGCCTAATGAAGTCAGTTTGTAATCAACTCATTCAAATTAGACCTTTAATGAAAAAAATGTCTTTTATGTTCATCCAGGGGTAGCAGCAACGACCTCTTTTTTTTCTTTTGTGTGTGTCTGTGTGTGTGTGTGCGTGTTTTATATCTATATAAAATTCAGTGTAGATGAGCAACATGCAGGAGCAACTCTCGCTCCGTCAAAATGCCGACCTCTTTTCCATGAATTATTTCTTATTGCGGTTCACTCCCACGGCCACGGAGCGTCTGACCCGCGAACGAGCCTGTGCTGTCGGGAGCGCGCAGCAATCATGCCTCATCCGTCGCACGCCTCGCCAGTGTCGGACAAAAGGTGAAGAAATTCCTCTCTTTACCAAAAAAAAAATCTTTTGGCGCCGGTGCACTCGCTCGACCGCCTGCTCTTAATTAAGAAGCGGAGATGTTTTTTTTTTATCCGTCCAAACTCGTCGATAATTTGTCATTTTTTGCCTCCCCGTCAGTGAGTCAAAGAGGGCAGTAAGAACCAAGAGTACGCACAGCTGTGGTAATGTGGTGTTTCAGGGCTCATCCTTAACATCGCAGGTCATTCCGTGAACTTGACGCGGGGCGTTTTGGGGATGTAAACGCAGGAAAGCCACTTTGACGGACCTCATCTGATGTGAGTCAACCGGAGTGGTCTCATCCCCCGGAACAATGAGCCGCTAGGAGCCTAAACGTGCCGCGAAAGGTAAGAATAAGACTCTCGTAGTTGATTGGAATAATATCAGACTCGCTGCTTTTTAAAAAAATTTTTTTTAGGTCTTTTGGGTTGAAAAACCGACAGCAACAACAAATTCATCCAAACAGGTGGCGTCCTGCAGCACGAGTAGCTGAAGTGATGAGAGAGAACATTTGAATAAAAATGTGACATTCCTGTGGATCTGCCGTGCAAATCTGACCTATATTCACAAATGAGTATGTAAAAATACATGCGAGACAAATTCAAATGAGGAAGTGGCCTAATTGAAAGACAGAATCACAAACACTCACAGTAGACTCTGTTGTAAATTACCAGAGTGAGGAGCGTCTTTTACATTATGCATGCAGGATTAAGAACGGTAATTACACCGAGCTGTCACAGTAGGTGTGGGATTACTAGAAATGACAAAGATTAGACTCAGAGTTAACACTCTGCTGCTGATAGAAGGAAAAACACACCAGTAATTAGAACAAAACACCCTGATAGCATACTAATGTTGGTTATAGGCAGTGTTTGACATTAGAATATTGATTATCCTGCAGTGAAAGCTGATCACACACATACAAGAGGCACGTGCAAACTTCTGCAGCCAATTTCTGTAGCCCGTCAAGCGCAATTCTAGCAAAGCTTACAACTCCACCACTATTATATCAGTGCAACTTGTATTTCTTTCCAGCTGCTCTTTCAGACGCAATAGATAATCTAATTTCTGGATTTGGATGCACATGATTTGCAGATTTTCAGCCTTCAGTGAAGCTGCAAAAAGGGAAAAATGTTCTTGTACTGTAAGCTTGAAATGAAAGTGTAGCCACATACTGACACCTAACATTACAGTAGCTCTTCCAGTAATGACTGATGTAACCAGCCATAACTGATGCTCAATAGTACATACTCACACATCAGTCTAGGCCAAATGATTGTCCAATCAGCTTCAACTAATTAGTAAAAGTGGTGCAAACAGGGTGAAGTCATGTGTCTCATATGTGCACCAGTGTCAATAAACTCAAATGAGCAGGCAGCCGATCTGTGATTGTTTTGAATACTATTTTAATTCAATCCCCATTATAGAAGTCAGCCCCAGTAGAAATAGAGGAGAGTGTCTTCCATGCAGTCCCGGGTCAGGAAGTGGCAGTGCAAGCCGATGATCACATCCACTGCTCAGAGACAGTGCAGTAGCCTACATGTGACAGTTGCTGCTACACCACAGAGCCTCACAACAGATCTCAGTGTTTCGCAGGGCATATGTGACATTTTGTTTGTCACACATTTGGCTCTGTCATTTGGTGACCGCGTTAGCCCGTCTTCACACTCCTCTATTTTTCGCTCACACACAACACATTGACCAGAGTCCGCCAGCATTATGGTAATGTGGCATTAATGACAATGAAAGGAGTATTATAAAAGAGTGTAATCATGTCTGGATGCCGGCAGCTGTTTGAATTTATTAATCATTTAAAAAAAAAAAGAATATAATATAATATAATCTGCCACCGTAATTCGCTTAGATTACGCCTGTTTCCAAGACAAACTCCAAACTGTCTGCCATATGGTGCCCAGTGATCCAGCCACAGTCATAGCTGGAGGTAGCTTAACATAAACAGGAAGAGAGCCTCTAGGGTTACATTTGTGATGGAAAATTCAACTACTTACTCATGTGACATGTCGCTCGGCTAAGAAAAGTGCCTCAGGTGCGTTAAACAGCACCTTGGGTTCTGACCGGTGTTGTGGCCTTTTAATACCTTGAGCCTTATTAGTAAATTTATTGCACTCTGTTGACACTGACTTTACTGCTTCAGCTGGTAATCTCAGGTATTTGCTGAAACGTTTGTGTTACTGTTTAGTCAGTGCACGGAGAGATTTGTGGAAAAGAAATTTGACCTGCCAGTGCCGGGAGATTGCTGTTTTCTAATGACTGCACACTAATTTAGAAAACTTGGTCAGGCTTTGCTGCAACAGTGGTTTGTTAATCGGGCTGGATATCCTTAATAAAAATTCAATAGCGGTACCAGTACTGATACCTTGACTTCGTTCGTGGCTCCTGAACAATACTTTTTCAATACCAATTTTTTTTCTAATCTGTTTTAACAAAAGATTACATTAGATATATGAGTGGTAAGACCTGTGTCTGGGTGTAATCTGGTGTTTTTCCAGCAAAACACAAGAATACAACCAGTCAACAGTACTATTAGATCTTAGCACAACAAGCATGCTGCATGCGCATTTGCTCACTGATGCTGATGAGATTAACTCCTCCATTTTTCGATACTCCATAGTATAGAGACAGTTCGGTTGGTACCATGAAAGTATTGAAGTTTGATACCCAGCGCTATTTGTTAACATATCTTCACAGGCTCAACAAAATCATGCACATGTTCTATGTCAAATGCCTGGAAACTAGTGTGAACTTTATTTTCCTTTATCTTAATAGACCAGCAAATTACAGCTTATTTGGAAGTTACTTTAATAAGCTGCAATGTAGGTTTTGGATTTTTTACTGAGAGCAAATACCCGTTCAGGATTTCTTGATGGAAAAACAATAGATTCATTTTTAATGCTGAGGTTGACAATTCTGTTTAGAGGCTTTTATTGTCATATTTGTAAAATAGAAAACCTCTTAACAGTCTGATGGCAATCGAAATATTAAATGCTCTAAGAAAAGAAATGAAAAAAAAAAAATCAATTTTCTGCGCCTACAGCAAGGCCACAATACGTCCAACCAATTTATTCAGACGACCTGAAAGAATTAATTAGACACCTACCTCAG
>JAPZDX010000002.1:11567078-11577625 GCA_029783625.1 Naso annulatus | reverse complement strand
TTGTTTTTTTTTTTTATTTTCCTTTGGACTCTCCCTGGGTTATAATGAAAAGAAACACAACTCATAATTGGCAGCAACCAGTGCACAGACAAAACACTGAAACCAAACTTTATGCACAATCGTAAAAGTCATTTTGAAATCAAGAACTGCTTACAATTTGTTTAATGAATTTGACCAAATTAACAAATATTTTGTATTTCTGGAATATTAACCTGAGAAATTTATCCAAACTAAAATATTTTCTTATCAAATTCTTTCTACTATCTGCAAAAAAAAGAACAAACAAGGACATAATGAAACTTGTCTCCTTGATCAATATATATGCATTTATATGCTCTGAGGCATGTTAATAACTGTCCCTTAATGTGTTTAATTTACTACTCCATTAATTCATTAATTATTTTAGCTCTAACTTAAAGCTCTACAAAATATAAATTATTTTAGGACATTCCTATAGGATTGCATTTTATTGTCTCTATTATTTCCTCCATCTCCTGTAGCAATAAATTTCATTTGGTGTCAGTAGAATAAAAAAAGTGGTGCCATTATGCCCTTTTTCAGTGTTCATATTCTGTCTGCACAGTGACAGTCAGAGCAGTTTCTTCAGCTGTAAAAACTGTAGTTTTATGCTGTCATATCGCTTGCAGCACTTTTAAAATAAGCCTTGCTGGCTTATTACTGTTCTGTCTTAACCACATGAAATGGGTGGTTTTAATAGGGTAATAGTTCATATGCTGTGATTGACATGAACCTATTAGTTCACTGGAATAAGGGAATATGTATGATGAAGGACTATTTTAAATTAGACTGACTAATTATAATTTTCTTTATATCCTCACTCCCTCCATCTCTGATCACTCTGCCTCCCTCTTCTCCCCCTCCCCTGCCTCAGGCTTGTAAGGGAACTGGCTCAGCTCTTCTATCCTCCCCCTTTTACATCCCACTGTGTCCCACCTCTACCATGTCCCTCCCCTGCTGTGCCCATCCCATGGAGAGTGCACGCCCACCCAGATAGAATGCCTGCTTCACCTGACGCCCTGCATCCCCTCCGGCCCATCACCACCTCCTCCTTCTCCTCGTGTGGACCTGCTCTTGCCAACAGTTCCTTGCGCCCTGCCAGGCTCCGCCCTGCCCCGCTCCAACATGGTGGATGAGGTAACCACCATGAAGGATGACGTCATCAACGCCAACACGCTGGCTTGGCTGGTCTGCTCGGGCGTGTCCATCCTGGCCAACACTTGGAGCATCCTTAGCGTCAGTGCCAAGCAGAAAAAGTGGAAACCTCTGGAGTTCCTCATCTGCACGCTGGCAGGCACGCATATCCTCAACATGGCCATCCCCATCACCATGTACTGTGTCATAACGCTGCGCCGTCAGCACTCCAACTACGAGTGGAACGAGGGTCTGTGCAAGGTGTTCGTCTCCACCTTCTACACTCTCACACTGGTCACCTGCTTCTCTGTCACCTCACTCTCCTATCACCGCATGTGGATGGTGCGCTGGCCTGTAAACTACAGGTAAGACACCTGAGTCTGTTGTTGAAAATTTTTATGTTTATTCCTGTTCTGGTTACTCTCGTTTTTAGGTGGTGCCATTTTCAAAGGGTAGTTTCACCCATATTACAAGCCAATGTCTTGTAGTATCTAAGCGGGCATTGTGGCATTAGAGGTAACTTTCTGTGTTTAGGTTCAGCGATGTCTGTCTGTGAGATTTCTGCCCTCTGCCTGAGATTTTCCTTGTAGGGCACATAGTATAAAAAATGACTACAGCTACAAACTTCAGCAACATAATCCAAAGACCTCACTTTGAACAGTTTTCTGCTGAGTAAATACTTTGTGTTCTGTGGGTTATTTCCATGGCAAGAACCAGAAGACAGTGAGAACAATTTTTTTCTTAAAGATCTAAGGGAAACCAACTGCATCAATTGTTTTTTTGGTAACACTTTATAATAACATCACACTTTTAGGCATTAGTTAAGCATTAGTTAAGCATCAACAAATACTGAATTCATCATTAGTTGAAAAGGGTGAGGGTTATGGTTAGAGTTAGGGGTAGGGCTAACCCTAACCCTTTTCGTGTAGGAACAATGCTTTATAAATGATAATTCAGTATTTATAAATGCTTAACTAATGCCTAAAAGTGTGTAGTTATTATAAAGTGTTACCGTTTTTTTTCCATCTTGTGGAATGGCTTTGGTATTATGAAAGCCATGACCTCTGCAGTTCCATAGAGACCGTGCTCATTCAGGTCATGTGATAATTGACAGCTGCAGTATGTTGGAAAATAGAAATATGGAGCACTGAATCTGATGAATTTCCTGCTTATTAGACTTCAGATGAGAAGAAAATTAGTTGGTTAGTGTGCCATTTCCTATGTTTGGTGGGTCTCTGAAAATTGGAAGTATTTTGAAGGAATAAGTCAACAGTCTGAATCAGCACAGAGGCTGTTTCATTGGTAGCTTTAAAAAAAGCAATACGGGGCTATATTCACTGTTTCTAAGACAATGTTTACAAGACTATGAGACAAGAATAAGCCAGCTAGTATTGGCATGACAGCAACTGAGAGGACATTATGGGAATGCAGCCATTCATCATATGGATGCAGGTTTAATCTAGAATGGGTTAAGAAAAAAAGATGCAAACCAGCCCTTAATGATGTTTCAGCACATTCTGTCACGTACAAGTAACATCAGTCTGAATATTACTAATCTGGATACTGATAAATAATCAGGTTACAGTTCTCTGCCTCTTTGACATTCATCCGTCCCATTTTCTTAAATTTTTATGCAATGGAATAGAGCAAAATGAAAATATGTGTTGAATTCGAACCTCTTAGCTTTCCATAAACACAAGTTTTGCCAAAGCCACCTTATAGAACAACATCATAAACATTTAGACTGTAAACTTCGGGCCCATTGCTGCATTTCTGAGCAAATCCCTCCTGTGGGATGTGTTTAGGTTGTTATCTCTTGTCACTCTGTTTACGTCAGGTTTTGGGAGAAATGCTGCATCTCTGTCTGTCTGCTTCCTACAACTCTGCTGATTGCAATTATTTGTGTTAACACTACATAAAAACCTCTAGTCTGAGCATCTGCAGCTCGAGCTTCGAGCTTCTTTGGCAAGTGATATTACTAAGTAACACTGAATAATAAAGACCGGGCTCACCTCAGATTGACAGTCAGCATCCTGCTGCAGTATCACCATTTTGGTCTTATTAGACTCTCAAGACATCTGCTGTTCACACATTATCAGATGTTCTGGGCAACACTGCTGCTTCCTTTGAAACAAGATTTTGAAGCTTTTTCTGTCTGTATTCATCAAAGCGTAAGCAATGCTTTAACAATACCTGTTGTGATGATTGTTAGGGAGCAGAATTATTTTGTTCTGATTGGATCCAGAGCTTTTGGCTGCTGCTTGATGTGAAAATTACACTTTCACAAACAAATGACACAATAAAACTGTAATGTCAGCATCTATGTTGCGTCATTATGTGGGAAGGAGGATTAATCTATTTAGATTGCTTTGATTTTTATATTTTTGCACAAGTTTCTTATTTCAAAACCAGGAATTTGCTGTATGATGATGTACAATATGTGCCTTGAAGCACACCTCAGAGGTCTTTGTTATTCATGGCTATTTTCTGGTCATCAGGCTCAGAACAATCATTTGCAGCTTAATGCCTTTCTGGAGCAAATGCTGTGGCAAATACAGATGGAGCACATATAAAATCTCAATTTTAGTTTTGCACAATACAAAAACGAAACCATGTGGCTTTTTGAAATGCTGCAGAAGGTGCTAAGGTACGTGTGGTACTTTTCCTACCATGCTGAAAAACAAAGTGATTGTGCTTCCTGTGGCATGATCAGAGCTGCAGATGCACAGCCTGCAGTTAGCTTGGCCAATTTTGCAGATAAGCAAATGTTAAAACAAGATATGCTAACTTCCTTTTAAGTCTATGCTCAATCTTGCTATCTATATTGCCTGCGCAGCTGCCATTATTGGCTGATGCCCTCGTAGAGATAGCAGGCTTTACACCAATGCCTTTATCTCCCTCGTCTGCCCTCTCACTCAGCTGACTATATTCTCTCCTGTCTGGAAACATTGACTTTCCTCTCAGCATCTCATCTCGTTTCTAAGTCACTTTCAAGAACGATATGACGGAGTGATAGCTTGGGCGATGCACCATGTAATTGCAGTTCATCTTTCATTTAAATCGCTCTACGTCTGCCCTGCTGAGGTAGCATGACTGCCTTGTCTCTAACAATAACACACACCGAAGGCCTGAATTATGAATTCCAACCTTGTACTTCGGCAGCTGTTCTCATCACCCTGCGCTCACTATCTCTTAGGAGCTTTTTCTCTCGAAACATTCTCTCTCTGATAATAGATTCAAGCAGCTTGGTGACGTAACCTCCCCATCATATGTACCCCAGGCACATTCAGGAAAAGACTAGCATAATTACTCACAGTGACAACAAGACCTACTCGTCTTTGCACAAAGCCGTAGTGCAAAGATAAAGGCCACTGCTTCCCTCCCAGTGCCACTCATATTGTCTCGGTGCACATAACCTAATGCATAACTATTGACAATTATTTTTGACTATATTTTTTACTCACCTTTTGTCTGTTTGAATACATTCTATATCAGGCCAGTGCTCCTCCAGGGGGTTTTAATTAGAGGGGGAAGAGAATAGGCGACATGTGCTCAGGCTCTCTTGAGGGTGGCAGATTGGGTTTCCTGCCAAAACTGCCCGCAGGACAACTAACGCTTAACAGAGAAAAACAGAATTTACTGCCTTCCTTTTCCAAGACAAATGAAGGAGGAGCGGTATATTTATGTAACTGTAGCATTCTGTCTAAATGCCTTGTTATTATATTCACTTTGAGAGAACTGCAATTTACAAATACAGGACAGAATGACAGTAAAATTTAAAAGCTTTAAAAGCCATTTAATGGGCCGTGTGTATGTATTCTACAGGATATGAAAGGTTTGGCCTCCATGTATAATTTGTTGCTGATGCCTTAAACAGTTCAGCACAACTTTAGGTGGTTACGTCTGAGCAGGATAGCACAGTCTTTCCTCAAGTTTGAGAACACCAGTAACTGCCTGCTATATTTTTAGATGCCATGTGCCGAGGCAAACCTTGAAAGTGCCAAACTGCCAGAGGACACAAACACACACTGCAAATTGCTCGACTGTAACAATTACTTGGAGGTGAGAAGAAACAGATATTCCTTCAACCTGAAATAGACCTAAATGACAAATAGACCGAGAAACGTCTAAAGCAATCTATTACCATCAGCAAAGCATTGATTCCCCTCTTTCAACTCTAGTTTATTCAAGTGAAGAGTGTGTGAGGTAGTGCTTTTTTTCAGCTTATATGTTTAAGGTACAGATGTGCCACTTTGTGGTATTAACAGCATTTTTCCATAGCTTAGGTATTGCAAAAGACCTGTTCAGTGACTTTCTCAGTCAGACATACTAATTCATCATCAGTGTCATCAGTGTCCTTATAAATTGTAACTGTACTCTCAGATTCCTCATGAGCAGCGAGAGGTGGTGGCACACGTGCTGCATTCATTTATCTCCTCGTAAAGTCTTTTTTTAACAGGTTTCATTTATTATATATTTTAATGTTCGTTTTAACATTCCCTCCGCTCAGAATAGTTTTTCTTCCTTTTTATGTCTAAAATGTAAATCATTGACTATACTGACTTATATCTGTGCAAAGTTTGTCAGTAGAGAGGTATTTTCCCATTCCTCTGATGAAGGGGATGACGTCTGTGCTCTTCCCCAAAATATAATATTCAAATATACTCTGGACAAGCTAGATTCATAACATCACTCTTTCAAAAGCGCATGTAGGCACAGGGTAGACTTGCCATTACAGAGATAGGGAGTTTGCATAAGCACAACCACTAATGCTGTGTTAGCCACTGCTGGTTACAAGCTAACACAACAAAAATAAAGGAAAGTTGCTCACTTAGCATTCTGATGCGTAAGTCGCTGAGTTTGTTGCAGAACAGTTTGATTCATTTTATGTTAAAATCTCTTGCTCTTCTTCCAGGTTGAGTAACACCAAGAAGCAGGCGGTGCACACAGTGATGGGCATCTGGATGGTCTCCTTCATCCTGTCCACGCTTCCAGCAGTGGGCTGGCATGACACCATTGACCGCTTCTACACCTCTGACTGCCGATTCATTGTGACTGAGATCGGTCTGGGCTTTGGCGTGTGCTTTCTGCTGCTGATTGGTGGCAGCGTGGTCATGGGTGTGATCTGCATCGGCATCGCTCTCTTCCAGACCTTTTCCATTCAGGCAGGCCACAATGCCGACAAGAACAAGTTCAACGTTCCCACCATAGTGGTGGAGGACGCCCAGGGGAAGCGCAGATCATCCATTGATGGATCGGAGCCTCTCAAGACATCACTGCAGATCACCTACCTGATCAGTGGGATTGTCTTCATCTACGACTTCCTGACTGGCTTCCCCATTCTTGTGAGTTCATTACCTAAAATTGATTGTGGTAGATGACTTCAGGTTTCCATCAGTGTTTTTTATGGGACTTCTAGAGTTCATGTAGCTTCTGATTTTGCCTCCTTTGTCCTGTATCATGACATCAGACTCACAGAGATGAGCTTCTGTTGTAACCCCTTAAGGTCATTTGAAAACACGTTCGCCGGTGAATAGTTCTCTCAAAGACTCTTCTACTGCAGAAACAAAAAGAAAAGATTGTCCGTGTGCTTACATAAACATTAGACTTGCCACAGCAGTCGGTGTAACTGGTGTTACTTGATGTGCAGGCATACACTGATAACATTACCTGCCTCGCTGATGATTTGTTTTTTTCTATCAATACAAAGTTGAATGATGGGCGCCACAAATACTGAAAGTGTAGAAAATGTTTGGTTTGCATGAGTAATTCCTTAATTAAGCACTCTACAAAATATATGTGCTGTAATCTTGCTGCAAGAAAAACACAAATGCATTGTGATACATGCAAATATAAATGAATATTGTTCCAAGTAAACTTGGCAGTCCAGAAAAAAAAGAGAAAAATCAAATGATTTAATGTTTGTACACATATGGCCCTATCTTCCCAATGGCGCAAAGGCAACGCAGCGCAAATGTCATTGCTATTTTCCAACTGACACAGTTGTCATTTTCATGGCAGGTGCCCACATTGTCTAAATAGCAAATGTACTGGCGCTCTTCGTTGCATCGATGGGAGTGTTGGTCTTAAAATGAGGTGTGGTCAAGCGCATTGTTGGCACTTTGCTAACATGTGGTACCAGAAGGTATTTGCGCTATTGACTAACAAAAACCACATCTAAAGTCTGGCGCAGTGTCAGCCAGGTTTTTTATAGGGCGCGTTCACAAGGCACATACATTCTGCTTGTGACACATGGGAACGTACAGCAAGACTTCTCATTATAATTTAAATAGTTCTGAAAAAAACAAAAAAACTCAAATACTGAATAATAATAATGCGTTAAATGGCCCATCAGTGCATTACTGTATGCAGTGAAGCTTCTGCTTTCCTGGTCTCCTGACATCAATATACCTCCTTTGGCATTACCCCCAATCAAACTTGCCTCATGCACTTAGACTTTGCACCATAGATTGTCAAAATAGGGCCCATATACACTAAATTAGCAGAGCTTCTTTTATAACTTACACTTACAGCTGCTCAGTTTGAACATCTTTGTGCAGTGTTGTCATTAGTTTTTCAGATGATGTCTGTAGCAAAGTCTTGCCCCCTCTTGTAAAACAAGACACATTAGCGTGCAGTGAGGTCAGACCGATGACCTCTTTGTCACTCAGATTTGTCAGAGTGAGGAAGGTTAATTGAGACGGCACTGGAGAGAGACACAGCGAACACAGCTGGTTGCAGTAAAAATTTTTAAAAAATTAAGTTGAAAAGAACTCTTGGAGGAATGTTTATTTATTGTAGCTTCTGTAACAACGCCATACTGTCTTGTTATTTATATGAACTTAAATGTTTCTGCTAACATCTTGGGCTTCAAGTAGGTCAGTAGTGTACAGGAACAACGGCATGTGTGTGTCTATATATACAGTCTATAGTGTGTGACTCTTGGAGGAGGGTAACGGTCGCTGACTTTGTTCTGTCTATATTAAAAACAAGAAGAATATGCTGGTCAACGCAGTAAAAAAAAAAAACTTTAACAGTATCATGTGTGTGGATTGCAGACCTGACCCTGCTGTACCAGGTTCAGGTAACAGTTAAATCCAGGCTTCAAAAACAGAGTATAACTTCTCCCACCTTCCTCGAGAAACTGATCCTTCAACTGCATTATCTGTGTGTGAAGGAGCAAGCTCTGTTTTCTGCTGTTGCCATTTGGTTTGCAAATTCTACCCTCAGGTTGTCATCCATTTTTAAACAAGTCAGTTCATTGGTTTTACAGGGAGACTTAAGAGCCTCATAGAAATCTCAGGGCTTATTGCTTGTAATGTAGCCAAACCAGCCCACCTGTCACCCTAAAAGCAAGTCCACATGTTAGTGCATTTCCATAAGGAAAGTGCGCTTTGACAGTTTTTGTTTTTGTTAAAGTAAATTCCCTCTGCTCATGTTCAAGACACACATCTGCCTGCAGTCTGAAAACTTTAATTGCAAGTGTCTATTTTAATGGGGTTTGCTAAATGAGGTTTGACTACTATTAATTATCACTGTTTACTCCTAAGTAGGAGAACATTATGTGTTTCAAAGTGCCTTTGCTCCAGTTTATATATAATACATTGCCTCTGTTCTGTTATCATTTGCACAGGCCATCTGCTAGTAGTCATTTTCACATAAGAAAAGTCTGTTGTAATGAAGTGTTGTACACCTGAGGCAAGTCAAACAGAAACTTCTGCTCAAAACAACACTATGTGCACAAACCTTTAATGCTGAAGTCTGAAGCACAAAGCAAGATAACCAGCACTGTGCTGCACAATCATTGGAGAAAAATGCAGTGTGCTCCTAATTGTCTTTGTTTGCCTCATATCCAGCAATGACTTAGCAGAAACAACCTTGCATCCTGTTATTGTGGTAACTAATGACAGACCTCCAAGCGATGTGGCCATTTGAGCGACAATAACATTACACAAAGGCTCTTCAAAGATAAACAGAAGAATGAATTCTTTTTAAAATATACCTCCCAAAGCTGTTTCAGTGCTTAGTTGAGTGTATTGTTACATATAATCAAAATGTATTACTGTTTTGTTGTAAGCATGAGACAACTGTGCAGGAGAGTCTAAATATCCATCATCATGATATTTAATTCACAAGCAATGTCGCATCGTTCTTATTGCTTTATATTAACGTTACACGCCCACTGAAAAGCCTCAAGCTAGAATAACCTCTGTTATGTTCTTGATACGTGAATTCTTCCAAGGAAAAAAAAAATCAGTGGAGACACAATAAGAACTTGCAGGTTGTAGCTTTTAAATTGATCTTAAATTATGCCTTAAAGTCATGCTTCCTGTTTTCTATACAATTATGCAAATATGCTTCCATTTGCCAAGAGCGGAGCTATAACAAGTCTTTCCGAAAGCGCTCTCACACAAATGGTCTCTCTTTTAAAAAGCTGACAAGTTGATTGCTGTTTGCATGTGTTTGTCTCTGCCAGACACTTCAGTGTAATGTTTTCAAAGCTGTCATCCTCAGAGAAGGACTTATTTTACTCATTGCAAAACACTGGCTTTTCTAAAATGTACTCTGGTCCCACAACAAAGGACATACAAATTTTTGGGCATGACTGAGTTTGCACCAAAAGGTAATGTGAATAAAGCTATAGAGACTGAATGAACTCCATTATTAAATCCTTGCAGGTAAGAGCAATTACTCAACACTGATGAGCTCACAGGTCTTTAGGCAGCACAGCTGCTGTTTGTTGCTCCAAAAGGAACAGAACACTGGGAAATGCTTTTTATGAATTAGTGAATGTCAGTGTTAGATGAAGCATTAATAGTAGATAAGCCACCGTGTCAGTATAAAGCTTCTGTTCTTGTGTGCTGCTTTATTATTATGTCATACTTACTTTACTTTAGTGAAATATTTGAATTCAGGATCAGTGGTGAAACTTCATTCTTACCGTGTCATACAGCAGGAAGCTGACTTACATAAGAAGACAGTGCTGTAGATCACTTTTATAACACCATCTTGATGGGTTTCCGCATGTGTGTTCATAACAGAGAGGGTAGTACAGTGCCACTAACAGTGCAGTGCAGGAAACAACAAGAGGTCTTCTAGCCATCACTATGAGCTTATGTAATCAGCCATTTAAATGCATGAGAAACTGTAACACACATACAAACATATGGTGTTAGAGAAATACTGTGGAAAAGATTCTGTATATGAGCTAAATATAATGGAGTCACCGTTGTGGGAAAAGCACTCTAAATAAACACAGTTTAAAAAAAAAAAAGCGAAACCAAAACAAAATTATTTACATGAGCAGACACTAAAGAACTGGCCAGTGAGGTGACAAACTACTTATACTCCCAGCAATTTTGTATGCTGTGAGATGTCATCTTGAAAAAAGTGGC
>JAPZDX010000002.1:11556858-11566978 GCA_029783625.1 Naso annulatus | reverse complement strand
GTGGCCACCGTTTATTTGTTTGTCCAAGAAATTACAATTATGCAACACTAGCAGTTATTATATAACTGCTGGTAACATTATTGGTTACATCATTACATCTGCAAATATTTTCATTGTAGAGTTCAATAAGTGATTTGATGTCTCTTTGCATAAGATACTGTTATCAAATTTATGGGCTGTGAGAGTTTATATTTAGAGTTAAAACGCACTGTGCTATGCTGATAAGAACTCGAAAGAACAGGAGCACCCGCCAGTGGAAAATACATTAGCTGTACTAGTTCGTCCGGAAGCATGTTTTGTAATGCACAATAACATTTTCTGATGGCAGATTGAGTGTATTAACTGCTCTAATGTTGGCTCAATTATTCTGCTCTCCGGTGAAAGTGGGATAACAATCAGCACGTGATGTGTTCTGATAAAAAAGAAAAAAAGAAAGAAAGATCTGTGTTTGCTAGGCTTGGGCAATGCCAAAAATGTAATGTCATGTTATTGTCACGGACAAATATCCAGATACACAAGATTATTGTCTGGGAAGGTGGGGGTTGTCATCACCTGCTTGCAGCAAATATGACATATGGCCTCATTCGAATCCATTGGCTTTGAAATTTAGTCCTCCATGTCTGAACGTTAACCCCTTGACGCCTGAATTTATATGCAATTATGTTAAAAAATTAATTATTTGTGTTTATGCTTTCAAGCAGAGACTAAATTAAGTGGAGATTATTAATTTGACTGTAGCACATAAAATAGTTATAAATTTGGGTATGATGCAAATTTGCGACACCAGGCATTAATGGATAAAATAGTAAGCAACGGTTTGAGGCGAATTCGCGACAATAGGAGGTTAAGGGGTTAAAGCGCTGCATGCATGCCTACATCATGCCAGTTAACCCGTGATAACCTCTCCACTTCGTCAAACAGCAACGCAGGTAACCTGCATTTACCTTCCAAAATAAATGCCTGAAGATGCCGTAACAGCTGTTTGATTTTCTATATCGTGAAAAGTATCACAAAGGACGACAAATATCTTGATAATCGATAATGTCTAATAACGGCCCAAGCCTAGCGTTTACTCACAGTCTCTGTTGCTGTCTCAGTATCAGGTTTCAGACTTCATAACTTCATTAAATATGCAGTGATGCTGCTGCTGTATGGCTGGTGCTCAAATTCAAGGTGTGACCAGAAGAGGTGACACAATTAATCTGATCAGTGTCTTCACCTGATGCATTAGAGGTGAGGAAAGAGGATAAACCTGTAAGCTCTATTGATCAGATAACGCTCTCTATTACTTCACTGAGGTGAAAGGAGTCATGCCTAAAACAGGATCCTTGTCCCGTCAATGAAGTCTTCACCTAGTACTGCGAATGACTGCAGTGGTGAAATTAATAAAACAAAAAGATGCAACTGCTTTCATCTGAAATCCACAGTGTCTTAATGCATTTTATTATTTAAGCAGGTTTTTTTTTTTTTTTAGCATCTGTTCTTTTTTTTCATTTCTCTTTTCTGACACAGTGGTGACCTGCATGTAAAGCTGTGCTCTTGTCGTTTTTCACAGCTATTCTCTGCATTCCCATGAATAGGACATGGATTTGTTTTTAGATACACAATGAAGAATACAAAATTCTGGTCACACTTTGTAATAACTACAAACTTATAGACATTAGTTAAGCATTAGTTAAGCATTAATAAATATGGAATTATCATTTATGAAGCATTGTTCCTACATGAAAAGTCCTTAGGGTAAGGGTAACCCAAAGGAGTTTTCATGTAGGAACAATGCTTTATAAATGATGAATTCAGTATTTATTAATGCTTAACTAATACTTAACTAATGCCTACAAGTTTTTAGTTATTGTAGTGTTTCCAAAATTCCTAATATTTGGTTCATACTAGGGTTGTGAAATTTTCTTCACACCATTGTGGCAGCATAAAAAATTAATGATAATGATATTGTCCCGATATCCACAGACAATTTCTGTGTTTTGTCTCCTTTTTGGCAAATAAATAAATTTAAAATGGGAGTGTATACAGGTGGAGTGAGCGTCTGTAACCTTAACTGTACAAACGCACACAAGAAGAACCATCACACTTAATGAATTTTGTAAGTTAACTTTTTGGATGCTCTCTTCATTCTATCTGATGACATCTTGTAACAGATAAAGAAAATTATTGTTAGCTGAAGCACTGGTTCATGTGTCAGTGTCACAGCAATATGGAGGCTGCCTGTAGAATTGGTGATGCTAGAGCTCTTGCTTCTCACATCGTCACACACTTACTAATACATAAGCAGGACCTCAGAAAAAGTGGTCAGTATTTTGTACGCTGAATGGACACTTAGCAGCTCTTTAGTATGTTGAAAACGGAAGCTCACGTTTTGTTTGTTTCAGTTTGTTTTTGCTGGTTTTGCTTGTTTGTATTTTTATAATGTAATACGTTCTGGAGTTTCAAAACTTGGTCTCTAAATGCTCTAAATGCTCAAATTCACTTCTTGAAGAAAAGACAGTCATCCTGTAGATTAAGTGTTACATCCTCCTAGGTAACCAGTGTATCATAAATTATTTTTTGGATGTCTCATTGAGTTAGCTTCATTGCAGCTTACTCACATTCCACCCCTCACCTTCATGATACATCCGTATTGAACTATGAGCTACTGAATAAGTTATCATCAGGGTTATTACTAAAATAACATTATCCATTTAAACCAAGTAACACAAACTATTTCAATGCATTTTTTCTAACTTTGAAACAAAACAGACTTAGGAGGCAGTGCTGCAGTAAACATATGAGTCCTGTGAGACCATCAGTGCATTAACTGTGTTTCACACTGAATAAACAGTAGCTTTGTATAGCAGCTTTGTTATACTCTCTACTAACCAGTTGCACAGTTTTGTAGTCGATCGTGTTTTCCTCTGACGCTTTGCTGATCCTTCACAGGTGGTGAGCTTTGCCAGTCTGAAGTTTGATCGCTCCTATAACTGGATGGTGTTGTGTGTGCTCTGGTGCTCTATTGCCCAGTCAATCCTGCTGCCCATGTTCCTCTGGGCCTGTGACCGCTATCGGGCTGACATCCGCATGGTGTGGGAGAAGTGCGTTGCCATCATGTCCAACGATGACGTGGACGAGGGTAAGCAACAATTAGGCATCTCCCTACCCTCCTGCCCCCCGTTTTTTCCCTCCTCTTGACCTGATGATGTGACAGTTGCTGATAATTCCTATTGCCTAAGACAGCTCAGTGGGGACCACTAAAAGTAAATTTTCAAAGGTGGTTCCAAAGATGATTAGATATTTTTAAAAAGATATTTTGAAGCAAAATTACAGACATGTCTTAGTTTTTAAGACTCTGTGTGACTCTGAATTCAGGGCTTAGACACAGAGTCGTTTCTGTGAGATGTATCCTGGACTGTCTTTGGCCATAGGAATTACAGTGAAAAAAGTGATTTATCACCCTAAATAGTTTTGTCTCTGAGCCTAGGGAGAAATCGTACTGGGGAAGTTGAGGGCAGCAATATTGCAGGAAGGGAACAGATGTTCGTATCAAGCTAAAAAAATCTCCAGTTTATAGTTGGATGTTTGATAGAGAGCAGAAATGAACTTATCTGCATTGCATTTGGGCATTAGCAACAAAGCCATACTACAATTCATGATTCTTTTTACAATTTCTCACCATCGTTATTCTTGAGATCCAGTGGTCGTTAAATTTAACATGTAAAAGTAACCTCACAAAATCAAACGCAGACCTTCATATAAGCCAGTTTATGTCAAAGATTTGTGACAAGAAGAGCAAAGTTTTCTGAATGTTACAGAGATGGTGCAGTACTGCACAGTATATTAGCTTGTCTTAGAGTACTTGTAGGTAACTTTTGCTGTCAAATCACATGATGTGACACTAAGAACATTATGTTTGTCAGCAGCATGGTTATATTTCTGTAATCAAGTGTAACACGGCACATTATGCACATACAGGATATCAATGGTATTATTTTCTTGTCACTATCCACCTTTCCACAGTCAGCGTATCATTCCCAAATGATAGGTGTTTGTTTGGTGAAGTTTCACCTGTGATAGTGACTGACTTTTCTTTTGACAGTTGACACAGTAAGTGTAAAGTATCACTATCCAAAATTACTGGTTTATCACAAATGCATGGCTACATGAGATGTCAAATTGCACCTGCAAGTGACTTTAGAATTTGAAGGAAAATGATACGTTCCTGGTTTCTGCCTCATTATGCAGGTTTAAACTGCTCCTTGACTCTGAAGCACCCATGATTACTGCGGCCTCACGTGCTCGAAGTCTGTGGCTGCTCTGCTCGATGTTCTGAATATTAAACTGTGCAATTATAGTCTGTTGCTGACAACTATTTTCTGTCAGATCAATCAAGCTGCAAATTAAACAGGGCACTAGAAATAGTGATGGTACATTATTGTTGTTACGAAAACATTAAACAATCTCATAAATCTTAGTTTGTCACCTGTCTTTCATCTGAACTGGCTTTAAACTACATTCATACATGGTAAGGACCCAGTATATTGTATCCCAGGAAAATAGCTACAGATCCTTACATTGCACATTTTGTAATTGGTCACCTGTAAAATGGTAATTGTATCTTTTTTTAAAAAAGTGATTTATTGACCATTTTTATCCTTTTTTTGGGAAATATGGACACCTTTCTGGCTCAAAATCATATATAATTCTAAATAGTAATAGTAGTAGAACAAAAATTTAAAAATATTCTCAGAAAAAGTGTTATTTTCAGCCTATGTAATAGGCATTTTTAACATTTGGCGAAATAATGATGAAGTGGTGAAGACTTTTACAATAAAAAATCATGACTTTGGTAGTTTGGACATGTTTCTCAAGTAAAGAATATTTTTCAGTTTCTTTTAAATGCTCATCATTACATGCATTATATTTTGTTGTTGTTTGAGGTCTGAAAACAGTGGTCAAATGTTATCATGTGACCTATCATGTGACCTTCGTTGTTAGGAGATGAAACTGAAGTGACAAGTGTCTGTGTAACGTAGCTTTCCATTCTAAACTATATTTTTGTTTTGTACATGGTGTGTGCTTTATAGAATGCTTTACTTTACCCTGCTATGAGATTGATGTCATCCAAAATAGAAGAGAGAGAGAGAAAAAAAAAGAAATACTGCTGGACAAAGGACATTTCTACCTTGCGGCACTTTTTGCTTTTTCACTCCAGTGCATTTAAACTGAGCAATCTTCCTCTAGTATTCCCTGGCATGAGAGGACGATAAAATAAATGGTTCACCATTTATTTGTTAGGAACCAGAGTGAAACTGGAACGATTGCAGTAGAGCTGAAAAGCACTTTCATGTCATTATGATGGTCATATTTCCCTCAAGTCACACTGGGACACACCTAGTTTTTTAATCTGGAAACACAATTGAAATAGACATAAAATGAGTTATTTCCATACATACATTTACTTTTGCTTTCTTTCTTTTGTTTGTTTGAATTTATTTTTGTGTGTGTGGTGTGGACTGACACCTACTGATCAGATAACAGTGACTTAAAGCAAAATCCGTTACATTTTAAGGCAGAAGTCCTAATAAAGTTGCACTGACTAATAGATAAAAGAGAGGAAAATGGTTTCAGACTTGCATCTTCCATCACGAAATATATGCTCTGAGAGGGCTGCAACTGAAACATTTCACTCACAAATCACAGATACTTTAAAAAAAAAATTGGTCCCAAAATTAGGTCACATGATAATCATAGAACGGCTCATGGACTGGCTCCATGACCAGATCTCCACAGTTGATGACAGTATGAACCGTCTTTTTTTCTCTATTGGCACTGTTTAAACTCAACCTGATCTGAACCCCTTCTCTCCTGTTTCTAACCCTCCAAACCTTTTGATCCTCTCCCTCTTGACACCCTCCCTGTTAACTGCTCGTTGTCCAGCAGGGGTCATAAAACAACGCAGGGTAGTCCATATTCTGTGTGATAATTAACACTGCCAGTTCTCTGCTTTTTTCCAGAGGGCTTGCCATGTATAACTCATCACAGTTGTATGTATGAGGATTGTTTCCTGTTTTTTTCCAAAGCTACTGACTTGCATGCCAGGCTGCCTGTGCAAATAGCGCCTTTCATCTTTCATCTTCTTGGCCAACATTTTCCTCAAGATGAGCATTTTACACCCAACACCAATTGATCTTTAATTACCATGAATACAGTAATTGGACAAAATAGTACAGTAGATTGGTATTCATACACTTAGAAGACTTGACATTGTCGAGATTTTTTGTTGTTCAGAATGTAAGCCCAGTACCTTTAAAGATTTTATGCAACTATTTGCCCGCTTGAGGCCTTTTTTTTTTTTTTTTTTTTACTAGACCTAAAGTTGAATAATTGGTCATTTTTGAGGCAAAATCTTTTTTTGATCTAAACCTAACCCTGAGCAGACCCGTAGGAAAAATCAAAAAATCAGAGAACAACTGAACTTGTCTCTCTTATCTATTCGTCTGTCTGTCTGTCTGTCTTGTGTATTGAGTCCGTTGCTCTCTAATCCTGACGCTCGTGCTTTTCTGCACTTTGCAGAAAACAGCCAAGATGGAGGAATTCATGCCGACTTAATATATGACAGACCATATGACTATAGCTCGGCGCCTGAAATCGTGACGGTAGACCGTAATGCCAAGTATGAGTTCTCAACCTTAGAAAGGGGGGTTCTGCAAGGGTATCCATTGAGGGAACAACAGGAAGATAAAATGCAGTATTTGCAGGTATATTTTCATTAATTTTCTTCATTTCTTTTAATTGATTAATTGAACTATTTTTAAATGACACTTCATTGCTTATGTGCATGGTGAAATGGCCTTGTTGGCCTTTACAGTATCTTGCTTGAATTTTCTGGAATCATTTTGTAAAGCTATCTCTCCCAGATATGCCACAGACATTTTTGTCTTTTTTACATGAATAAAAACAAATTATACTCTTGCTGACTATTGTTTGGTAAATATGACCATCAGCAGTCCCTCCAACATAGTAGACGTGCTTTATTTATCGACTTGTGTGTCCTAGCCATTTAATTTACTACATTTTTTATTTTGTAAGAGGGTAAAAGTTGAGTAACCAGCTTGCCTTCTACATTTCAGGAATCCCTCAAGGTTTCAGGAAAGCAATATAAACATCCACTCATGTTCAGCCCAAACACATTTTGTCCATTGTATCCAGCATCCATCCCAGTCAGATGCAGAGCTGCAAAATGCTTCTTTTCAGCCTGCAGACTTGCTCTAACTTGCAGCCTTCTAGGGCAGTTTAACAAAGCCTTATTCTCTGCTTTGGCTCCTAAATTGACTTAACTCTTTAAAGTGTGAATTCTGACTTAATGTCAGATATTGAATGAATATTGATGACATGTATTGATTAAAGCATCAATGATGTTAAAAGTCTTGCTGGACTTGGCCTGGAAGACTGTGGTGAGGATGTGTAACTTTGTAATCAACTGATGCAGCCTGCACAATATTAACTTCAACAAAGCATTTAACACTGTGTCATCTTTGTCAGAAACGACTTCACAAGAGCTCCAGTTTTCTCAGAACAGCCTGCAGCCCAAGCAGTTTTGCTTGAGAAATTAGCTTATTAAAAAAAAAAAAAAAAAAAAATTCAGATAATTCAAAATTTATGACATTTGTATGGAAATTTAAAACAACGAACTTTCTACCGGACTGGATCTCTATTCAATTTGACTTTTAAAAAGCCTTGAAACAGAGATGTATACAGTAGCTCTCACTTCATTAGACCCAACCATTACTCCACCCACTTTTTGTGTCTGATACGCCTCTTCACAAGATAGCAGATTCATTGCTTGTAAAGTAATATTAAGCTGTTATTCACTGCTTTGTTTGTGTGAAACAAATAAGGTGCATTTCTGATATCAGTAACGGGAAAACTGACTGAAATGTGAAATGGTCACATTATTTTTGTTGCTGCTGAAAGGGTAAGGGCCAAATTAGCATAATCCAACAAAACCCTTCAAATTGTTATCAAGCAGCACCTCCATTTGAGAATTGCTATAGCACTTCTCAAGTGGTTTGACTGCAAAATAAAGCCTCTTTGGTTTCATGGGCTTTCTCCCTTTCTCCCTCTCTCTCTCTCTGCATCCTTCCAAGTCTTTCTTGCATCCTTATTTTATTCTTGCCTGTGCTGCCCTCTGCTGTTCAGTCCTTCCACTTAACCCACTCAATGCTACTGTATCATCTGCTGTCTCATTTCTCTGCATTTACTAAAACCCACCACAGGGGGGCAGGCTGGTATCAATCTTGTGGCTCTTGACGTCACCTTGACAAATCCTCTCTCTCTTGTATAGTTGTCAGAACAGAATGGAATGTGAGTATAACAAGTAGGGAACTTTCAACCTTTGCAGTTTTCATATCCGTATAATTAAGGCATGTAATAACAAGAATGGGGCAAATAACAGTTTAGTTGAAACCTCTGGTGTTTGTTAGATTGTTAAAACCTTCATGTCTGAGGGATTAATTAAAAAATAAAAACCTTACGACAACTTATGTGCGACATGTAGGATTTACACTAACGCTACAAGTAAATCAGGGTACCAAAAATGAGATAAACTAATTTGTCTTTTGCATCAAGGTCATTGTAGAAAAGTTTTTCACTCAACTATGTCATCAGCCCAAATTTTAACACAAAGCATGTCATTGGGACTACTGCAAATTAGTGTTATAAAGCTATAGTACACTATTAAAGTGGCAATGACAGCCACGTTTTCTTGAAGAATCCTACATGTAAAATCCTTTACAAATGATCATCTAGATACTAAAATCTGTAGTAATGTTAAATAATGTTACTTTTTTTAATGTGCATTAATGTTTAATGTGCTGCAGTTGTAAGTTTGTGTTGTTGTTGGATTCTAGTTAAATGAATGTCTAAGTGTTTGCTAGACTAAAGGGTTTGGTCTGTGTGTTGCGTCCAGGTGCCCCCTACAAGAAGATACTCCCACGACGAAACCGACATGTGGACCAGCGACCGGATCCCCTCGTACCTGCACCGATGGGGCTCCACAGAGGACATGATAGTGAGTGCCCACTACAGCTCCACCTTGCCGCGCCACGAGAGGCGCAGGAGCAGCCTGGTCTCCTACCACGAGGAGAGCCACCATCACCATCACCTGCACCGCAAGCGGCGGCGCTCTGAGGATAGTATGCACTCCCTGAAGCACCTGCCACGCGTGGTCTGTGGTGGGGAGCGCTATGAGGACGAACTGCGCTGTTTTAGCCGTGATGAGGTGATTAACTTTATAGATGAGACGCCGCTGCCGAGCCCCAGGAAGAGCCCGCGGCGCAAATCCACCATCTCACTTATCCCCAATGTGTATGAACAACACACAGTCATCCTTCCTCATTTTCCACTGACAGACTTTGAGCGTGAGCCTCAGGCGCTCAGGCGGCTCTCAGAACACAAGAGGAGCTGTAGTCGGGGCAACTCGCCTGAGGGTTCCCCCAAATCAGACAGATCTGCTGGAAAAAAGAGCCCCGGGGCTTGTAGCTCTGGTCGAGGCTACCGGGAGCGCCAGCGAGACGGGAAACAGCCGTGTGAAATGGGCTCACCTGGGCGCAGCCAACAGACTCCAGGGCACTCTAGGCCCAGGACAGGTGGTGGAGCCGGGGCTGGTGCTGGAGCTGACTGGGGGCATCAGAAGCACCTGAGCAAGGCCGAGAGTAAAGGAAGCACAAACAGTTTTGTAAGCACACCCTTAGTATCGTCCTCGGGTTACATCACCTTTCACTCTGATTCCGTTGGCTCCACAACCTAAAAGCAAGTTTTTCCCAACATTATTACTCAGTTTAGTACAATATAGACCGCTGGAATATTGGTGGTAATGGAGACATAATGGATTACTCAGTCTTTTTACTTGTGGCATTTTTCTGTTTTACTATATACAGTATACCACCAATATCTGTTATGCTAAATGGCCTTGGCAGCTGTGGACATGATTTCTGAATGAGCCTACCTTATTTACATATGTGGGCTAAAGAAAAAGTTTGATGATCTTGTTATTCACCTTCACATCACAACACGTCCACCAAGGATACCACCCACCACCCCCCCACCACCCCCACAAAAAAGAAAAAAA
>JAPZDX010000002.1:11478172-11497906 GCA_029783625.1 Naso annulatus | reverse complement strand
AACATACACTGTAGTTGAAAAATAAGCTAACTGTGCAACGTAACTGTACAATAAACATAACATCTAGAAACATGTTAAAAATGTTAAATTGCAAAAGCACAGTCTAAACATTAAAACTATGGCATTAATTGACAGATTATATAAAAGTGTGGAAAAAAGTTTCAAATTAATTTTAAACAGAACTTAAACAATAACATTTTTTTTTTCTTTTTTTGGAGAAAATTTGCGGTAGTGCATTGTAAAGAATGGTTGTATACACAGTGACAAGGTGAATGACTTTAGGTGTAAGTCTGTGTCACACAGTGGGGCTCTACAACTCTTGAGCAGCTTGGCTGTATAACCAGAGTAAATAGACATGATTAATGTGCTGTTTTTGAATAGACGCTGATCAACACATCTGATGTAGACACTTAGCATATGCAATTAGGAGGAGCTAACACACTGAATTCTCCACTGGAGCTGCATTATGACACCAGCCGCAGTTGTGAGGAGATTTGTGATGCAATTGCAAACTTTTGCCAAGCAGCCATCACCAGATCAAATTGTGTGTACAACACAGTTCATCCTGACACATTTCTCTGCAAAAGGCTGTTTGTAATGGGTGCAATTTGTATGAACATGGCAAAACAAACTAGCTTTTTGGCTTCAAATCTGCAACAATTAACCCAAAAAGTGCACTTGATTGTCTGCTGGCCCTTTACAGGAGGATAAAGAAGGAGTGTCATTGGAGGGTGAGGTACCTGACAAGGCTGGGGTCAGGGTTATACGGAGGGGGTGGGCTGCAGTGGGAAGCAGAGACTATAGTCTGACTGCTGTGGCCACCATTCATATCACCATTGGCCTGCATGTGGTGGCTGTTAAGCATGTTTGAACCTGTGAGAAGGAAAGGAGGGGTGATCAATAACATAACAGCACAAAGAACTGAACTATAATGCCCCAAACATGTTATCGTACTGCTGACATTTTCTAATCAGAAGTCTTTATGACAAATTGGCTGGGAAGATGCTTAATGAGTAAATCAGGTTTGACTGGACATGCAGTAGATACTCACCCACATGAGCCATGGAGGTGGGGGCAGTGGAGTGTTGCTGGGGCTGCTGCCCCACCAGCTGGTTTACTGAAGGTGGTTTGCTGAGGCCTCCATGGGCATGAAGCTTGGTCATGTTTGACAGTGGAGAGTAAGAGGAGGGGGATGCTATGTGGCTCCTGGAGAAAAGAGGAGAATGTAGCCAAGGTCAGACGAATGTGTGTGTTTACTATAGTGAATACAGTTCACAACAGCTGAATAAAGTCAACAAGTTTTAAATTTAGCTGTTTATGGGAATTATCATGGTAGCCAAGTCAATTTGTTTCCCTCGTTTTACTCACTGAAAATCTGGGAATTTTGTCGTAAAGAAAGGAGTATCATTTATTTACAGTATAGAGTTTGTGCTCATGTGCATATGTGAGTGCTGCAGTGACTCACGGTCGCTGCAGAAGTTGCTGCTGCGTTTGTTGTCTGTAGGAGTCGACCAGTGGCTGTGGCACCAGCTCCACCAGCTCCAAACTGTCCTTAATCTTCATCAGCAGCTCAAAGTTCTCGCGACCACGAACCTACACACAATCACACAACTTATTGTTCTCGCTCAGGAAATAATGGCTGTTAAAACTGTCATTTAAAAATGGATGGTTATTTGTTTATTAATGTTTGAAACAATGGTATTTGACCTTCTTGCAGTTAGTGAAAATATTTCCACTTACAACACTTAATTTGACTTAATTTGGCATAATTTAATTTAATTTTTTAAGGAATAAAAATCTTATTCATCCACTCTGAATCATCCAAATATGTGAAATGCACTTACAGGAATATAGTAAATCTCTTCTTCTCCATGCCTCCTCTTCCTCGTGTTAATATTCGGACTAGGAATATTTGGCGGACTCTGTTTGAAGTCTACAGACAACAGAAAGGGAACGTTCATTAAAAAGGTTTCTAACACACTTCACAATCTCTCTTTTTTTTTTTCTTTAACAAAGATATGTTACACCATTTTGCTGCTGATTGTTGGAAGTATACAAACAGCCAGAAATCAGGACAAGTTTGGTCATGTATGGAAAGACACTGACATTTAACCATTTACATTTGTAGTAAACATGAAGGTGTCAGTTGGTTTAATGCAACTCACTGCGCTTGTTGGCACTGCCATTTTTGGCGACACTGTCATTCAGGGCCTGTTGTTCCCTGAAGTGGTCCTCATCTGCTTTGCGGTCTCGGCCAGGACATGCACATATCCGACCTTCAAATGACCTTCTGCCCAACACTTGACCACTGCAGAAACAAATGAGGATAAAACATATTGTCAGCAAGTGAAGTTTGTTTAGAGAAAAAAAAAACAAAACTCTGAAGAAATAAAGGTTTGCTAACAGTCAAACTTAAGACCAAGTACATCTTCACTGTTTAGTCTTACTTAAGCTTGGAGCAATGTAATGAATGACAAACTACGCTCTATGATTGCATAGTTTACGTTAAATGGTGCTTAATATTAAATACATGTAGTAAAAAGAAAAAAAGCCTGGCTTGATCTGTCTGTGTGTATGAATTTGGAATAGCTGACTTACTCCCTGGTTTCCAAAGTGATGATGATGAGGATGGGTCTCCTGTTCATGCCTCCCACGCAGCTGCTGTTGCACATAAAGTTATACAGGATGGTGGTAAACTCAGTCCCCACCTGAAACACAAAGCAATGAATCCCGTCAGTAAGCACATGATGAGGGATTTAACTATTGTAGGTTTAATTATTCGTTTAGTTTCTGACACTTTTTAAAAGGAGTTTCAGGAATCCACCACTAGATGGCAGTGCTGCAGCACAGTTTGACACAAGCGAGGCACGAAAAACGTGCTTTTCATTAACCTCCTTGTATGCAGTTGCCTACTAAAGGATTTCTCACTCTTGTGCTTGTTTGGACTTGCCCAGTATTTATTTATTTTTTTAAATATTAGGGACATCTTTCATATAATGAGCTGTGTAAACATTTAGACAGTCCGTGTCTTACAAACACATCTCATTTTTGCCAAAGGCTTTGTCAAAGTCTTTTTTTTTTTTTTTAATTAACCATTTGCCCAAATTCAAATTTTTGCCATTATTATGGAAATCAATCTCATCAGCATAATTCATGAAAAAAGGTAATATCCAGAATATTCTGTACTTTCACTCTAACCACAGTTCCCGATATGAGTTCAGATCCCAAAAGACCTAATGCAACGTACTGTGCCTCTCTGTGATAAATTCAAACAAATTAAGCGCCAACCTGTGGAGCCTCATAAGGCACAAAGACACTCTGCCGGCCAGTGACAGGATCATCCACATACTGACAGAGATTATTCCCCTCCACTCGGATCAGGTGACTGGCTGGGGCTGCTTGACCTGTGGAGAGAATGACGGAAGAAAGGCGAGGACAGTTGATTTACATCAAAGTCTCACACATATCAGACAGTCTTGTTTGTTAAAAGTGGCAAAAAATATATATGATTAATGAATGGTGCAACTTATCCTCTCCTTTCATAGTTACTGAATTTATTACCCAGAATTATTGTTATATTTTGGGGTAAAGTATGAAAGTATAAAATACTAAAGTACAGTCAGTCGTGGTTAAAGAACCAAGCTTCATACCGTCATTGAAGTCTCGTCCCAGTTCGTGGTTGGGGCAACGTTTGACCACTTCTGTGACATGCTCTGCCTTCTTGTAGATGGGCATTGCTCTGATGATGCTGCCATGTGGAGGGGAGGAGGACAGCTTGATCTGGATTGGACAAGTCTTGGCAATTTGACAGTAGAGCTTCTTCAGTAACGGAGAGTACTGGGTGGGAAAAGAACACACACAGAGCCAGAGAGGCTCCAGTCAACGATCTGGGTTGATAAAAGACAATTTTGGGTGTGTGTTTGTATATGTGTGAAAAAGCAACAATGAAACAGCTGTCTGCGTCAGATATTCTGAGAACATCACAATCAGTCAGTCCTGTGCAAGTCAGAACAAATGCTGACTTCAGGAAAGTTTTCTTTCTCTTCGAATTTAACTTAGCTGTTTGGCATTTTGCAGATGCTCCCGACAAGAGACACCTATAATGTTATAAGTGAGTATGCCTAAAAATATTAAGCAAATATTGTTTGATGCATACAGCTGGGTGATAATATAATTTTTAAAAAGTAGGGCGTGACTGCAAGACACTGTAATTATTACATTAATTTATGACTGCAGAACAATTTGTCATTTGAGGAAAGGGAGAGCATTAAAAGGTGAAAGGGAAAATAAAAAAGGACGGTAAACCAGTCAGCAGTAAATTGATGTCTGTGTGGTAAAGGTATGTACTGTGTTATTAGAACAGATAAATGATTATTATCCAGCAGACTGGGTTTGTGGGTAATAATATGAGATGCTGCAACTGACAGAGAAGTGAAGTTCAAAAGGACAGTCTGGAAAAAAGTGTGTAAACCAGCTCAACAGCAACAACAAAAAGAATGTTTTTTTAACTACTGTCAGTCAGTGATAGAAAAGGTCAATGAGAACATTCTGAGCTGTCTTCATGTCTTTAATCATTCCTCACTTTACGAGCATTTACACGTGCTCATGCATTTGTGCATGCACGTTTGTGTGTAAATGCAAGTACAGATGCATCCAGAGACACTGATACAAGCAACTGAAAAGCCTAAACATGCCCCAACACAATCACAAAATCTCAACAATCTTCCCTGTGGAATCAAACAGGGACCTTCCAGAAAAAAAAAAAAAAAAACTGAGAAGACAGTTGTCATGTGTGGGATTGCTACAGTGGGCCTGACTACAAATGTAACAGCGCATCCTACGGCAGGAATACAGCACATGCAGGTAAAAGTCAATAATGCTTTATCACATTTGAATGACATTTGGTCGGTCTGTATGTGATAGGTGAGAAAAAGAATCACATTTCAAGTATAAAGTTCCTATCTGGGAGACTTCCTCAGATCATACGCCACTTGGTGAATGTTTTTATGCTAGAACGATGTTTATGGATGAGTAACTACATTTTTAGTATTTCAGTTTAACCCAGGATCCTGGTATGAACCAGCTCTGTAAGCCAAACACGTGCACCCACCAAACAATCAACCAAAGGTTTAGTTCACTCATCGCTAGGTGCACTACTCATCCTGTGAAAACAGCAGAATAAAAGTCTTCTGTGGCTTTGGAGGGAGTTTTCCAAAGTTTCAAAACATAACTTTAATGATGTCATCGGGGTAATCTCGGCTTAGACGTGAGACTTAACAGAAAGTCTGTAACAAACTGGCAGTGTGGAATTTTAAGAGCAGGCAGAGAGGGTCAGAGAGTTGCATTATGGGGAGTGTAGTATCCACTGCAGCATGACACATTGTAGGGACTAAAAATCAGGATATTTTGGCCTCTGCTGCTTTTATTTCAACCAGTCTTTTTTCTTTTTTAATCTGTCTCTCTGTGCTTTACCACTTTTATCCCAAAAGTCACATGCTTTCCTCTGTATTGCTCTTCATATCATTGTCCTTTAAAAGCAGACTTTTCTTCTTCTTCTTCTTTCCTTTTATTTCCAAACCCACCTTTACCTCTTCATGCAAGATCATTCTTGGATATCAATTACAATTCACTTTTTCTTGTGGACTCTTGGACTTTAAACCTTATAATATCTGAGGTTCACAGGATATAGGATTTTTCTATGGTATCAAACAACAGTTAAACACACATTATGTGTTAATCTTTCCCACAGTGAAAGTGAACTGTGTATTTTATCACATCTTATTTATCTCTAATGTTTTCAACAATGCTCAAACTCAGACAAATCTGCAATTTTATTCAAAATTACAACCGTTTCATCTGAATGTCTGTCAAAGGCTGCACAGGAAATATCAGATAATACATTACAAAGTGGAAGGAAGTTGACGAATGTGACTGAGCCTGACATGGATTAAAACTTAATAATTTCTTCCTGTATCATTCTAATCAACAAAGGTGGCTGATTAATGATGAAATGAAAAAAATCCCATGCTTCTTCTCAATCTCATCAAACTACATATCTTTTGTTTTTATTGTTTTAATTGAGAGACCTCTAGTGGTAGAAGTTAATGTGTGTTTAAATGTGCTACCTTTTGAAAATTTTCCACTAATCATGCAGACTCTGATTAGAATCTCCAACCAGACAGCCTCTGGATGTATGACGACTACACCAACCACTGCTTAGATTCCTTGTTGTGACACCGTTACTAAGCCCCTCACAGCCACACACACTGCCAACTCTCATACACACACACACACACACACACACACACCCTTAGCCCTTAGCCACGAGCACTCCCTTAAGGGTAATGAAAATACCTGTGCACAACATTACCTTCTCCCACTAGCTTTTCCTTGACAAGCCCCGACAGCCCATCCATACCATGAATAAATCATTTCTCTGAGATGTAAAAGACAGACAGACTACTTACTAACTTTTCCTGCTTCAGCAGTTGCATCTCAAAAATTGATTATCACAAAAGACAGACATGTAACCCCTTAACATTTGAACAGAGGAACATGGGGAAAAGGTTTAAAGTTTTAGCAGGCAGTGCCACAGAGTCAACAATATGTTATCATGGTAGTGGTTTAAATGGGTTTTCGTTTAAAAAAAATGCAGGCGTCACACCGACTTTATGCTTCAGTATCTTAACCTACAAAAAATGTAAGAAGTGGAGACTACAAAAAGAGTTTCAAGAATATGCAAGTATTAATCTACAATATTACACAATCATAAGTTTGTGGCTTAATGTAGAAAGAGATGAGTTACACAGCTTTAATTACATGCACGTGCAGTTCAACTCTTGAGAAAGACAGTTTGAAAGTTAATAACTTTTGTGGTAGTTCTGTTTTGGTTATTCCATGTATTAAAGATTACAAGTAAACAAAAAACAGACGCATCAGCAGTCATGTAGTCATCCACCATCTGTGTCTCAAGAGCTCAGCCGAGTAGGCCCAAGCAAAAGGCAACACTAGTGGATGGTGTTCCTTCTTACAGCATGGTAAAGGAGTGGGATGAAGGCTGATGTTGTCCATTTTATCAGACAGTGCTGACTAGAAATTTTCTATCACCCAAAACAGAAATTCCACAAGCTTTTAACCACAAATCTTCTGCATAAATGCTCAGAGTTGAATGTAAAGAGAGCTGCATAGCTCATCTCCTCCTACCTTAGGCCATAAAATTTACCAATCACCCCTCAGAATGTTACTTGGAAAATAAAAAATATTACTCTTAAAGGAAGTTAACCCGCAGAAATTTCTCTCTTCTCCATTTTGGACCTTAGACTCTATTTGCAGGGTGTTTCCCATGGACCTGGAACATACAGACGATAATATCACTAATCGATCCAATATTGAGCTTTCTGCAATTTTCCCGTAAACCTCTCGCTGCGCTAAAATACATGTGCATCGGGCAATCGAAACTGTGCTAGAAAAACAAAGACAAATGTATTTTTAAAAAAAAACTCATGGCGTATTCCTGTGAACTGTATCAATCCAAATTTTGAAACAAGTTTGATTTGAATGAAACTACTATGCCAACTGCACTGTAAGCTTCCGCACTCTAGCTACACTGTAAAGAGGGGCGAGCTGCTTGAAAAGCAGCTGATCACACATTCTCAACTCATGTTGGAGTTTAGTAGTTAGTAGTCCACAGAAGTATTTGTAAAGCAATTGTCATTTGTTATTCCTCTCTTGCTTATCATTAATAGCAGCTATGGTGCGTGGATGTGCAGTCCCTCGCTATGGGAATGAAATGTCTTGAAGCTCAAGAAGCATTTTTCACAGGCTTCCGTTATCCGACCCAGAAAGATTGAGACCTTGGCTGGTTGTCCTACGCATGGACATAAACACTCCACTCACTCAACTCTGTTTGGCTGACTAGCGAGTTTGTGGAGCAAATTTTGACGATTTTCACTAATTTCAGTAACTGCGAACTAGAACCAAAGCACCGGTGGCTAAAGAACACAGCTGTTCCTCATGTTGGACGTGCAGCTCTACCATGCCCTGGAGCTGGGGTAAATTACCATATACATTTAGCTATGGCGTTACTAACGTTAATAGGAGTACTCCCTGTCTTGGAAAAATACATTTATCATTGTTTTTCCAACAAATTTACAATGGCCAAATGTAAATCCAATTTAGCACAGCGAAAGCTCAGCCACAGCTCGCAGGAAAACTGTAGAAAGCTCAGAACTAGACCAATCAGTGAAATTATTATTTGTATGTTCCAGGTCTATTGGAAACACCCCACAAATTGGGTCTAAGGTCTGAAATAGCAAAGTTATCCTTTAAGCTTCACTAAGAAACTAAGCACACAGGGTTTTTGAAGAGGAGACTTCAGAGGACAAATGTAAAGCCAAGACCGGGTCCTGTGACAGACAAAAACACTTCAATAATCACCTTTGCCCATAACATTTTTAACTGTTAAATCATGCAAATATAGCACTTGTTTATGGCCATGATGGTGCCTGCTGATTTGCATTCAGTAATGATTTGAAATTCCACATCGACTCTAAAATCCTGTTGGCCAAGCACTGAAAAGGACCACTGCAAAAGAAGTTCTGTCCTTTATTTACAAAAAGTAGAAAAAAAAGGATCAGTTGATAAGCTGTGGGACCAGCAGAGAACAGCATATGGTGATATTGTTTGTGAACCTCGGAGTACATAAAAAAGTCATAAATTATGTTTTTAGTCTTCCCATGGGATGCCAAGGGAGACGTCTCAACTCGTCCACCACAAAGACTAGTGTGCACATGCACCGACGACACATAGTCATGCACACACACACACACATGCAGAAACTATGCGAGTCCCGAACTGAAGAGCAGCAGTAATGAACCAACTACAGTAACTGATTTGTATCTTCTTGTACAGACAAGAGATCATGAATGATGGATAAATGTTTCAGGACATAGAGAAGGATGAAAGGAAGAATAAAGTGATGATTTGCTTTGTCAGTTGAGTGGGGAGAGGGAGTTAAGTAGGTGAAGAAGAAACACTGGATTACATTAAGACAGGTTATAAAAAATTCTAATGTTGAAAAATAGTAAGAAATCCTTTGAGGATTCCTGAACCTGCACCATAAATTTTGGCAGGCTGCGTTTACTTTCCAACAATTTTCTTCAAAATCTGACGACAATTTTATGTGATATTTGACCACCTGTAACAAGCAAACCATAGCAAAGAACCTGAATGCTTTTTACCACCAAGTTTTATGGACTGTCATCCTTCATTTTCTGAGTCTAGAACAGATCAGGGCAGAAATTTCAGCTGCACAATACATTCAATCAAATCAAATGTTCTAAAATGTTTTTGACTTTACAAGAGATCTGTATCAACGAGCTATTTAGTGTATTCTCAATGCAATCCTATTGATCGACTGATTAATTCAGCCAGCCATCCATCCATCCACCCATCCATCTCCACCTCTACATGGTGGACCGGTGGAGGCAGGTCCCGACAGGCTCTTGGAGACAAGGTGATAATTGCCACACCGTCATCCATACACACAAGCAACAGCTTGCCCGCTGCAAATTCGCTTAACTGTCCAAATATCAAACACGTCTACACACACACACACATGCGCAGGCACACAGCTTGTATGTTGTACTGATCCACACAATCTAAGCTGAACTTCTATACAGTCTGTAATTATAATTGATTGAAATCAATATAGAAAATTGGAGAATCAACTACACTCATTGACGTCATTGTAATTGCTGTTTGTCTCTGAGACTATTGAGAAAATAAGGAAAGATGTAATGACCTTTACAGACTGTTTTAACAACAGCTATTATCTAAACCTGGTTCTCTCTACTTAAAGATTTAACCATGAAATACAGCAACTGATGAGTCATTCAAACCTAACATTTTGTCAAACTTTCTGCCTCAGATCACAATAAATTGAAAAATTCACTGGGTAGTTTAGTGTTGAGGATATCATTTGAGCCACATGTGATCTGTAAATAATAGCATCAACTTTTATATTGATTTCTATTTAACAGACTAAATTTACAGTACTGGAACAGTCTGTGGACACTGAGCAGAGTAGAACAAATAACCTTTTAGGTCCTTGGATTGATGGTATCCTACAGTCCAGAACATAAATGTACCAATGTTGATTCAGGACAATGTTAGATATCCATCTCACAGGCTGTTTTCTTAAGCCTTCATCTGCAAACCTATAGGGAAAAATAATAGCCTTTGCAGTAAAAATTAATCTGAATCACAGAGACTCGTAAGTATTCACATTTTTTGTGCCTTGTGTGTTGTCGTTGATAAAACATATCTCAGCACTATGTTTTGCCACATCCTTCCCTTGGCAGGAAGGCCAGCAGTGATGTGACCGAGGATGATGCACGGGAAGAGAAAGGGAAGGATGCATTGTGTGGGGCGTGTTGAGACCTGTGTCCTAACGGAGAGAGGCTAATAGCTGGGAAGAGCAACTTCTGACAAGCCGCCTGCACAGTGCATGCTTGAGCCCGCAGCCACCGCATCGCACCCCCTCCCACTCCTGACACATATTGTCCACACACACGCACACACACACACACACACACACACAAATGAAGTCTGAGTGTATGGAAAGAGTTCTTATTATTTTACAAGGATAAGGTGTTAGATCTAATTTCCAGTCAAAGTGCGTCCAAGCCAAGAATCATCAAGAGGCAAGAGAGTTTCAGAGCTATTATCACTAATGCACGAATCTTGACGAGACAGGAGGGGGACTGGAGGATTACCAGACTAGCTTAACATGCGCTTGAAAGGACTTACTATATGTGGAAACAATATAACTGTGTCATCTGTTCCCATCAGTTCTTCTGATTTTTGTTTTTATTCTCTTTTGAAGCAGATGGTGACTGACTAGATAACCAGTTGTGTGCATACACAATACTAACCTCCCGTCATTCATTCAGTTGACAGCTTGCAAAGGGGAGATTTCATGACAACTGCTTGATGCAAATGATATTTTTTAAAAATATTTCAAAGCACTGCATGCCACGGTGAATACATGCCAAATGTACATGGTCCCTGTTGCAAAACTCTCAGTGGGAGGCAGAGGGGTGGGAATGGGGACGGCCAGGTAACTGATTATAGTCAATATGCCCCTACGGCATTTGGCATTTGGCATTCCCCACTGCCTGAGGCTACAAGATATCAGCCAGAAACCCAGAGACTGTTAACTCCTTCATTCAAACTGGGTGACTCAGGCTGGTCCATATAATCGTCCTTTTTTAAGGCATGTTCAAACCTGGGCCTTCCACTGAAATTTGCATGAATACACACACCTAGATGTGCAGAAACACACAAATCCTCATGTGCCCCTCGTGTTTTTTCCTGGATACCCCTCCCATTTGTAAAAATGTTTTCATTCAGAGAGACTTGATCTGGATTTCTTTTAATGACTGACATGTCTAAAGCGACACGCCAGCATGACCTGCACCTTCAAAAAGCACAAAACATAGCCTATTAAAAGTTCATGGCTTTTATTTTTATGTGAAATGAAAATGCAGACATGCCTTAAAGGAAACAACTGTGTGTACTGTAGGTCCCAGATATATGCAGTTTACTTTTTAACATTTGTAAAGCTTCCTGTAAGACCATCAATGGTATCATATTTTATCCTTTAGGATCACAAATGCATCATTTCACACAATAAATGTGTCGTTGTTCCATATCTACAGTATAATACCTCTTAAATAGCCTACATCCTCTGATAGTTTGCCAATCTTATAATCAGGTGTGCAAGCTGAAAACAAAGCATTACAGTAAATTCCACAAAAGCTAAGAGCAATTACCCAGTCTCTCTCTCATTCTAATCCCTCCAGTTTAATGGCAGCAGAGGCATCTGAATAATCACAGGTTTCCTCACAATCCTTTTTCTGCTGCGCCATCATCTGTATCTTAAGTCGTGTGCCTGTCAAAAACTCCTTTGTCTCTCCTCTCCTGGTCACAGAAAAAAAAAAAAAGCAACTGCTGGCAGGTGGATTCACAGTCTTCTTCTTTGTTCATAAAATTGGGATCGTTTCAAACTACTATCCCTGCAACTAAAGCTGATAAGACGTGTTTATTTTGCTGAAAAGGGGTAGGAGGGACTGCAGCTGGGTGGCGCAGTGGGTACAGATCAGGCCCTTCAAATCATTGTTTAAAAAAACAAAAAAAAGACTTGATGTATTGACCTAATCAAGTGATTAAGAACTTTCATAAATGTAAATTTTTTGGGAATCCAAGGAGAGTGAGGCAATTTATTTTGAAGGCCAGAGAAGCAGGCCTACCTTAGATACGCTTAACCAAACAGGCTGAAACATGTTTTTGCCATATTTCAGGATTGCGTTTCACTGCAGTAATTTCTCAGGTAGAACAAACTTTTTGATCCATGTTTCTCGGTATTTGTCAATATAATTTGGCTGTGAGTACGACCTCGGTCAGGGAATGTAAAAGAGAGGAAGGAGATAAAGACATATTTCGGGAGAAGACAGGGCCAATCTTTAGGCGCCAGAGGTGACAGCCATGAGTGTGTGTTAAGAGCAGAGGAAGAAAGAGACAGAGAAAGAAAAGCAGCAGGTCAAAGACCACCGCGCTAATGTCCAGAGGGAGATCCTCTTACATCACTGAGGACGGAGTTAAATAGCCCACCACGCATGGTTACTTCCAGCAAACACAGCCGCGGAGAAGCCCCTCAGTCGATCACACGGAGACATTCACAGGCCTGAACGCTCAGACACATGAAGATGCACACACAGTTTGTCTCTTGGTTCTCTTGTTTCAGGGAGGTCAACTGTGTGACAGTCGGAGGTGACACCTCTCTAGAAGGAGACCTCTCGTTGGGTCATGACAAATTACACAGCTCCCGTTTCACCTGTCTCTCGCCACCATCACAGCACAATGTAGTTGTGTAGTTTAGGGAAGTCCTAAGCTCCCAAGATCATGTTTTTATTTAATCTTGTTCCCCATTAAATGGTAAAATATGATAGTTGACTGTAGTACTACTACTGCTAGCATGTACTGGTAGTAAGAGCAGCAGCAGTATGAGTTTAATACATTTAAGTGTCTCATATGGTCTCTGTTGCAAAATTGAGAATAATCAACAGGCGGGGTCCCTCTTTGCAAGAAGATCAAATCAAATACCAGATGATGACTAATACAATATTATTACAATGTATTAGACAGGTAGTAATCTCATAGTGAAGCAAAATATGAAGCAACAAGACCTAGACTTACATTATGCTCACTGTACATTAACTTTGAGTGATACCGTAGGGGAAAGTATTATAAACAAGTGGACTTCGATGATGGTCTATTTTAGTATTTAGTATTAGGTATTTAAGTATACTTTTTTAAAGCAACTGAGTCAAATATTAATTGTCTGTTTAATAGTCTGAGCACTAGAATTGTCTAAAAAAAAACAAACTAACATAGGACAAACTTTCTACCAAACTTTCCCTGTTGCATTAATCACATTTATTTTGACGACGGGAGGTGACTAAAGGACACGTTGAATCACTGAATGATGCACAACTTTCTCTTGCATGTAACAAGCCTGCACATGTGCTGACATGAGAGAGAGTGTGTGTGAAATTATGTCTCTGAGTGCACGTTTATGTGTGTGCAAGAGAATCACTCAGTAATACAGAGGGCCTGAAATGGAGAGAGAAAATCACACACACACACACACACACACCCACACACACACACACACACACAGCATGCCATAGTAAGGAGAGTGTGTGTACTCACGGTCCATGTGGCAGACTTGGCGGTGCTAGACTGTTGGAAGGACACCTGGAAGGCGTGCAGTCCGGGGTAGTCGGTGTTTGAGGGGATGGCCGGGGCCGGCGACAGGCCCTCGAAGGTGGAGTTGGGCTGGGAGTAGGGTGAGGGGGTGGGCACCGCTGACGAGGAGGCGTTCTCGGAGCTGTAGGGGCTGGCGGACGTCGCCCGGCTCCCCAGGCTTTCCATGCTGCTGCTCAGCAAGTTGTATTGGGACTGGGGAGAAGAGAAGAGGGATGAGAATGAGTGAAGCGAAGAGGGAGGGAGAAGAGAGACAGAGGGAGGGCACAGGTAGAGGTGCCGAAGAGACAAGGGCTTAAAGGGAGGTCGGATTACACTGTGATGGGAAAGTTGCGGGAAGTATGCGCGTGTGTGTGTATGTGTGTGTGTGTGTGTGAGAGAGAGACATTGCATGTGTGTGGGACGGCTGCATGTGTAACTGTCCAGGTAGGTGTCCAAAACTGACGCTAAGCACCTTTTGGGTGATTTACACATTTGTGTGTGTGCGTGTCAGCAAACAATTTTGAGCAAGTGGCATTTGCAGTGAGTTCCCCACAGTAGCCCCCTTGGGGCTATATGAGGCAAGTTGTAAAACACAAGCGTAATCTGCCTAATTGCCTGCCATTCCCATCTTGTCCGCTTTGCTGTGTGTAAGCAGAAAGAAGATTTGTTGCACTGTCAACGTTAACACGTTCTTAGAGGCCCATAGATATTTGCACAGTGGACAAACTAAGAAATTACTGTAGAAGGAAAAACTTTTGTGGCTGTTGCTTTTTGTGTCATCCAGATTCATTTGCTGATTCCTTTTTACACTTAGGCAAAATCACGGGAAAGTCAAAAAGCACAAACAGCAACCCGCAATACTGTAAAGTCCTCCTGCCCGCTTTCTGCTTCCAGTATCACAGTTACTTTCTTCCAGTTACAATGAATCGATTATCCATGCAATTTAATATCAAACGGATCAGATTCGACAAGAAAAACTGACCTACACATATGAAAAGAAATAGTCTAAATCATTAATTTTAAAAACATATTCTCAGATCTGTCCGTGCTGCCTCAACTGTACATACAGAATGCCTGTCAAAGAACTAAGACTGATGGCATGTACACACTTAAATAGCCACAGTGTTGCGCACACACACATACACACACACGCACAATCATCTCAAAAACAGACAAAAAAATTTTTTTTACCTTCTTTTTCACGTAGTACATCCTCTAGTGCTTTAATCTCATTTGTCAACTCTTCAGTTAGAAACGTCCAAACAGAGCAAAGCCAATAGAGTGAGTGACCATAGCCTAACCAGAGTTCAAGCGAGGTGTGCATCAGTGGACACACCACACACATACACACACACACACACCCACACACACATAGACATGTGAAGCCAAGGACAGACAGGGAAAAAGGTGAGGACTGGTGTGGGAGAGAGAAACTATAGACTGAGAGGAAGGGAGAAAAAGAGAGAGGAAAAGAGGGATGGGAACCCAAAAAATGGTACGACGTTCTAATTATGGCATGCCCGGACATAGACGGCAATGCCGGGGCGCATGTACACACACGCTCCGAAACACCTTGTGAAGGCCTGCACTAAGTAAACACTGTCTGGTCTGACGGAGAGACAGAGAGACAAAGACAGACAGACAGACAGAAAGAGAGAAGGAAAACACATGAAAGAACAAGAGTTCAAGGGTCAGGACCCCCTCCACACACACACACACACACACCAACACACACACCAACACACAGTATTGTATATCGATACAGCATTAAATCAGCAGTAAAGGCTGAACATGTTTAAAAAGAGGGACTCTTAAATACTTTGGACAACTTGAAATTAATCACTGATACCGAAAGGAACTGATCTGTATGATGGATTATTTTATGCTCTGCAGAGATTTTATATCTCAACTGAGGTTTGTTTATTTTACTTTACTTTTGGTTAGAATCCAACCATGCTCCTACAGTAATTACAGTGAATATTATTCAATAAATAACTGAATTCAAATTTTGTATTTGCAGGAAAAATTCACAATCCAAAAATATGAAAAAAAAAATATTTGATTTGCTCAAACTTTGTCAAAGAAGACTGAGGATTTTTTTTTTCATTCCCTCTTAAGCTAGGACTAAATGTCAATAATAACTTTAAGTGTCTTCAGACTTTTCAATGAAAATGACCGTTTGTTCAGAAAAAACACAGAAACAGACAGTAAAATGGACAACATGAGTGTGTCTGTTGAGAGCATACTGGAGAGGAAATACAATGTTCCAAATGTGCCATGGAATTATTGTTTTATTTTATTTTATTTTATTTTTGTTGTATCAATTTGTACAGAACTCTAAGATATAAATAAACGTAAAGTGACAGACAGCATCACTTCACCTCAGCTCTGCTTTACATTTTTAACCTCGGACACTGACAAAGAACACGGACACAAAAACCAAGACAAAGTCATACAAGGATATGTAAACTTCGTGTGTTTCTATGCCATGGTCAAACAGATGAAAGCAAAGGCAAGGGTCAATGTCCTAGACCTAATGCACACTGTGTAGGTTAAATGAGGATGCACGCATGCGTAAGTGTTTGGATCTATACGTTAACTCAGGTATATGCAGCACAACACATCATATGGGAGACAGCCGGGTCGAAAAACACCTAATGCCAAATACGTGTTCAATACTTTACTTTCTAGCCTGGCAGCCTATAATAAATGGGACATTCCTCACTGAATAATGCAGATCAGATGTGAAGCTAAAGTGACTGATTAATCAACAACAGGAAATAAGTTGATAACTATTTTGTTAACCATCAATATTTTTAGGCATTTAAACACAAATCCCTCACTTTCACTGGTTTTGGAGTGTGTTTTGCTTTTCTTTATCATATGTTAACTGAATTAATACGCTTTGGTTTCCAAGTGAAGATTTGGATTTATAAATAAATGAATGAAAACTTGGGCTCTACAAAATTATGAGCTTTTTATTTATCAACAAACATTGTAAAGACAAAAAACAATCAATAAAGTAAAATAAAGTGTCTTTAATGTCACAACTCTGACCAGCTCTGTTTCTATCAAAAGTCTGTAAACTGACCTCAGCAGAGGAGATGGATTCAAAGGTCTGGACACAGGCAAAGGTGTTCACCTCACGAAAATATGAAAATAAGTTTCAAGAATGATGCAGGCCTTCTCTGATGTTTCTTTTCTCATGATAGATGTAAAAATAAACTCATCATTTCTTCCCTTTGATATCTGAGTGTTTGCTGGGGTTGAGTAATGAATGCAGTTCTTTTTACAGTACCAACTGAGTTATATTGGTACTATCAACTGATTCACACTAAATCAGCTGGTGTCACATTTTGGTACCTGAGAGTGTGTCCTGGTTAAAGAGTAACTTTTATATAGCTCACTCATTTAAATGATGTTAAAACTTGAAGTTATGCATAACTTAGCTTTGAGTGACACCAGTTGCTAGCTTTCTGTAGGTTTCACAATATATCTGAAAGCTGAAGAGTGTACTGAGTTTGATAACCTGCAAACCAAGTTCACTGCAGCAGCACAGCTAACATTAGCACACTTGCTAGCGAACTAAAGACTGGACTATTTTCACTGTCTTGGTTAACGTTATCTTAGTATTTTAGCATTAGCATTAGCATTAGCATTATCTAAGAATTTTGAGTGCTACTGAACCACTGACTGTGTCTGAAGTACCAACATACTTACGTTACTGTTATCAGACAGAGAGTAAAGAAATAAAAATAATTACCATTATAGGTACCAGCATTAGCTCAATATGAATGCCACCGGACCCCTCTGTATAGTACCTCTGAAACCTCTAAAAGGCATTGTCACAGTGGCTTTACAAGCACATGGTTAGCCCAGGTGTATGTAAAAAAGGTGCTTGATACACACATGTGCAAACACGTACACACATTGTCACACAGACCCATTGCTCACAGGTGTGCTTGCTCTTAATGCCTAAACTCAATCTGCAACAAGTTGAAACAGAGCTAAAACCTCGGCAGCCACTGTGTGAACGAGTGTGTGTGTGTGTGTGTGTGTGTGTGTGTGTGTGTGTGTGTGTGTTCACTGCGCGTAAGTGTTTAAGCCTCTCATCCCAACAACATCTGATGTCCCCTATAGGCAGCCATCCTGGTAGCTGCCACTCAAAGCCAAGCTTTGAGGCCCAAAACATTTAGAAATGTAGATAAGCCGTCCACAACAACACTCACTTGTCAGGATGAGTGAAACATAATCGGCTCAGGACAAGGAGGGTATCACTGTGCTAATGATCTCCGTTTACAGCCATTCACTAAACTGAACTCTGTAGTTTTATTAAGCCACACATTTTTCACACAGTTAAAAACACAGATTCACACATTGTTAAATGGCCCTGCTAAAAATGGAAACATCCTCTCTAAAATAATATCCTAGGCTACGCAAATGAATGACATAGCATCATATGCCAAACTGAGCATGTCCAAACAACCCCAGCTGCGCACAGAAGTGAGGAGAGGAGGTGAATGATGTGTAAGAAGGTTGCCCCCTGTTGGCAATACTTGGCAAAGTGCAGAAACTAGATAGCCTACACAATTCATTCTCAAGAGGTTCACATTAATGCCAACAAGTTAAAAAAAATAGGTTACTATAAAATCTCAGGAGTGAATTTCTAAATACTTCATGATTATTGTCAGAGTAAGATGAAGGAAAGTTAAAACCCGGCTAGCCATTTCATTGTGTGTTTGGACCACAATGCTTAGGTGTTTCAGGTGCATTCATCAACATATATCTCTCCATCAATCCAAGCTGCTAATGAAGTAATGGTTAAACTGGGCCCATTTTACTAGTGAGCATTTAATCATACTATACTAAGCACACAAGTTCAAATTCAGGTAGCCATGGCCACTTCTACAGCAATGAAGAATACAAGAAAACGCAGGCCTGATTTTCAAGCGTCAGCTCATTCTTAAATAGCCTGACGAGTCATTCACTATCTCATCCGTTTGACTGCCCGTGGAGCAAATGTGAACCAAAGAAACAAGAGAACTTCTACACACCATAATACAAACCATCTCCACTACCAGACCAGTGAGGCAACATTTTCAAACATCATGCCAGAGCAGCAGCTTACTTTGGTCCACTTACCACTCCACACAGCATCTCAAGGTTCCTGAAAGGTAAGACGAGGGGCTCTGGGATGTCCCTGTTTCCTGGCTCTTATAGGACTTTCAACCTGCTGTGGTCGAATGTGACTGTAACAGTCAAACCCTTCACGGGCCAGCTGACCCCTCTGTGGAGCAGAACATGATGGAGGATACAGCAGCTGTCCTGCCTCTCCTCCTCTCCTCCACTTGTTTCCCTTGCCTGACTGGGCCTTCTCAACCTGCCTTGCATCTAACAACAAATCCTCCCCTCGCCCCCTTTTTTCTGTCAAGACTATTCATTAACGGGCCGGGCAGGCCCAGGCTTGCCCACTGAAAGATTAGATCAGACCAATATTCCAGATCAGAAGGGGAAGGAAAATAGGTGTGTTCACCAGTGACTGCTGATCTCATATTTGGAAGGCAGACATGAAGTGAACACCGGTATCAATAACCCGCAAGAATTTTGTAACTGACAATCCGTAGCAGTATTAAATTTTGAATTCTCCCAAGAAAAGTCAGGGTGCTCCAGCTGCAAACTTCACTGTTTTTATTCATTTAGAAAAAGTGGCACACTTGCTTTATGTGTGCATACGCCTTCAAACATGTATGTATGTTTGTTAATGCACTTAGATACAGCCGAACCTACAGATGGCTCTACAGCAAAACAGCAAGGGGTCCTGGCTTGGGGTTTAATTAGCTCTTCCCCAACACACACACACACACACACACACACACACACACACACACACACACACACACACACACACACACACACACAGAGAAA
>JAPZDX010000002.1:11427533-11444620 GCA_029783625.1 Naso annulatus | reverse complement strand
GATCTGGAAAAGCTTTAAAAGATATCTTTTAAAGCTTTTCCAGGCCATAGTTATTACCTGGGAGGAATGTGATGTGTTGTCTTTCACTGATCATTCTCATAGCTCACAAACACACAGAGGACATCTTATTTAAAAAGCACACAGGTTTTATTGCATATCAATTTCATGTATAAATTCTTCATAGCATTGGAAAGATTACATTTGGTATACATTGCTATTCTACAGAATTAACATCAGAGTCATATCTTTTCAGTGAAATTTCTCTAAAGTACATCTTCAATAATCACAAGCATCAAAAGAACTGCAATTTCAGAATTGTTCAATATTATTCTACAATCCTTTATTGTTTTTCATTATGTCTTGTCCCACAAGTCTTTTCTATGTCTTTCAGAGCCACCTGTAAGGCAGTCAAGAGCTTGAAGTCAAACCTACTAACCTAACCACATGTACAATAAGTGCATCTACGGATTTATTTTTTTCTTTTCTTTTTTTTCCTCATTTTTTGATTTGATACACATTTCACAAATGGACATCATTATGACTGCTAAACACGTCATGCACAATATCTTTTTTTTTGTTTTCAATAAACATAACAGAGGCGATATACAACTCAGATTCAAACAAAACAAGCACCATCCATTTAAACCCATATTTTTCAATGATTTTTTTTCTTCAGACAAAAGCATCATTGTTTTTCATTCTTTAAAATACTATACAGTTAAAAAGAAACAATATGTATATTTTTACTTTCTCCTGTAACAGTGGGGGGGAAACAGCAACCATGTTCTATTATGCTGAAACATATTTCAGCCACCATCTGCCAGAATACTTTCTGAAGTTGGCAAATGGAATACTTCAATGCCTTCAGTTCATTTGCTTTACACAGCGCGTACTTATTACAGTAGTCCATGACATGAATTACTACATATAGTCAACCTAAAAACTCAGCAACCCAAGTCTTTACATTTTATAGCCACCAGTTGGAAAACAATGTGTTTACCACGAATGAAGTCTCATTCAGTAGAATTAATTAAAAAAAAAAAAAAAAAAGATTTAGTCTTTAGAAAAATGAGATGATGCATCAGTCCTGGCATCACAGCACCACCTGCTGTGGTGAAGAAAAATTACAGTGCTTCTGTTTCAGATTTTTCTCATGTCAAGCACCAGCGTGCTCCTCTACTGAAGTGAAACTCGTCTGAAAATGTATCTGTGTTCTGCTTTATAGAGATCGAAGCCTGATCAGTTTAGGACTTGGACCCATAAGCACTAGTTTGAAAGAACAGCACCAGGCCTCGTTTTGAAAGTCCCAGTACGCAGGGAGGATCAAGGCAACAATGATCAACAATGCTCACCCCCCCTGCCCCCTGCAGCTATCTACACGTATCTACAGTAAATGACTCCTGCCCTTCATGGCACAGCTACCTTGTAGACCACATGGAATGAGTTTTCAGTATGATCTCACAAGAAGAGCAAGAAATACAAAGTTAAAATCATGATCAAGTGTTTCTGTTTCCCCCGTCTAGAATCAAGTAGACGTTTTGTACATGTGTTGGAGGGCCCGACCAGCAGAATTATGAGGTCCAGTTTAACACTATCTGTGTTAGTTTACTCTTTCCTCCTCGCATGACCAGCAATTTTGTCACTCAAATGCAGTGAAACCAGATGTTCATGCAGATGTGACTGTGTTTTTTAGACTTTCTGACAATGGAATAAAGCACAGCTACATTTGAAAAGAGTATTCAATGCTTACTACATGAATCAAATGAAAAACGGAGGGAAAGGGAAACTTGATGTGATAGAAACTAATCAGATTCAATATTGTGACAACGTAATGCCCTTTTCTGACATTCATATTAAGGGGTTTCCAAACCCCCACCCTCAGAACACGTGAGCCAATTTGAACAAGACACATTCAGTATTTTGGGTAAAATGGTTGAACTGAAAGAAGAAAAGAACTAAACACTGCAAGATGTCACAATGCCACATAGGACCTAAGACTAACTACAGCTATCTTTCACTATAAATAAAAACAATTTAATTTCATGGGTTTTTTTCCATTTTGGCACACTAACGCATCAAAACCAGAGATTCAGAATCTCCTCATGCTCTGACAGGCGTTCATTCCTTCAGCAACAAGAAAAGAGCGATAAAATGACTTTTTTTCATTCTCACTCCTCCGGTCATGACAAAACAACCAAAAATAAATACATACACACACTTCTGAAATCAAATTGATAAGAGCGTAAAATGGAAAAAAAACAACACAAAAAAAACAAAAACAAAAATGACAACAAGAAACAAACAAACAAAAAAACAAAAAAAAGAACAGGTAAGCCCCTTGGAAATGAAATGATTGTCAGAGAACAAAACATTTTCTATGGGTTATTTGGCACATACCACTCTTGCTATGAACATTTAGGTTATTTTGTACATCATATGACAATATCATACAATTTTGGTCCTTCTCTAAAATAATTATATTAACAATTTAGCACGGAGGTGCCTACAAAGAAACAATACTGTGGTATCTAATAGAAAAGAAAGTAAATAAAATTAAAAAATGACAATGAAATAAACAAGCAGAGAAAGACTTTCCTCATCTTTTGAGTATGATTTAAATTCATTTTCAGCATAATCAAAATGGGGCAACCAATTACAATGGCTAGTGTCCCAGATAGCTCATTAAAATCACCAGTTCCTGTGCACATTTGAACATCATTCTCCATGTAATCATGAATAAAAATCAACAGTCTAATGGAGCTGTCATTTCCTCAAGTAACATTTAGTGTGGTGCTATTGTTGATTCTGCAGTTCTAACTGAAACAAGATCAGTAAATGAATCACCCATGATTGATGGGTTAAAATCTGGAGACAATGGTGCACGCGCCCACCATTTTCCTAGTGAAACAGCACCACCTTGTGAACATGCAGTGCTAATGCGGTGCTGATGCTGCAGCGCTTGTAATAGGCGTTGTACACAGACTTTAGAGACATACTAGTCAGTAAGTGTCTTTATGAGAGCCTTCTGTAGGGTCTCTGTGGTGCTGGGTGAGCCTTGTGGACTTGGGGAGGATCAGAGTAATGCAGAGTTTCAATGCTGTTGAGAAGCATTCATCATGTCCTTCACATCAACAGGAGCTTAGCAGTGCTTTCTCTTGACAGAGTCTTGTGAGATGCCTCTCCTTGGGACAATCTCTCCCTCCCATCTCTCTCTCTCTCTCTTTCTCTCTCTCTCTCTCATACACACACACACACGCACACACACACACGCACGCACACACACATATTCATTCTATCTTGAATGTATGTGACGCTGAATTCTTCTCTGGCCTCCACGTCCTCTCAGTACTTATGTCCATTCAGTCTCTGCTTCTATCAATCCTCTTCCTCCCACTTCCTCTCTCGTTCTTTCTCTCACTCTTTCTCTCTCTCTCTCTTATCTAGATGTGGTTGAGCGGGTGAAAGCTGCTCGTCTCAGACGGTCCACCTCCCATGCTCAGCCAAGCGTCCAGAGAGTTCTGGGAGGGCGCGTGCAAAGGGTTGTTCTCCGAGAGCGACAGCATCATTGCATAAGCCTGCAGGAGAAGAGAGGTGGCTTTAAACAAGAGAAACTGCGGCTTTTTCATTTTTAATTACTTTCTCACTTTGCAGCGATCTGTCAAGAAATACATGAAAGATTTTGGTTTATTCGGTCTCAGTTTGGTGATCAACTCTATCGGTAAAAATGAGAGTTCCTGATTGCTGGACCACCATCGAGGTCTTTGTAACAATGTTGCATTAGATCTCAAGTTGTAATGAATTATTATTATTTAATTTCTTGACAGCCTCTGTAATTATGCTATATCAGACTGTTGTCAGATTGAAGGTATGATATACAAGAGCAGTTTACAGGCAATTTGTTAGTAGGTTAAGATAAAGAGAAAGGCAGGGGCAAAACAAGAGGCACTTTTTAGCCACAGTGTAGCTAATGTTAATAATGAAGAATCTTTTCTCTTATCCTTTCATGTCTGTGTCCACATTCAGCTTTTTGCCCTTCCTACTGTCTTAACAGAACAAGTCTTTCCTGTCCCTCCCTCTTTTAATGGACATCCAAAAGCCGGTCACATACCTGGGTTTTAGCCTGCCTGTACAATGTCTCTTTCAGTGCCTCCGACTCTAGCGAAGTGTTAAATATGTCTTTAACGTCAAAGGGTTGTTCGCCACTGGCTGCTTTACGTAAACCCTCCAGGCTCTTGGGAAAGCTGGGCAGACCCTCCAGGTCCAAGAGAGAGCCCTCCTCCTCTATACACCTGGACACCGAGTGTTAGACGGATGGGCAGTATGGATGGGTTGGTGGACAGATGGATGGATAGGTAAATGAAGGGAATGTTACAGGGAAGGAACAGATGGAGAGTTAATGCAATTGAGAGGGGAAGGACGATTTTAAGGATGAAGTTTAAGTGAAAGAAAACATCAAGAGAAGAGAAAAAGAGAGGTGTTTAAAAAAAGGACAGGTAGAAAGAACAGGAAAGAAGAGTAGGAGCAGAAGCTGACCTCACATCGGCTATACCAAAACACTGACTTTTTGTAGTTTTGGCTGTCTATGAAGGAAATGTAGACATTCAATCCAAGTCTTTACTTCTGTCTGTACTTCTCAGTGTTGTTGTTGTTGTTGTTTAGTATTGGTATTAGTTAACGAAAGAAGGTATAAGGGCGGTTTCTGTTAATAGACACAATGTTTTGAACACTGAAGAGTGTCCATGAACCCTGACTTGCGTAAGTGGTTTTCTGTATGTTAACAAAATGAATACCTGCGAGTGTGTTCATAGCTAATAGCTAATGGAGTCGCCTCTGTCTCTTCCTCCTCCTCGTCCTCCTCGTACACTCCTGTGGTGACCGGAGACGGGGACTCGGGTGCCTCGTCGTGAGACTTCTCAGTTAGGCTGCCTTCCTCTTCCTCTTCGTCATCTCCCTCCACTTCCTCTTCTTCCTCCTCCAGTCCCTGGAGCCCGAGCTTAGAGTTGGATAAACTGTGGCTGGGTGGGCGATCCTCCTCAGCCTGGTCTGATCTGCAGGGGGATCAAACGTCAAAGTAGAGAGGAAGTGTTACAAATGTTTGGCAACTGTTTCTGAATCCACTACCTTTTCCCTCCAGTGATAGCTACATTTCAACATATAAAACAAGCAATTTAAGCTTATGTAAGTTGGCTTTATGTTCTTAAACATTGTTAGAGAACCCCCTTTTAGATTTTTATTTTTTCCCCTAATGTGACTGAAATTGTTTTCGGCTCAAAGAGATATTTTAGTTTTCTTAACTTCCAAAGGAAGTGGAGATGAGTGTGAGCAGTCTACCAGCCAATCAGGGAATGTTTGAGGAAAAAGATGCTATAAGTCTGAATCACGGGTAGTGTAGTAGCCAGGTATTCTTATTCTAAGTGCTGTATCATAGGCAACCGTACTTGTGTCAGTTTTCTTGAAGATGTTTCACCTTTCATCCAAGAGGTTTGTTCAGTTCTAGCTAATGGGTGGGGGGTTGCAGGCTTAACTCTGTGTTGTTGTGAACCCTGAAAGAGTCATTAAGGTCACATGGGAATTCTGAGTTTCAGAGTCATTAGGGTCGCACAGTCGCTGACCTAACTAATATTCGTGTGGGTTGTTAGGGCCAGGTGGGTTCAGGTGTGAATGGGTGGGTATCTGGGTGTCCCTGTCTGGGGAGGGAACTCAGGACAGCATTGAAAGTAAAAAATGGTATATGGTGTCCAAAACCACCTTCTGTTTTTAATGATGGTCATTACAGTTTGACGTAAACCTTACGAGCAAATTTAAATTCTTAATTCTATTTTTATCAATGTAAAGAAATGATGGAAAAGTGAGGAGCACTTATTTTAGTTTGTTCTCTGAGCGGTGTGTCTAGTCTAGAGCTGTGTTGCAGTTACTATTTCCTGACCAACTAAAGACATGACTCATCACAAGCAGAGAGAGAAATATAAATAATCTGTTGACAGCATGCATGGTCCGATTCCAGTGTCCACACAAACAACATGGGTGCTGACAGTGTGCCCGGAGCGGTTTTCAAACGGCCCACACATGATTAATTGGCCGGCTTCTCAGACACAGAGCAGGAGATGCCCTGCTTCAGCCTGGCTCCCCTACACCCTCTAATGGTGAAACACACTTTGTGTGACTGAAAGAAGATGATGGCTGATCTGCAAACAGGCTATCAGCACACCACCATTATGACCTGCCATCTGTAAATTTTCCAGCAGGCACCCCAACTCCCCCTTCCATCACCCCCAGACCGCGATGTCATGGCTCATGATATCATTTCCTCTGGGACGGCAAATTTACCCTTTCCATTTTTTGCCACACAGTGGACATTTATCAAATCAGACAGGATTACCTCTGGGAAGGGGTGCACAGGGACAGGATTGGGTCACACACAGTGGGTGGGTAAATGCGGGTAAGGGGACTTTGGGGTGGGAGGGAAGTTCTCCTCTTTCAATCTAGATTAAATATCACTCTAATCAAATTGCAGAGTGAGCTGGCAGGGAAAAAAGTCCGTGTCTGTGTATGGAGAAAGAAGCGTAGCTCTGACATTGGGGGCCCTGGGTTTTGTCATTTAGTCTAAACACGTCAGCTGGGTGTTTGTGTTAGTGGGCTGAGGGTATGGATATACTGTGTGGATGGGGGAAGAGCTCCATCATCAGTGGATCTCCTAGATAAACGCCTCAACCCGAGTCCCCCTCAGGGTCCATAGTACCAGCCATTGTAGCCCAATCCCAGACGGGAACCAGCTCCAAGACATGACCTGGATTCTCCTTCCTGCCTCAGAATCTACGACGTTCTTGTCACGCAAAGTTTTCATGTGAAAACAAGAGCTACCAGGGTCTTTTATTTTGACTGGCCATGATGCTGAAAAGGGAGTTTAAAGGGGGCGAAACTATTTTGCAAGAGCGGTTAAGAGCGATTACAGATAGTCATTCACGAATGTGTGTTTACGTTAGGCGTTTGACTTCAGTCACTCAGATGGAGAATAAACAGTGGGCTGTCTGGTGGGAGGACAGAAAGCACAATACTTAGTCTGAATTACAGATATTAAAGTGTCAGGCCGGCCAGTTGTGGATGAGACTCAGTATTGATCCCAGATGGCAGAGGGGCCAAATTGCTACTGGGTCTGCTGGCCATAATGCGTGTTGACATAAAGGAGGGGGGATGATGGAAGAAGAGACACACAGAAAGTGAGACGACCAGAAAGGAATTCACATGGAGAATGAGAAAACAAGAGAGAGAGATGTAGAGTGTGTAGAGTCAAGGAAAGAGGCAAACCACTGACTGAACGAGAGAAAACATTTCAACCTCTTTTTCTTTTCCGATACCCTCTTGTTGCCTGAAACCTCTTAAGCTTCCCACCAACTGAACTACCATTAGAACTTACAGCAGGGAGCTGACTTTTTCATCCAGCTATATTTCAAAGTAGTTGAAAACCTTGTTGGTTGAGATGAACTCATATTGTCTCCAAAATTATTACAACATGCAGTTCAAAGCAGGCTTTAAGTTACAGAGTGCTTACAATGAAATAAAAATAATTACATTAAAAAGCTTCAGAGCATAGTAAATCTCCCAGAATGTTGCTGCGCCACTGAAATACACCTTTGTCTCAAAATGCATCACACAAAAGACAATTAGCCTAGAAGCAACTAAAAGCAGCAGAAGTTAAAACAAATTGTGGATGAGTGTTTAAAGAGCTGCAGAGAGACGTAAAGATCTGAAAACAAACAAAAAAGTAGTAATTCTTTGAATTTGTTTGTTTTATTGTTGTCAAATTCGATTAGCATCAGCTCTTACAAGTTACATTTAGACTAACTTAATTATTCCAACTGCAACTGCTGTCTGTATTTATGGTGGTATGGAACTGTGACACAGCTCCCTCTGATGATGTGGTGATTGTGCAATACAAATTCAAGCCACTAGAGAGCACTGTGCACCAAGTATTAGCATGGATGTTGCCATGTGCAATGAGAAGTAAGAACAGCTAACAACTTTTGCACAACACTTATTGATTTAGGATGAGGTTGGGTTAAGAATTACACTTTGGCATAAGCAGCTGAAGGTTAGACTTGTGGATCAAATGCAATCACTGAAGGTCTTTGCAAGAATTTTGATTCAAATGCGGTCCGTGCGAGCGACTTTTCTCGTTACCTCTTGTCTGTGTAGCTGGAGGCCTGGTTCATCTCACTGTTGGAAATGAAGTTGCGGATTTCTGAGAAGTATGAGTCCTCCTTCTCATCTAAAAGTGCATGATTGTCTGGCTCGGAGTTTGGGGAGGAGATGGTGGTTCCTAGGTTGGAAAGTATCCCAGACTGCTGGCTCACTGTCGGGGGAAAAGCGTGCAGACATACACATCCACACACACAGACATGCACACCAGCCACACACACACATACACACACAAACACAGCCAAATATACAAGCAAGATTAATTGATGATCATCAGACATGCATAATGGATGAGTTGAAGGAAATGCTAAACATTATAAGGGTTATTATACAAATTAATCATATTATAATATTGATATTTCTTAAAAAGCTAAGATTGTGGAGGTTTTTTGGTTAAATTTTAAATAATAGGACAATGTTTATGGAACTTTGTGTAGAAGATAAACGGTGATGGTGGAGAGGCGACAGGAAATAAGGGATTTGAACAGGGGATGCAGTACATAGACAGTATTTTAACCACAAGGCAATGTGGGAAGTCAATAATTTTTGGCTTTTTTCCATTTTGGGATACTAAAGAAAGATGTGACTATATCCTGGTAGAGCCTAATTAAGCTCTGCTGGTTATTTCATCTCTGAAAAAAGACATGTTTGACATCAGAGGCTGCCAAGATAGCTTTCCCCTTATTGCCTTGCTTTTGCTCATCCCTCTCACAGACAGTAGTTGGAGCTGGTCAGCAGAATCTGTGCCCAAGGAATTTCACAACATCTCTGCAGATTTTGTGCAGATTTTAAACAAATCGTGATGCTCTTTGTAAAAAACTCTTAAATGTTTGGGGAAATGTTTTTTGCCTTTGCTTTTTATAAAGGTTTTGGAAAGATATCAAGTTAAGGTCAAGTATTGTAGCATTTATTTATTTATGTATTTGTTTGAGTATTAAAGTGGTGCATTTTGGTGGTTATGTGTCCTATGCTGGTCGACTTTTCTAACAAATGTTCACACTTTGTTTTAAAAATGTTGGTGATCTCAAAATATCAAAATCAAAGGTTCTGCTAAAATCTACAAAATATTTCATTTACAAGCACCTTTTACTAAATTCCACAGATTTTTTTTTTTCTGGATCACAGCTGTAAACTGTTCAAAAAAATCTGCAGATTCAGTGTGGTTCTGTTGATAGGGCTCGTTCTTTACTGGCAGCATCCAGCTAAATGTCCAGACGCAATCACACACTGGAGACGGCCAGTTCCACCACAGCCCTCTACTGTTGTAAAGTGTGTAGTCAAACCCAAATCTTACTGTCGACATCATATTTAGGCTGCAATTCTAGGTTTAGAAAAATATTTTTCCTTCATGTTATTTCACTTCTGCTCTCTGTCTTACAGGCTGTCTGAATCAGAGTGGTGTGCAAGAGGAAAGGATTATGTCATTTATAAAATTTAAGAATAGCCGTGTTTGTGTTCAAGTTAGGGACGGTGCTGGAAGATACAGCATGTACCATTTTTAGCTGGAGCCAGTCAGTGTTTTCTTAGTCTGTATCTTTGCAGTTTACTCTGAATAATTTTAGAAGAAGCTTTTGCTTGCTTTAGTTTGAATAAAGATACATCAGGATGTAAGACTCTGCCACAAGACACTGCCTCTTATTAACATGCACACATCATCAAACAATGGCAGTGGTTAGTATTTGAGAAATTTACTTCGGATGTTGGTGATGTCAAAGCAGTTTAAAGCTCCATTGGGAATAATTTGCATGAAGTGGAGACCAAGTGTTCAACAGGGCAACCTATTTTTAAAATCAGGAATGTCAGCAAAATTGCAGAATTCTTGAGCTCGAAAAGTTTGTTTTCCATCCATATTAAGTGACAAAATTACATACTGGACATAGCAAGGCTGTTTTTGGAAACACAAATTGAAAAGTGTGAGTTTTTTTAATTAGGTGTGTTTCGTACATTTAATAATTAACAACACCAACCTAAACATTTATTGAGGTTGAGGTGAAGATTTTACATTTTCCGAACGGGTAACGTGAGCTTTTCATCATTCAGTCCATTAACATAACACAAAGTGCCACGTCCCTAATTACATTTCAGTTCTCACAGCCTTACAGTCACACATGTTGCAAACTGACCAGGAATGTTCTCATGCTCGTGCTTCTTGAGATGGCGGTCGAGGTTGGTTTGTTGACCGAAGCAGCGGTTGCACAGGTGACACTTGAACGGTTTCTCCTTGTTATGGATGTTGCGAACGTGCCGTTGAAGATTGGATGAGATGCTGAATGAACGGTCACAGTATTTACACCTGCAAAGGTGAAACAGAAGGATGTGAATGAGAGCTAAAAATGGCTCAGCTGCATAATATGTCAGGCTATCTGCTGAGATTAGGAAGAAACTTGTTAAAAAAATGTTTGGATTTTTCAAGGAGCCCCTTGGTTTTAGACAGTCTTAGAAGCAGCACAAATTAGAAAACACTTTCAGTGGATTTTCCCATATTAAATAAAAAAAAGAAGAATTTTATACTACATAGTGGTTGTGTTGTCAGAGATATCCATTTTAAATATAGTTTTCACTTTTTAATTCTTCTTCTTCTTCTTCTTCTTATTATTATTATTATGTCAAGGACTCATCTTTCTAATTGCTCAATTCAGGTTATCTGTACAGTTGAGATACTTGTAATCTGATCATAGCGTTGTCTTTTTCCCCCAAATAAAATACTTATACCACAGGGTGTAAAACTCTTTGGGATTATTGTTATGCAAGTAAAGTTAAACCATGAATAACTCTGACTCTAAAAACATTCCAATCATGACCAAAGGAATGTAACCAATAAAGGACACAGTGAATTGACATATGGATTATTCGTGTCTCACTGATACCCAATAAACTTAACAAGCCCCACGTCTTCTGTTAATTCAACCAAGCAGAATCAGAGTAAGTCTAAGAAATGGCTGTAAGATGGCAGTAAGACAAGCCGACAAAGGGAGATGCATCAATGAGAGCATCTGTGGAGCAAAGAGCTTCTCACAAAGATTTAACACTTGACTGAATTTGAATAGAACAGAATACCTGTAGGGTTGTTCCCCTGTATGTGTCCGCAAGTGTCTGGTGAGGTTTGCTGAACGAGGAAAGATTTTCCCACAGTACCTGAGAGGAGAACAAACACAAAAGCAGGGAATAAAAAGTGGAAGAGTGTAAGGATGGATCAGTAGCATAACACAGTGCATGTACTTTGTTGTCACAGCAAACATTTAATTGAACATTCAGTTTAATACATAAAAACGTCTTATCAACACCGGAAATAGTATGCTGCAACACAAGCACTTACCTGCAGGCATAACGCTCCTTGCCCTTGCGGAGGATGGCGTCGGAGAGGGAGGGTGGTGGTGAGCGGAAGTTGAACAGTGGATGAGCTGAGTGTTGCAGTGAATTGGGCGGCGCGTCCAGTTTTAGGGAGCCAAAGCTCTCCAGCTTCTCTGTCATGTTCTCCATGGCTGACATCTGAGAGGAAGATCATGAGGAGATGATGAAACAATACATGGTACCAGGGATAATAAAATACTTTGGTGATACTTTAGTGAGAGTCAAGAGATCCCATCATTTTTAGCAGATCACATCACAGAGCACTGGACTATGTATATTGCTCATTACCCTGTGTCGTGCAAAATCAAGTAAATTACCTTAAACTGGCGATCTTTTGCCTTCTTTTCGTAGATTTTGATATTACATGTGTCTCAATGGTTCACTTAAAAGACCTTGCAGTCACAAGCTTAATGCAACAGTTTGGTAATCACACCTTAAAAGAAGTCACTAAAGGTGCTTTGTATGTATATATAGAGTGCGTTTGTGTTTGTATATGTATGTGTGTTTTAAAAGAGAAAAGGAAGAACTGAAAACAAAGACACAATGTCAGAAAAAAGCGGAGAGCGAGGGAAAGAGACAGAGAGCGGAAGCAGTATATCAGAGGGTAGCCCTGCTGTTTGTGTTAAAACTGAGTCACCTTCATGACCTATAACACATTCACAAATACTAAAGTACTATTCCTCCAGTACCCCCCCTTAATACACCCTCACCTCTGGCTTCAGCCAAGGCTTTGTTCTCTACCTCTTGCCTTCACTTGATGAAGCAACTGTAATATGCTAGCAAACTGGCTAAATGAGGCATTCAAGAGCCCCAATTGAAGCTGTACAATGTAGTTTGAGATACCCCCAACTGATAGCCGCTTCCTCCCCTAGAAGCTTGTGAACAAAAGGGTCCGGTTATGTAGGAGTTTATTTGCCAAAAACAGCTTACATCCTTCCTTTTTTAGTAAATATGGGACGAGAGAGACACAGGGACAGACACTCCGTCTCACTGTGTTTATTCACAGTCTGAGAACGGGTGGAGGGGGAGAGGGGGATTCCGTCATGAGACTGAATTAGAGGTGGCATTGTGTTTGAATCAGTGGGAGTATCACGGCTGAGACAGCCAGATATGAGATGTTTTTACATTAGAACCTGTGAGAACTTTTCATCCTGGGAATATTGATCAATTACTACTTGATGTCTTCTTAAAGGTGGCAAAGAGGAGAGGTCAGGATAAATGGAAAAATGCTTACCAATTCAATCACTTGTTACAGAGTAATTATGTCATATATGCAAATGCATGTTCATGTGTAAATTTATCTGTCTGCATAAGCACCAAATGAGTGTTTTGCAAAGTCACAGTTGATAGAGGACACAGATTTCCAGGTCAGATTAAAACGTTTCCCCAACCAGAGCCCCCCATTCTCCTGGAAACAAACACAGGATGTCCTTGATGGACACGGTGCTATTATCTAGCCAGCCAGCCAGCCACAGAGAAAAAACTTGGAGGCGGTTGAGTTATTAGCTGGCCTGTGGGCTCTCAGTACATGAAACAATGCCACAACTAAGATTAGCGTGGCCAAGAGAGGCAGTTTGTTATAATTCAAACGGTTATTATTCTCTCTTTTATTAATACTATCATTCCTTGTAATCAAGACTTGTAGAGGTAGGGAGGGTCTGGGGACAGTCAAACAATGTGACTGATTATCAAAGGGGCTGCGATAAGAGACTGTGTCTTCTGAAATAGGTAGAAGTGACGAGGTACACAGGCGCCATTCAGTAAACAAAGGAAGAAATCATACAGAACCCTTGAGAAAATAACATCAACACTGTGGAATGATGTTGCAGTGGGCCCTATCAATTCAGGTTGAAACAGCGTGGGAGGCAGGTCTGAGGTATTTTCACATAATACATGGTTAGAAATAATTGTTGATAGCATCTGGGAATAATCAGCCTGTATGAAATACCTGGAGGTCAATTCCTCTGTTTGGTATTCCCTTGCTTTTGTCCAAAGTACATGTATAATTTAATGTTTCTACCCCAAATTATAACAAGTGGCTTCCTAGATTTGGAACGTGTATGTGTGAATGTTGTAAGCCTACCTGTGGATGGAAGAGTGGTGGTGAGGGCCTAAGGAACTTTTCCTTCAGAGCTCCTACAGGGTCAAGTAGCTTCCTCTTCTCCACCCTGCTGGACCAACAACAAGGCAGAGGGTTACGTACCAAGGTCAGAGTTCATCCACAACCTCCAACCAAAAAATAAAAAACAAACACATTCATGTTGCTTGAGTGGAAGTAGTACTTTCTAGTCTAATCGGGGCTGAAATACCTGTATATGGGGTCCATGAAGAATGCTGAGGGCTTGGCGTAGTGCAGGGGTGGTGGCTGGTGAGGCTGTGTCTGAGGCTGCTGATGCTGGGCAATGGAGGATTGGTGCAATAACTGGGAATGAGGGTGTGGAAACCCAGTTGGGGTTTCGTCCTTGGTGGAGACCCCCTTTCCAACTCCGAAAATATGGTTCTTTCTATTTTGTGGCTCAGCTGCCACACCGTTATGACCACCTCGACTCCGGCTGCCAATGCTGAGGTCCAATGGCTGTTCTTCACTACCAGATATTGCTAAAGGTCCACTACTGCTCCCAGTACTACTGTTGGGGTTTGAGGTGTTTGTTGGAGTAGGAGGGGCTACCTTGGTTTCCTTTGATTTTGTGGTGAGATCAAATGGTGACTCCCCTGTAGATGCAGGAGCTCCTGGGGCACTAGAAACCATCTTGTGCAGTTGTTCGCGTGGTGACTTGGGCTCCGCCTTAAAGAACATGCTAGGATTGAGGGCACCTCGATCAGGGCTGAAGGGATAGAGAGAGTTGTGGAAGTTGGGCAGGAACTGGAAGGGAAACATGGAATGGTAGGGCAATGGGCCCATCTTCTTCTCCTGATGAAGACCAATCAAACCTGGGCCAAAATATTTCTCAGCAATAGAGGCGATGGCTTTTATGGAATCTGTGGTGGCTGCGTTGGCATTTGTGGTGGTGGGCGGGAGCGCTTGCTCATCAGGCGGAGGGAAGAAGGAGTGCTGAGATGGTGCGGAAGAGAGGAAGGGACGTTCAACAGCGAGGTTCCCCGAACTAGAAACAGCTGATATCACCGCGCTGTTTGTGTCTTCTAATTGGCGGGCTTCTTGATTTGATATGGCCCCAGATGGCTTCCTTCTTTTGCCACTTCGCTCTCGCTCACTGTCTCCATCGCTCTCCAGGTCAGAACCGTCACCTGAAGCAGTACCAGTGGTGGTGTCCAAATCTGTCCCACTTGTGGTATTAACGTCTTCAAGGTCACTACCGTCAGACATGTCTACCATCTTAGATTTTGACTTGGCTTCACCACTAGAAGACAAATCTAGTTTGTTCTCTTTTTCTTTGTCTTCCAGCTGACTGAAACTGTTACCTCCATTGCTGTTTGTGGAGCTGACCAGAGACAGTGGAGGGGCGTCAAGGGGGCTCCGAGGCAGCTTTACCTCCTGACTACTGCTGCCTAGCGGGCTCTTAATCAATGGACTTGCAGGCAATAAAGGTGGTCGTGGATACAGTGATGGGGGGAAGATACCTGGGAAACCATGTGGGAGTGATGGAAAGCCATGGGGTCCTGGGGAGAAGGGCAAGCCAGCCTGAGGATGAGGCCGAGAGGGAAAGTAGTCAGTGAAGCCTAAACCTGACTGGTTTAAACCTGCAAGGTGGGGATGGTGGGACTTGGCCTTTGCCATAATGGGGCTTGAGCTCATCGGGATGCCAGGGTTGAACATTCCTGCTGGAGAGCCATAATGGTTTTTGCCCTCACAGAAGCGTCGATGCTTGTTGAGGGAGGAGGTAGTGCTGAACAACTGCCCGCAGTCCTTACACTTAATCTGGGTGCGGCAGTCAGCGTGCATACGCTTGTGGCGGCAGAGGTTGGAGAATTGGGTGTAGGATTTGTGGCACACCTCGCCTGGGGGAGCAAAAATATGAAGCCCATCAGGGCCTGGTTAAACCCATTTTAACACTGTCTCCATCTTTGTAAACCAAACGAACAGTAACAAATACATTTGAATGGAAACTGCTGATGAATAGCTCCAGAGAAGGAAATGAATGATTTCTATGAATAAAACCAAATGCTCATTCTGCAAATGAAAACTACCAAACATTGCCCCAGAATTTCTGTATACAAGTTGTTTGTATTTTACAGTCAAATGATAACTGAATATATCCAAAAAGGATTGAAAAACAAATAATTCTCAGAATTGTTGAGAAGTCAAAACTAACCCTAACCAAATATAATGATGTTGTCAAAAGAGCATCAGTGAACAAGTCAAATCTCTTATTTACTGTACATTATATAATGAAATTAATAGCAACATGGTGCTTGGTCAAGAAAATGTAAACAGGTTCACAATGTTGGTGCAGAAGAAAGGGCCTGCAGAGTGATGAAGAAGTATGTGGTGGAAAGAAAATAGAGATAAAATAAAATGACTATTGTGTTGTTTTTCAAGGTGGTCATTAACTTCCAAAGCTCTCACTTACAGATAAAGGGTTTGACACTGCTGTGGATGTGCTTATGCTGCTTGAGGCCTGAGGAAGTGGCAAACGTCTTGCCACACTCAGGACATGTGTGAGCACGTGCCCCCACATGCTGGGAGCGGATGTGACGCTGTAGGTTGCTGGGATCTGTGAACACCTGAAATTTGAAATAAGCACATAAAAATACAATGTATGCCATCATTAACAGTGCAAAAATATAAATAGGCCAGTTATCCAATTAGTATTATATTTTGTCATTCTTGGAATTGTTAGTGAAAATATACAGGTATGTCGCTCTTTATGAATTACTGAATCTATGTCTAGTACCATTAAGAGTTCAGCCTCTAAACAAAAACCAGCAGAATTTCTGAAGCAGATAAAGCCCGTGTGTCCAGTGCACAACTTACGTGCCGGGTATGCTGTACCTTATCACAGTTTTCACACTCAAAGCGCTTGCCACTGTCATGTGACATCTGGTGACGGATGAGGTTGGACTTCCAGTTGAAGGCTTTGGGGCACTGGTCACACTTGTACTCTCGCTCTTCTGTGTGGACTATCATGTGTTGGCCCAAACTTGATAAGAAGAACACAAGCCCATGAGTGAATTAAATCAATCATACAAATCACATTTGTAGCCCAAAGGATAAGTGGACCATATGTGTTGAATGTGTATGTCTTTATGAGTACCAAAGTGCAGTAAAAAACAATTATTATGGGTCTGTGTACCTGTACTCATTTGGGAAGATCTTCTAACAGTCTTTACACTCGTGAACGGGCTCGTCGCTATCCTCACGTTCCTGTTTGAAGTCTTCTCTTAGTGTGTCGAAGATGGAGCTGGTACTGGAGCATGAATACTTCTGGTGCCGCCGCAGCTCAAGTGTTGAGGAAAACAGCTCATCACAGTCTTCACAGCGGTACATCTGCTCATCTGTACACACACACACACACACACAAGCATCTGTTTCTGAACAAAGATGTTTGTCCCTAAAGACGCCAGCTTTGACACAGATGGAG
>JAPZDX010000002.1:11310399-11344239 GCA_029783625.1 Naso annulatus | reverse complement strand
GTGGATTTCCTGTTCAGGGGTATAAGTGTGTTTTTGTTTGTGTGCAGTGGGGTGCTCTGGATATATGAGTCTGATCTGATGCACCAACCAGAGAATAGCCACATACTTGAACCTAATAACAGTAAGTTCTGCAAATCAAGAGTATCCATTTAGCTCTTAAGCCTGTCTTCACTCCATCAATGGTAGTTTTGTACTGGTGTGGCCTCTGTGTTTACAGGGAAGACGCAGAGCTTAGATGTTAGGTCATCAGTAGGACAGAGGTGAATAATGTGCCGTGTGCTGAGGAGAGAGTGAACAGATTTGAGTTTTCAAAAGAAATTTTTTGTTTGAAAGGTTGCTTATATTTTTAGTTGCTTTTATTGCACCACTACTTAGACAGTAATTTTCATATGTTTTATTAACCACAACAAACATGTACCGCAAAATCCAGAATATAAATCCGCCGGTGTATAAGATGCAGGCTGTTTTTGGGTGTCTCTCTGAGGGAAAAAAGGTTTTCTATACCTAATTATTATTAAAAACGTGTACAGGTTATTTCGACACTATCTCAATTTATTTTCACTTAATACATTTAAACGCACACAAATTATACTGTCTTGGTTTTTCCGACTTGGTCGGTTGTGGTTGGGTGCAACATAAAAAAACATGGCCTCCCTCACTTCAAAAATAGTAACGACATTTGTTTTACCAACTTCAGGTTGATCCAAACAATTTTCCATTGTGTACCGTAAAGTCCACAACGTGCAGTTTCTGTGCAGCTGTGTAGCTCTACCGTCTGTTGTCACCATGTTGAGTTTGCACTCCTGCTAGACAGTAACGTTAATTAAGTTCAGCAGTAAGGTTGATGGTTGTGACCATGATGGTGGCGACTGGCGGACATGACAGTTCATGTCCGTGACAAAGCTTTAGCTCAGTTATAGCGCCATCTTTTAGGTAAAATATCGTAACACAATAAAATATGTTGCTCTGCATTTTTTAATAGTATATTGGTCATACTGGCATATAGGATGCACCCTACTATTAAGATGAGAAAAAAAAAAAATTAAAAGTGCATCTATACAATGGATTTTAAAGTAACCAAAATGACTACAACATACAACATACTGCTTCTGTTAAACATGACTTTGTCCTTCCTTTAACTGAAAGTGATCCATTGTAGTGTTTCTGTGTTATATTACTAATTTGCTACTCTACACTGCCATCATCAAGTTACGTCAAAAAATCTAAATTACAAAAAGCTTTTTTTGAGGTTTAATTTAAACTCAAATGTCACAGACTGAAGAATGTACATGATTATAAATACCAATGATGATAACAGCAGCTTAATAGTTCTAATAGCTGTCATTAGCATGTTTATTATTTTGAGTTTGATGGGGAGATAAAAGACAAAAAGCGTTTGTGTAAAACAAATGGACTGTAACCAGTGCACTGCTTGTCCTTGTGATTTCTTTTAGTAGCCAATCAGATTATTTACACGGTGGAAACATATAAAAGTCAGAGCAGTTAAAGCAGCTGCTACCGCCAAAAGATACTGTCTGGAGATACTGGCCACAAATAGTTTCTTTCTCTTTGGTGGCCAGTGACGAACAAATTTTGCATGAGGGTTATACAAAGGGGGAAAAAAAAAAAACCTAACTTGATTGCAAAATGCACATAATAGCCTCAAATCATGATGAGTGTTGCTTTTTTAAATTCTGTTCTTCCAGTCATTGAGGTCATGAACAATTAAATCTGTTCCAAATAACAGCATGAAAGTTTCAGCAGTCTTTTAGTCTCCAACAACTAAATGAGGAACAATGGTAACTGTCCTTGAAAAATATTCGCTGACAGGTTTTTCAGTGCAACAAACAATTTTAGTAAATTGCCACACTAAATGGTGCACATGGGAAAAAAAAAAAAACTGGGATTACAAAATAACAAACTTTTAAGTATTGAAAAATACACTTGGGCATTAAAAACACCAAGGAAATGATGAATCGAACCCACTGTGCAAGTCAATCGTCCACCATTCTGTGCTCATTGATTTGTTCAGTCTAACGTTTGTTGCTGCACAGCCACCTCTTTGGGGCTCTCATGCTCTGTGTCCAGTTTTTTTCCTTCCGTCCAACCCTCCCTCTGTCTTTCTGAACACTGTGTTTATCCTTGCTCTCAAGAGATAGCAACATTTATCACCACAAGAGCTGTCTCTAAGTCCACAGGATCAACCCATCACCTCCACAATAAATGTCAAGCTGTCATGATTTATGCAGCTAATGAAATTGATTAGATGGCTAAAGAACATTGTAATGGCGTGATGCACTATTGTTCTCTTTACTCAACTTACTAGAGAGAAGTGCGTGCGTGTTTGTCAGGAATGAAGTCGGCATAAATAAAAGGGTTGTGGGACATCTAGTCAACCACTATTTGGAAATGTAAAGTTACTTTTTTGGAGTCTGTGTCATCAGTCTTTATGATTTGGCCTTGAGGACTCTTTGAAGAAGATATAATTGAGTGGAGATAATGTAGCAGTCCCACTCCCTTGTACAAAGGCCATTGTCTGATGTTTTTGCCATCAAAACCCAAGATGAGTTAAAGTGATACTAACATTGATAATTTCAGGGATGGCCTCAGACTTCAAAAGACTGTGTGGCAATGATGTTGCAAAAGCGATGATATGATGCTGCTGGCTATCCTCGGTTACTGAGTGGAAAAATTATGTGTGGACTTTGTGGTGCGAGACACGGCCAAGTAGAATTTTAATATCTCACAGATATCTCACGTCATTCCAAAGTTCAATTCCTCCTGTGACATAAAAACTACGAACTGTCGGTACCAAAGATAACAATTTTGAGTGCTCCATCACAGGTATGTCACACTGCCAAAAGGCTTTTTCAAGGCCAAAACCAACCTTTAATGTGCAGATGAACGTGAACGTCTTTTAGTTGACCTTCGGGCTCATCACAAATGAGTTTATTAGTTGGGCCATATAAGGTGAAGGCCCTTTACAGCCCTATTAATGTGAAGCAGGGAGTATCTCTGTCACTAAGATTGATGTTCTCCAGCTTATCGAGCACTTCCGTTATCAGCAAAAACCTTCAGCAGGGAATACTAAGTCCCATTTGCACACCTCAGATTTGAAACTCATCAAACCTCATAGGTCTTTATCATCGGCATCATCAATTGTTAAAAACTCTTATCACCATCCATATCTTAATTAGTGTCACTGATACAAGTTTTATATTTTTAATATAGAGCTTTTATCAGTATCTTGGCTGTTAGAATAACAAAGGTATGATATGTACAGATAGGATGCTCTGCCGTGCTCTCTGAACCCTGGTTTATAGCTGTCTGTCTGTCTAGTCTATGGGATGATGACAGATGACTTTATTGGGGAAGTTGCATGGTCACAACTTGCAGCGGGGACTTTCCATTAGTCATCTAGAGCAATCAGCATGGAAAATGTTTGCTAACACCCTCTTGACCCTTTTTTGTTTTGTTTTGTTTTTATATCAGCAAAGCCAAAACGAGAGCCATTCTCTGCCAACGCCATGGTCTATTTCTATGAAAAAAAGAAAATTACCAAACAAACAAGGAGCAGAAAAGAAACAGATTTTGGAGTCATTTGCTCATTTAATTTCTTCTCATTTTGGCCCCTGCGGTTGTAATAGATGACTCAAGGAGAGAGTTATTGGACAAATAATGGAGGGAGGGAGGGAGGGTGAGGGGCGAGCTTGGTGAGAGGAAACTTATCTGTCCTTTGGCTGCGGGACAGAACACAGTGCTGGCTTTATTCAGCGTCTCGGCCCCGTCGTTAAGGAACGATGACACACTCCTCCAGGCTCACATTAATCTTTAACAGTGTGATTTCTAAAATAACACCAGTGTTTTCCCTACGGCACGTGGGGAAAGAGAAGGCCCCGTTCAGTCCTGCCGAGCTCGGTCAAGTTTGTTTGTTTTGTTTTTTTTCTTTTTCCCTACACTGTTAACATCAGAGAGCAGAGAACAGGGGAAGGGGTTAAAAATTCAAAGATGGACAAGAGCTTGAACAGGAGGGAAAGAAGAGACACAGCATGGTAGTATGGGGAGAAAATTTGATGCAACGTCACCAGATGTTAAAAGCCCTTGACCTCACTTACTTACCCTGACAGTGGCAGTTCCAGCGGCTCCCTCGCGCCACACATTACTGTTGTTAACAGTGTTATCACAGGGCTGCCCTGGGCAAGATAAAGACTGAGGCCGCTGATTGGCCTTAAGTGAATGAGGGACTGGCTGCAGACACATTGACGGAGAGGGGAGTGTCAGTCAGCCTGCCTCTGGTTAATGACAGTGGAGAGATAGAAGCTGAAACAACAACATTTTGTGGGGGACTGTGTGTGTTTAACAGCAGGCTGGGAGAGGGGGCTCAGGAGAAAGGGGACAGTGCCACTAATGTTGTTTGGGTTCTGGGAGCCAGACAGGAATCTCTCTTTCTCTCTCCGTATCAGGGCCGAGAGAGGCAGCTTGGCTGCTCGCTAGTGACCATTACGCAGCGTGATAGCGCCATAGCTTTGAGGTTTCCCATCAGGACAAGCAGGGGGCCTCATAAGACACAAAGGCAAAGATGGAAGATCCAGTGAGCTGATTCTGACAGATAACCACAGCCAAAACCACTAGCTTATGAAGCCAGTGGATTTTTGCAAACATATTGCCTCACAAACTAGCATCTCACTTGCTTGATCTCTCTCCCTCTCACCCACTGTCTAGATACAGAATATCTTGTTTCACAGCATTTTTTAACTCGGTAGATATAAGAGTCATACGAGTGCTCTCTTTTTTAAGACTGGTAAGCTGTCAGATGGGCTTATCCTCTCTGTAGCTTTCAATAACTTCCATGTGCATTTCATTTCTCATCTCCTCCCTCCTTCCTCTGTCTCCTTTCCGCTGAGTGCTCTACACAGTATATAGAGGGTTGGGCCAAGGCTAACATGTATCTATAATGTGTTGGTCTCAGGCAGCCCCCTGAGGAGTGGAGCACTGCTCGGGCTCCTTGGCACAGTGCACAATGTGGGTGTTGTGTGGAGGAGCTGGCTGGCTGTGCACTCACAGACGAGTCAATCTGGGGCCACTGCTGAACTGCTGCCTGTCCTGCTGCTCTAGTGCTTCAATGAGACCCCTCTTCACTGATTTAAAAAAATGTGCTTCCCTTATTTGTTTTACAATATTTTTTAATTTAAAAAAATACTTAATTTTTTCTCCAGCTCTTCACGCTGGAATTGATCTGTTCTCACCCCTCGCACTCAGTACAGCATGCTTTCTTTTATGGGCTTGTGGCTTGTGTGTGTGTGCCTACATGAGAGTACTCCTTTTCATAGTGCTGACACCCGGCAGATTGAGACATCAGGCGCCTGCTCGCTGTGGTAAATTAGTCATTCTTCTCAGGGGCTAATTGGAAATCTAAATGTTTTGCAGGGGGAGAGAGGAGCTGTGAAGGAATGTGGTCTGCCAGGGAGCGGAAAATCAGATTACAGATTTTTTTTTTTCCCCCCTGCAATATTTTTATTCAATGATATTTGACATAAACTTACTTTGTGCATCATGATGTTCAGGGAAATCCCAAAGAACAAAACATAATTAGTGAAAATGGAGAGTGGAAAGAAGTAAACAATGTTTATCAAAAATCCTTTGTGGAGATGTATTCCCTTCCTGAAACCCTTGCCACTTTTAATGAGCAAACACTCAAAGCTCTGAATTAGAGGAAAATACATTTACATGCATAATGACCCAGCCACAAAAAAGAAAAAAAAGCATTAATTACAGTGCCTCCATCTACATAATTCAGAATAAAATATGAAACAAAAAATGCCACTAACACTAATTGACTAATTCATCACAGGACCTTGTTGGTAAATGTTCTTCCCTGCTTGAGTAGTTTCGGCAAAATGAAAACATATGCATAAAGTTAAGGTTTATGCCTGCCGGTAAACTCTGAAAAGTGAGAGAAAATATTGTCAGAACAATGCAGCATTTCTTGATATAAAATTATAAAATTCATTCTTATCCTGTCAATAATAATTTTGGTAAAATGAAAAAAAAAACAAAAACCCATGTATCTCCTCTTTAGTAAAACCAATAAATGCCAAAAATCATCTTGTAATTGCACTGCTGCATATATGGAGTAAACAAAAAGGAGCAGATGTATACATTTACTGGATTGCAAAGAAAAAAAGGCATTAAATTTTTATGTGATGTTTTAAAACTACTAAAAGCACATCTTTGCAGTCCTAAATCTCCTGGTGAGGATCATCTTCAAAGTATCATGACAAGTCAAAGTGGTGTGACTTTAGTTTTTATAAGCAGACAGTGTTGTGAATGTGGCCGGAGGCTGGCCTGCGCACAGTTATGGGCGGTACTCCCTGTTGTTGGGGGTGAGTTTGAGGTGCTGGGAAAAAAGGGCCGTGCATTCACAGTAAATGAAGCCTTGTGAGTAACCGTGGAGAGTGTTTCCTAACTGATGAGTCTAGAGACAACTTCCCAGATCTTCTCTGCCACATGGAGACACACACAATGCTAAAGAGCTACTGCCATCCTTAGAGTAAACCACAGAAAGCCCCTGAATAGCTGAGTTTTAGCCTCGGCCATGAAAACAAATCTAAACACCGTGAATTGCGTTTTGTCTTATTCTTCTTAATTGGCAGCAGCAGGTTTTTGCCTCTTTTTCTTCTCCGTTCAATATGAATAAATGCGACAAGCTTCTGATCCCAGCTTTTCAGACTATGACTGTTTATTTATCTATTTCAACTACACCCAAGGGAACAAAAGGCATGCAGAATGGCCACTGACAGCCATGTCGAATATCTCTTTCTGCCAAATCTGGCTGTTTTCTCTCACTGCTGTCACTTGATGTCTTTATGCTGGGCTGAGAGTTCACCACTATGAAAAGGGTGGGGGCGAGCTGAGTGAGTGACCCCCACAGGAGGGGAGTATTAAAAGTAAAAAAGAGTGAGCCAAAGCAAGGGATGGATGAACCAGGAGGCGGGAGAAAAGTGGAAGGGGGAGAGGGGGCACCCCTGCCGGGTCCCAGGCATCTCGGCTGGCAGTCCCCATCTTGGCTTCAGACGGCTTTTGTCAAAGAGGGGAAAAGAGGGTCTCTTCTTCACTTGGGCATAGGACAATAGATGTTTTGTCAGTCAGGGAGGGGGAGCATAGAGGGATGCTGAAAGAGAAATAAAGCCAAGGACCCATCTTCACAAGGGGTGGGGTGGCGTCGTGGGCAGCCCTTTGGGACTGGGCAGATGTTGAAATGAGGATGATTTATTAGCCTTAGTGTCCTCGGTGGCACTTGGCCACCATCCCAGATTTAGGAGTGAGAGAGAGTGACTGAGAGTAAGAGACGGGGGGAACAGGAGGAGGAGGAGGGCAGCTATGTATCAGAGACATCTTAATACCTTCTATGGGCATGGGGCGCTTCTTGCTCTCCGACCGTCATGGTATTTTTGTCCGATTCTCTCGAAGAAAAATAACTTGGTTGGGAGTCATCTGCATCACTGAGCTAGACCTTGTCACCCAGCATTACCCCCCACCCCCCACCACACACACACCACCACCACCACACACCCCTCCCTCAACAAACCCAAACACATAGACTGTGAGCTACCCTGGCTGCACCACCACCATCCTCACCATCACCATCCCTACCCTGCTTATATAAAACAACAAATTACCAAATTAACATTCCCAACAGTCCTCACTCTCCCTTCACAGTTCTGGGCAGAGACACTCTCAAACTTGCCAGAAAACAAGTGTAAAAGAGAAAATGTTCCAGGAGTGCAGTTTTGTTTGTGTGTGTGTGTGTGTAATCCATCTTTTGCATGTGTGTGTGGTCAGGGCTTTCCACTTGTTGCCTGTATTGCTAAAAAGGAGAAATTAAATGAAAGAAGCTGAGGAGTTTCTCTGTGTGTGTATATATGTTTCAGTTGCGCCCTTCGCCCATTTCTGTGTTGTGCTGTAATTGGGTAGTGTCACATGTTTTCAGTCACAGCGTGTCACCCTATCATGCCACCAATGGAGATCCATGAGCCTGGTTGTGTGTGTGTGTGTGTGTGTGTGAGAAGGTAAATGAGAGGAAATATGACATATTCCTTGGTGCAAACCTTCTTTAACAGTTTTCTATTTTTTATAGCATATGAGTGCCCCTGCCCATCTTCACAGCACATCTCTCAGATCCCCATTCCCCTCACACATACACACCCCTTTTCTCCCAAACTTGTCCTCCTTACTTCTCTCCCTGCTGCCTACTCTCCTCTCTTCCAACTCTCCTCCCAGCAACATTTAATCTTGCGACTTGTTTGTCCACCCTATTTCCCAGCCCTCGGCTGACAAACTGTAGGAGGGTTACTTAAAGTAGTGAGGGAAAGTTTGAACAGCTTTTATCAAGGGTACCCAGGGGGAAGATTGATTGGCAAAGTAATTTACTGCCCAGTGTCCATTCTGCACTCCTCCATCTTTACCGCTTTCTCCACCCTTCCCCTGATGTGTCTATCCATCCATTCACTCGTCTCCGACTCTTTACAATCCATACCTGCTGCCTGGAGGTAAAGATCTCAGTGGGAGTGATAGTGAGAGTGTGTGTCTGCCTATATGTGTGTGGCTATGACAAGTTCAGCAGGTCTGCAAGTAAAGTTGAGAGGCTGGAGTCTCAGTAACCCCTGACACAAATGAAAAAGACTGATGATCTTTGGGTTGTTGAGGAGATTGACTAGACGGCTGCGTTAGTGTGTGCATGTGTCCTGTCTGCACATGTATGGACAAAAGGCATGTGAATTTGGAGGTCTGATGAGGGCAAAAGCTTTTGACACAAACGAGAGGGAAGGTCATCTATCATCTACAGAGAGAGTTTGAGGAGGGGTCAGAGGAAAAAAGCAAGAGAAAGAAGGGAAGAGGTTGAGGGGTCAAGTTTCCATCACTCTCGCTCTTTTCTGTTCTCTCACTGTCAACCTCATGGTGACTGACCACTCAGCGGACCCCACTTCAGGCTTGCTTCAACTGTTCTCCTTCGCAAACTGTTCCCCCCTTCCACAGGGCCCCCGGAAACCTTTGTTCCGTTCATTAGTACAACAAATACATACAGATGCTCAGGAAAGGACGCTGAGGGAGAAAGGATTTCTAAGCACATGCTCCCCCTCAGAATGACTGCTGATTTGGAGACAATCTGCTTCTTTGTAAACAAACGGCATGCTGAGTAGCTCATGCGAGAAGTGGTCTCATTATTCAATGTAAATGTGGACAGTTAAGTGTTTAAAGTATTAGTGATAGATTAGTCTGTGATTTGCTTTATTTATTTTCGGATTAATTGTGAAAATGCAGTATGGAAAAAAGAGCAAATGCGGCATGAGAAAAGGTACACTTGCTAGTGTTCTTTGGACATTTAGAAATGCTTGAGGTGCTGATTTTCTGTGTTTGTACGTGTCTTACTTGTGTGACTATCATGTAAACATGTCTGGGAAGGAGTCCTTATGCCTAACGTCAGCATCACCTCACTATAATCAAGTTTAATTTCATCTAAGCAATCTCGGCCCTGCCTCCCTCTGATTCTGCCTTGATAGCAACAGTACATTCAGGTTAATGATTTTTGCCTCTGCGGTGTCCATCAAAATGTCCGCATCAGCAATAAAAAGCCCATGAAACATCTATTTCCCCAGTTTTCCAAAGCATGATAAAATGATTTCTTTCCCAGAGAGACATGTCTTGTTGGGAGGAGAGGCAGCCAGCTTGTACAAGAGGTTAACGACAAACATGGGACAATGACTGCGTGTGTGGGGAGTGGTGATGAATGGAGAGGAACGGGGAAGATGGGTCCGGGGCACAAAGACTGGCATACATATCCCTTCACTCCCCACAACTGCTCCATCTAAACTTTTTTTCTTCTCAATGGCCCGTTTTCTCCTGTGTGTCCCATGAATTATGTAAACGACTATGGAATCCCTTTCTTCCCCTGGCTGGAGGAAGGCAGGAAAAGGGAGGAAGAAAAGACAGAAGTGAGAGAAATGCCTCCTCCTCACTCTTTCCCTTCCGTACTCTGTCTCTCAAGCTTTCATGTTGGCAGTGTGGGCCTGGGTTTCAGCTCTGCGGCCTTGTGAAAGGATGATGGTGGCTGCTGAGTTGGTGGAGGGGGAGGGTCAGGGCACAATGACATATACGAGGAACCGAGGAGGCAGGCGGGAAAAGAATGCCGGCCTTGTTGTTGGACGGCTTGACATTGATTAATGAGAGAGAGAGAAAGACGGAGGGAGAGAAGAGAGAAAATAAGAAGAGAGGGGTGGCACTGGTATAGTTGGGAAGACGAGGGGGAGTTGGGCTCTTGTAGTGCTGAGAGACTCCGGAAGTGCCCGGGGCTGCACTGCTGATCAGGAAGAGGGTAGCTTCAGCGTAACACCGCTCATCAAAACATGTGTGTGTGTGTGTGTGTGTGTGTGTGTCTATGCTTTGTGATACTCTCACTACTTAGCCCGAGGGATTGTTCGTCTTCCCTCATACCCAAAAAAAATGCATGTAGGCACAAACAATTAAACTTAGGTCACATCAATCCTCATCCATCAAAGCACTCCTAAAGACTGCCATGACCATCATCATCACTGTTAGGAGTTGCTTTGTTGTCAGTTTGTCACACAGACATAAGAGGTTCAGCTGCTCGTAGAAGGGAAAACAGCTTCAGTTGGAACTCTACAGGGCATGGACTTTGTTGCTGAAGATGTAGTTTTGATAACAGTTTGTCATTTATATTAAAATGCACACAGTTGCTATATAAGAGCCTTGACATCATAGTGTGTCCAGTGTCTACAGCTGACAGTTGGAGTTGTGGAGCTGTGAACAAAATGTGGATTATGCTCATATGAGAAGTTTCTAGGGATGTTTTGATACTTGTGTTTCTCAGACAGATTTGAAGTCAAATCAATTCAAGCTGACTACAGAGGGGGAACTGACCACCACCATCAACCTTTCAAGCCAATGTGTTTGATACTAAAAAGCCAAATTTGGGAGTGCAGTATTTCTTTAAAAATCTGCTTCCACACAAGTTAAAAGTACCATAACTACTGAAACCTTTTTTTGACAGTAGTGACACTCTTCCGTAATTTGCTGCTTTTTTTAAATACTTGAAATCTAATTTTCTAACTCTAATCTTGCAGCCTTTTCTGTTCTTGCAATTTCTCATGTTAAATCTTCTTCCATTCAGTGTCTATGCTGACTGAGCACTGTTGACCTTTTCTACACCAGGAGCTACTTCAGGCCGCCTCCGTCTCCAGCCAAGAGGGATTTCAAAGCCTCTCCTGGATGTCCCAGGATCCTTTGTCTCCACTCACATCTATAGGTAAGCACAGTGTGCACCCCCTCCCCACAACCAGCCTCTTCAAAACTCTGCACAATAGCCAGATTTCCTCCCAATTTGCTGGTAGAGAATAGGAGGCTCAGGAACTCCTTTCAGTCGCTTTGAATGGTGGGCCTAATTCAGACTCAATCTTTGGGTTTGCCAGGCCTCACCCCAACCTTAGCTGGCCTTACTTTGGAGCTCCTGACTTTGGCTAATGCTAGGGCAATCTCACTGTTGAGGGACTTAGCCTTGTGCACATTTGTGCCTCTTTGGCAAAACACACCGGCTTGCATTTATACTTTTGTGTATGACAAATGATGTTTCAAATCTCACTTGCCAAGGGTAAGCCGCCAGAGCATATAAGCTCTTTCCCAGCAATGTTAGGCCTCACACGCTTGCACTCTTCTGGGAACTTCCCGCTATAAACCTCAGGCTACTACTGTCGGCCATCCCTGACTAGAAAGTAGAACTGGCAACTTAACTGGCAACTTTTTCCATCACGGCTTCACTTCTCTAACCTGGAAGTGACCAGTGCCTCTCATATATGTGGTGAGTGTTTCTGTTTTGTTTTTTGCAGACTCTGATCTCACTCGGCTGAACATTTGTTCTACTTGACCTCCCTGCACTCCTCTTTGCCCCAATTATGCAAGTGCACACGTCTACTTTGCATATTTGCACTTCTTTTTCTCCTGAAACTCTTGAGGTCAGTTCTAATCAACCACCCTTCGGTCATACACACAATGCATGCACACACACTAGTCTCACCAGAGTTTCTTAAAGACGCCCACCTCCTAGGTCCAAGGACTGCTATTAAAGCAATCAGGAGCTTTCTAAGCTAGGTCAAGAGCAAGGTGCTCACATGGGGATTTTGATTTGAATTATGCAAAGGGGGAATAAGAGGAGAAGGAAGAAAGGAGAAAGAGAGGGAGACACAAAAAGAAAGAGAGAGAGAGAGAGAGATGGGAACAGAAACAGTCAAGCCTTTTTGTAGGTACACAGAGATAGGTCTTGTTATCAAAAAAAGCTGAAGTCAAAGTCATGACGGTGGGCAAGTGACTTCTGATGAGACAAAAGGTGCTAAATCAGTGAAGAAATAAAAGATGAGTCCTCAGGACAAGACTCTGACCTGCAGACCCGATGCAGCATTAGAAAACCTGGTGAAGACTGAAACGGTGGGACCACACGCAGTTCTGTGTGTGTGTCTCCGTATGTATGTGTGTGTGTGTGTGTGAATATGTGTCTGTGAGATCAGCTTTCTCTGTGGTCCATTCAGTGTCTTGTGGCTCAGGATACTGAGACAAGAGAAGCAAGAGGAGAGAGAATTATCTTGAAATACAACTGGATCCTGTGTGAGCAAAGGAGACAGTCAGAGAAAGAGTCAGTAAGTGAATAGAGACAGTAAACATGGTAACTGTAGAGCTGATATAGTTGCGAGGAGGGAAATGGGACAGACAGAGTAAGTGTGCCTACTTTGTGCGAACCTGAAATTTTATGTGTGTGTGTGTGTGTGTGTGTGTGTGCACTTGAGTGTGCCTCTGGGCTGGCTTATGCATGTTTAACACAAATAAAATCAATGTAATTTTTAAAGCTTGACTTTCACCGTAACAAAAGAAGAAAGTAAAATAAAACACATTTTTTACACCTTTAGTGAAATCTAGCCTTGCAGATAGTATCTGGTTGCTCTTGAGATATCCATGTTAGAGATTTTCGCCTCCCCCCATTTAATGAATGATAACTCTTAATGTTGTGAGCACAACAAATAAAATTTACTACTGCAAATATTTAATTTATTTGCTAGTTTTTTTTGTTATTTAAGTGAATGAACCCTTTTAAGAGAAAAGAGTTCAATCGTTTTCTGCAACTAACAAAAGTTCTCAGATCAATACAACATTAGCTTTCTGTCTATGCTTGGAAGATTATCAGATGATACCTTTCTGGATGACAAAAAAATAAATAAATTAATTAAAAAAAAATTACAATGAAATATAATTAAATAAAATCTAAAATTCTGTGCCACAAATAAATGAAACTCCTATGTAACAGAAAGTGACTAAAAATATAACTAAGTGTGGAAAATATAAGCCTATAATTGCCCTGATGTCAACATATGTCACAGTATAGGTGTCCCTTAGTGTGTATAGTCAGGCCAAGCCTACCCTGTGGTGAACATAATCACAGGCCTTGTCGTCCCCAGGTTAGCGGCTCACTGCTGGGTCTTCTGGCACTAATGCAGTGCCAAACTATAGGGGTCACATTAGCCCAGCTACTTCAGCATGTATCACGGTAGAAAGAACTCCATCCCCCATTAAAAAGCCACCAAAAGGCTATGATGTGGGCTTACCTGTGATAGCCTAAATGAGTCACTTAATGATAGCCGTGCTGCAGGGAATGAGTGCTCAGACAAAGAAATACTGATTGGATTCTGATTTAGAACGAGGGTCAGAAGAACATGAGTCAATGTATCATATCAGTTCTTTCACTTTTGCCCCCTTTAGGAATAGCAGGGGTCTAAGCTTTAAGTGGATATTATTAGCGATCACATACTTTAGATACTTTTTGTTACTTTTTGTCACATTATTGTACTGGGCAGCCTACTATCCATAATGGGAAAGTCTGTGTGCTTTTAAATTCTGAACACAAGTTCCACAACTTGGCTTTGTGTATTAGACCAAAGGTATCACTTCAGGTATGTATGAATCTAAATAAATAAATGAACAAAAACAATAATAATTTGATTTCTGTCTCAATGATGATGGTTGGTTGCTCAGGAGGAACAGTGGGCTGTCCATTAACTCCTGTCAGCGTGTTGAAGTGTCCCTGAGCAAGACACAGAAACCCAAGTTGCATGGGTGCCATGGTGAGTATGTGTGTGTAAGTGTGAAAGAATTATTGAGAAGCAGACGCTCAATGTTTATGTTTTTTCTTGTCTAATTACTTCAACAATTAATCTATTATCAAATTATTTTTTTCTCAATCAACTGATTATTTAATCAGCAATTCTTTTCAGCACTACTTGACACCGATGGCTTTGCAAGCAGCAAACCAATATATCATCTAAGTCTAATACTGCTTTTGATCCTTCACTGGACGACTACTATGCATTGGGCCTCCTGTTCACTCCATATGTTGATTTGAATTTGTGTTGTATTTGTGAAAAACACTAACCACCTGTGGGTTATTGTACGATCACTGGAGCTCTGTTCATCCATCTACAAGTTCCTCTATTCATCCAGCAGACCACAAGAAGGACCACAACATCATGGAGGACAGAAATCTGCTCCTGCTTTCCCCTAGGTTTATCAGCAAGGTCAAGTGCACAGCAAATAGGTTCAGAGCCTCCTTGGAGTCTGGGCCATATGGCAGGTAAGCAGCATGATTAATGAGAAATCTGGGCTGATATTAGGGTTAATTGACTGTGTTAGCCACCCCTTGAATATGGAGTTCCTTGTCCTTTGCACTACTAGTGCTGACAGCAGAAGTTGCTAATTGAGGTGCTGCTTTTTAGACAACTTAAGAATATATAAGGACACAAGGACTGCATTTTGCTTTCATACTTCGAACATGACTTTCTTCAAATGCATTGTCTTGAACTGATCTTTCCCAATGACTCCATCCCTTTTTCTTCCTTTCACTGACTGTTCCATTCTCTCTTTCCCATATTATCAGACAGAATAATTAACTTGTAACTGTGTTTTGTTTTCATCTTCAGTCTGACATTGATTCCACTCTAAGCAACTTTAATTAGGGAGGGAAATTCGATTTTCCCTAACCAATCACTAGAGACCAATGGGTATTGGGACACGCCAGACCAATTAACGCTCCAGCTAGTGGATGACATACTGCACGTTGGGTGGTACTTGGTTTTGACTTGTTCTGTTTTCAACATGGCAGCTGAGTTAAACTTTCTCATCTTACAGCTAAACCGTTCACTAAAATGTGTTTCCGAAAATGTCTGAGGTGAGACATACGCAATGCAGTAACCTAAGTATTCTCCTTGGCCTCGGTGAGTGCAGTTTTGGTTTTTGTTTTATTGCGCATTTTTGGGATGAGAGACTGCTGTTATATGTTGCGTTGCCAGACTCTGGAGAATCTGACAACTGAGTTGGTCTGTAACTAGGCAAATTCTTGATTGATGTCTATATTTTTTTATTCTCCGAAGAAGCTTAATTGTTTTCTATAAAACACATATCTCTATGAAAACTAATAAAGCAAATTTTTCATAATAAACCATTTTTGTAAACAAAACCAGGCAATTTGGGACCTTGAGTATGTCACTGGTTAACAGTCATGTAGATTTTGGTGCTAATGGACATTTACGGAGAATTGAAGTGCAAACATTCACAAAAATGTTTTAAATTATTGTTTTTTATCCTAGCTGAGGGGTGTGCAAAGAAATCGTGAGTGTGTCCCTGCAGCGGAGATGAGAAGAGGGTAAGTGAGCCATGCGGAGGAAGCCAGAGGGTGAGTGGTGATCTGTAAGATGATACCCTGCTACCTTCACTGACCCCCTTGACGGGCCACTCTGTTACCTGGACAAGATGGGAGGTATTAAGTGGCCCGCTGTCCCGCTAGGTTGAGTTGCTGATCCGCTAGCCAGAGAGGAAAGCCAACCCCTACTCCCATCTTCACTTCAGTGGGAGCGTTTGTTTTGATTTTTGTCCTCTCTTTCTCACAGACAAACCTGAGAGGCCCAATTTATCTGGGATAGAGTGAGGAGAAATAGGGCGCCTTGCCACTTGAACACTAGAACTTTAAGCCAGCAACGGTTCGCCGACTCTCTGCCAATGTCTTCCTTGACTGTAATGCAATGCTGACATACACAGAACAATACGGAGCTTTTGATAACACATTAATGACAGATTTATAAAAAATGTATCATGATAATGGACAATTGGAATCGATGACTGGATCTTTGGGTTCTTTGCTGGATTTGGCATCCAAACACCAGGAATATAGATAAATGTAATCAAAAGCCACCACTTCCACCATTAATTTGTTTGTTGTTGTTTAAACTAGTGGACATCTCTAGGTTTCCTATGAGGAGTCAACAATGTGTGCCGGTGCCCACCCACAATTTTAGGCCGGGCAACACAGTGACTGCTGAGAGAACAGGAGGAACAATTTGCTCATTCTCAACCAAGACATGGGGCTTTGGTCGAAGGGAAAAAAAGACACCCAATATCCAAAATCCCTCTCTCAGGGCCATCATGTGAAGAATTCCCCCTCTTCTCCTCCTCCTGAGCCCTCTCTCTCCCCCTCCCTCCCTCCGTTCCTCTTCTCTTCTCCTCTTTTCTTTTTTAATCAAGCCGTCTGGGGTTGTCAGGTCTTTTGAGACGAGGACTCCCAGCCATGTGAAAAGTTAATCCCTTGTGGGCCTTCTTCTCCGTGGCGCTCATCTCCCTGGGAACACTGATGGTGGCTTGCAGGCAGGTGGTTGTGGGCGGGTGGCGGCGGAAAGGAGGAGGGATGGATGGAGGGATGAAGTGTGGGATGAACACAGGGCCACCCTGACCAACGGCTTGAGTGGCACAGATTCTCTCCGATCCATACCTAACTTAGAAGCCCACACCTGAACAGCGGGCCTTGTTATGTCCAGGTCCTCAACCCCCAACCCCCACACATACACATCAACACAAAGACCCTACACTAACAACACATTTTTCTTCCCCACTTCTCCACCCTGCCTCTCCCTACCCACTCTGTCTCAGTCCCCAACTCCAAGACCTTTTGATGAGGTTCCCTGCCTTACCGACAGACTGCTGGAACAGAGAGCAGAGAGGATTTGCGGTGTGGAGAGCTAGTTGAGTGGTTTTTGAAGGATGACAGTGGTTCACAGTGGAGAGGGTACTCCTGCTGCATTGTGCCCCAAACCTCCCGGGCACAGTATCGACCCCCACCCCGTCTACCCTCCCAGCCACTTGGCTTCAACCGTTCCTTTCTAGCCGTTTCACTGTGTGTCAAAGCAACAATCCCGACAGACTCCTCTTGGGCCTTCTGCCAAGGAATGAAGGACATGATAGATAACAATGGAAGTAAGACGAGGGGTTCAACGGTGCTTTTGTCAGGATTCTCTCAATGAGCCGTTTCAGGAACATCAACAGCAAGTACACGGAACTAAGACACAAGCTGTCTTGTACTTTTACCACACAGAAATCATATTTCAAGATGAACATTGGAGGCAGGAAGGTCAGAGAATGTGGCTCACAAAAGCCTTCTCAGCAGTCTGAAGGAGACAGAAAAATGCACACTTGAATGCTTTGCTTGCATTGCTTTTTTCCTCCTCGGCCTCCTGCTCAGAGCGAAGTGCCATTGGAAATATAGACAGGCTCAGTCAGCCATCTTAATCCCTCTCCCCTGTCCATCTCACGCTCACTCAATCCACCCTGACCCCACACACTCACTCTTTCACACACATGCACACACACTCACCCACCTTCTCCCTCCTACTTGATGTGCCCAAAGCCCCCAACCCTAAGAAAATAGCTTGATGGAGGGAGAATCTCTGTTGGAGGGGTGTACAGAGCGAGATTTGGGAGTTTGTAAAGGTCAGTGCGGACTTTGTTCAATCCGAGGGTTTATCTCAGCAACAGCAGGGCAGGACAATAGGGCCGCTCGCCGCGCAACAGAAACCCAAGCTGTGGCAGCTAAATTACTTCACTGATAAGGCCGAATTAGAAGCACAGGGACCCCGGAGGCCAGGAAAAGAGGAGGGAGCAAAAAGGAAAAAAAAGGAGAGGAGAAACAGAGAGGAAGGGCACATAAGATTGAAAAGAGGGGTGGAAAAAATCAATGAATCACAAAAGAAAAGATTTGAGTCTTTGATCTGAGAATAATTAAAGCACATGCTCTGTATTTTGTCATGAAAGCACATAATAGCTAATACACAGACATCAACAATCGACAGTACATTGCAATGTAAAAACAGATCAAAGTTTACTACCTGCAGGAATTTTAGTCTGAATATAATATATAATATACATTATAAAGTCTGAATATACAATGAAAGCATAGCTGAACACAAGACTCTGAAAGGAAAGATTCTGTGTAGATCTATCATGTGAGTGCCTTACGTGTGCACTTGTGAAAATATGTGCAGGTGTGTGAGAACCAGGGTAAAAAGATAAAAAGAAGAAGAAAGTAGGATGTGGAAAGCAGTGTCAAGACAGAAAGTATTGGTGAGTCATGTCACACATTCCCCACTGCACAGGAAGGGAAGAAGAGTTGGAAAAAAAGCTGACTTGAACTTCTTGAGTGGTTTTGTGGGCACAATGCTTTAAGTGTGAGTGCACTGTGTGTTTGCGGGTGTACTCTTATACTGTGCACTTTCTACAGTTGAACTTGAATGTCTGCCCCACCACCTCCACCCCACCCTAAATAAACAATGTAAGGCACACAACATTAAAAGCACTTAGAAGTTGTTGAGAAAGTGGCATTGTGAGCTCTTGGCCAGCAGAGGGGAGCAGGCATTGTCATCAGAAACACTCAGGACCAATAAAGTAACAGCAGACAAAGTGAAACACCAAAAGTTTCTTTATAAATCAGGGTGTCCAGTTTTTGATCTTAACTATTAAATAATGAGAAATGTACACAAGAGGTATAGAAAAAGGAGGACAACGATGAAGATAATAGTGAGATTTTTATGTAATACCAAACAACCATCATGTGATTCATTAGATACGCGGTAATGCTAATACTATCTAGGTAAGGGTTGGGTAGGTAAGTGGTCATGTGTGCATGTAGTCACTTTCTTACACAATGTGACATTGTTCTGTTCAGTTGGTTGGCATTACTTTTTCATCACATGGCTCAAACCTCTGAGTCTCAGAAAACTAGAATTTTTTTTCCAACCCTCCTTGGTACCGGGTGGCATTCTGGGTACCGCTGTGTACCAGCTGCACCAACATCAGCTCACCTGCTCTCCAGAGAGAGTGACACAGAGCAGAATCATATGATATTCAGAGGACATAATGACAGAGAAGTTTGCAGTGCCCTGTTCTGAACATGAAGTCCAACCTTAATCTCCTTTCTTTTCTCTCTGGACACCCAAAATTAAGGACTAGATTGATGTGTTTTTTTGATCTTTAATTTGTTCACCCACTTGTTCATTTGTTAATTTCTGCCTTTGTCCATCAGTCAGTGACATTCCTGAGACAAAACAATATTGCATATTGACTAACCTTAATTTCCAAGCAAAATTTAAGAAACTAAAACTAATAAAGCTCGCTCTGATGCATGTAAACACGTTATAATATGTGTTTGCTGCAAGTAAAATATGGGTGATGCACATTAATAAAATGCATATGCATACATGATATATATAATACAGTCAATATAACAATAATATCATAGCTTGTGCTCTGCACATATATGGGCACCTAGAAAGAAGACAGGATGAAATTAACCCAAGTCTGACCTGAGCAAAGTCTATAGAAAAATAGAGGCCCGAGCCTGAACCAAATCACGTCAGCATGTAGACAGGCTTGCAGACTAATACATCATGTCATCAGAGTCTCTTTTACATCTCTATGTGAACAGAAGTCTCTGTGACAGCAGAATTGGCAAAGTAAAACAAGCTGTGTGGACATCATCACTTGTTTAATATGTTATATAATCCTTTAAATAGGATTGCAGAATTATTTTATATAGTGTATGAGGTCTCATTATCTTTTAAGAGTGGAATGCTGTCATTTTAGACTCCTCAAACATAATAAAAAATGACCCAGTAAACCTCTTTTCAAGAAGTTACAATACATATGCACTGCACAGTGTCTTCTAAACTTGATTAAACATCAAAATTTACTGTGACTAGTGACTAATGTGCAGAATAATGCACACAAAACTGAATGAGGCAATGATATCTCATTTGTGAAAAGTCTGGGAAACATCTGTTTAAATTGTTATTTGTCATCTTGACATAAACCCTCATACTAAATTAAGACATTACAGCAAACTCTTGGTAAGATTCTGTTTTAGTTGTGGAAATTTGACAGGTTTAGGACTGTGTGAAGGGTGGACCAGTGTCCAGGATGATTAAAAGACAGAAATGTAGACATGAGTATATTTACACACACATGCACACCTCTGCAAATCTTTCTTGACTCTGTCAAAACCTCCTTGTTGTCTCATGCAGACAAGGCCTCCAATGACAGTAGTGGAGAAAATGAGCGAAAATCACTCAAGCGATTCCGGAGACTTTCCAAAGTAAAGACATCCCAGCGTGTTCGACACTTCAACAATTCAACACTGTTTTTAGATCTAATGTCGTCATCGTGCTTAGCTTCTCACTCTACCCTGTTATTCCAAATGACCGAGTAGAGGAAAGAATAACACAGGAGAATGTCTTTTCCCTGCCTGCCTGTGTCTCTTTGTGTTTTTGTGGACATATGTGTGTGTGTGAGAATGTACACTTTATATGCCGGTACATGTTTGTGTTAAACCACATTACAGTATGTAGCCTACTCACCAAAACATACAGCATATTAATTTTGAGCTTTAAAAACAAAGATGACAAAAGATTACCTGAACGTTTACACTTATCATATGACAACTGATTAGTTAAATTCCTCCCTCTTCTTCTACTAATCATATGCTTATTCTGGCCTTTACTCTCTTCACTTGTACCATGACTGTTTGATTCTGACAAAGACCCACACTGTGCTGTTACTTTAGTCCTTATACCTTAATAAAAAAGTAATTAAAAGGCACAGCTGCATGCTCCCATTTCCTCCTGGGCCCACTAACCATGGACTGAGTTCTACAATACAGCACAAAAACTGTGAAGAGTTAACAAAAATAAGTATTTCTACAGCCAAGGCTTTTGGGCTGTGTTGTGTATCTGATTATGGAAAATGGCAATCACAACAGCCACGGGAACCTGATTAATGGGTCACCACCTCCTGCTTGAGTCACAGAAATGTTAAGCAGCACAAGGGATTGAGAATTTAAGTGAAGGAGAAAGGGAACGTGAGTGAAAATGGAAGAAATAGTGAGAGATCTGTGACTAACAAAGGTCTTTATAGACATGCAAATATTACATTATTTCATCTGACAAAATATGTCAGAAAAATCAGAGCTGTAATGAGATGAGCCCAGTTTTTATGAAATATTTATAAATATCAGCTTGGCAGCAAAGGCTGGGAAGGCAGAAGAGGGGATGTCTGCATAATAGCATGAATCTAATCACCAATATAAACAGCATTTGACAAATGTCACCATCTCTCTCCGTGGCAGAGAGCAGTGTCATTGTCTGCTCCTGCCCTGAGGCTCTAACTGATGGAACTATTCATCAGGGCAATGATGAACGATGGGGTTTCACTAGATACTTTGTGTAAGAGGGGGGAAGAGAGGGATTCGATAGGAGTTACCTGCACTTCACCACAGAGGACTGATGGGCCAATGTGAGAGCGTTTAAATTAATGTTTAAAACACCTCAGCTAAGAGAAACCTCATGCAATAAAGGATTGCATTGTGGTGGAGATGCGTGAGGAGACTGTGGGGAGGGTTATTCAGGCCAACAAGAGGTTCCTTTGAGAATGCTTGGCTTGAGTTGCTGAGGTCTGAAACCAATGACCAAGTAATAACAGCCCAAATCCCAGGGACAATATTTGTCGAGTTCCACTCTCTTCAAAGATGGATGACTTTGCCCCATGTACTTCCCCGGGAGTCTGTGCACCTTTCATCTGAGCCCTGCAGATTAATTTATTAACTAATTAACAGATGTTGGTAACGAGTTATGAGCAAATGATAAGGTATCAAGCTTCTAATCAAACCTGACTTTTAATTTGCTGCCCTGCTTCCTCGTTATCAATTACCGTGTTCATTGAAGATAATTGACAATGGTTTGCACTGGGACACAGGAGGCTTGTCTTTAACAGCACTCTCTTAAAAAAATCCAGCGCTGTGGTGTTTCTAGGGGCAACGACGACCATATGTTTAATATTAGATGGAATCTGTTCCACTGGAGTGCTCCGAAAGCTGGGAAAATTGGATTAAATTGGCTAATGGCATGTTTAAAACCTACATAAAACGAACGTGAATGGAAGATATTACAGCGCCCAGGACCGACTCTTGTGGTGTTTCACTCTCTCTCTGGTGTTTTTGCTCTGTGTGTAAACTTGGGGTTTCTGTCAAAGTCAAATAATGATGACAAAAAAACCGCACACTGTTGGTCAATACTGTTATTAGAAACCACAGGTTTGATATCCTTTTCATTACAATGTGGGACTATATGCACATGTGCCCAAGAAAGTCCTTTTTGTTAACATGTAACATAACCAATGCCAGTTACTAAAAAATATGTGGTAAGTTACAGATATGCATATTCATATTTCGATTTTTAGAAAATTTAAAAAATGGTTTCTTTTTTTTTCTTTTTTTTTGATTAAAGCACTTCTTCACATACAACGTGTGTCACAATGTCTGTACTACAATTCAACATATATATAACTTAAAAAAAAAAAAAAAAAGAAAGCAATTTTACAGCTGTGTATAGGGGGCAATAGAAGTCTTCGTGTTGGATCTATCAAAACTCCACAACTGATAGAACAAGGGCAGAAAGGGCAAATGTGTGTATTATGACTGTGTGATTTAGGTGAACTGACACTTTAATATACAATTATGTTCTGTTTTCCAATGAACCTAGTTCTAAGAGGGGAAAACTGAAAAGGCTTGCTTTTTCCCTGCTGTAGTTTTAAGGAGAAGTACTCTCAGATCAAGGCCCTGCTCATCAGAGCATAGTCCTGATTTGATTAGTGAAAGACATGATAATGACCCCATTTACTTTAAGAGCTTCATTCATGCTACATAATAATCTGCACGGTGAGGGGTTGGAGTTAACTGCACGTAATGTTAGGTCAGATTTTCTAAAACTGGATGATGAACAAATGGATTCCTGTTTTATGGTAAGTGCCCACCTTCTCTGACTTTAACCAACGCTCATAAGTAAAGCAGCTGAACACAGTTGTCACCATGAGAAAACCAAGCTAGAAATGACTCTATCTCTCGTTATCATTCTCCCTTTGTTTCTTTCTCTGTCTCATAGTACCCGTTTCTGCCCGGTGTGACTACTGTCTGATGGCAGTCCCAGAGAATTTCTGCCCTATCAGTTCGGTACCAGTCACCTTAAGAGTCAAACATCAAGATAAGGAACACCTTTCTGTGGAAGGCAAACAGATCAGACAAGTTTCAAGCTGCACCTTGAATGCCCTATAGGGATATCTTGCAGAATAACACCTTGGCAATCCGCCATTATGCGGCAAAACACAAAAGGCAAGCAAACAATTTAGGAGGCGAGAGGTGGGTCAGGACAGATAAGTGTCAGGGAGCGCCAGGACTTCTTCTCCTTAAAAGTTTGGAGACAAGGACGTTAGCTTAAGCTCGATTAAGTCGAGAACAAAAGGAGCACAGTGTCAACATGAGAGGCGAGCTGTCAAGCTGGAGATTAAGTGCCTGACAAAGGTTGAGGGAGATGCTCGATGCCACGGCCGTGCGGTATCTGTCACGTAGAACCTTGGCGACACGAAAGTGCCCACCAGATGTCTTAGCCTATCACTAAGTCAATAACAGGGTAAACAGAAGAGCTAGCATACTTTTCACCTCTTTCCACACATTACTGGATGAATGATACTGATATGGAAAATCACCCCACAAAAAGTAAACAGAAAAAGAATGAGTGACAGAGAAAAAGAAGTTTGCCTGGCAACAAAGTCATCTCAAGGTCCACTGCTGCAAAGAGAAAAATAAGGCTGCAGGGCTGACATGGCATCTTTGATACACGTTTTTGTGTGTGAAAGCATTTGTGTTGACCTTGTCCAAAAAGTCTACATCTCTGCACATCCCTAAAATCAAATACGCAATGTGTCCTTCTTTATCCTCGGTATCATGCCTCAGAATATACAATACCCTGAAGGTTTTTGTTATGTGTATCATCATATTCTATAAATTGACGGTGGCAGAGTACCAAGATTGGTAATTACAAATTAAGGAGGCAATAAATTGTCCGAAACTGACAACTATCTTCTCACAGTTGAATGTTGGAATGTGGTTACGTTGAACCACCTGATGTGCCTCAACCTTCAAGCAAGAACTTTGTGAGACAGCAAACACTTAAGCTTGAGAAACAAAAGATAGTGTAAAAAGACAAAGCAAATAGGTGCTAGAGGAGTTTCAAAAGCAGTGATTCAGAGGTGCAAGGACACGCCCAGTGGGCACAGGGTAAGGAAAAGTGAGAGTAAACACCATTAATATCGCTTTGAGAGGGCTTGGCCGTATCGTTTTTGTTTGCTTCACAAATGTTCTGAACACAGACATAGTTTTCTCTTAAGAGCAAAGTCAAAGTTGTTACTGTAGCAAGGGCTGAATGAATAGATTATAGCTGTAAATTTGCAGGTTGTCCTCTTTACATGAACGGCTTCCTTTTCAAATGTGTTGAACTCTGTCCCGCCATCTTAACACCCCAGGGAGTTAGATCAGCGAGTACATTCAATGCCAGTATGTGAAGAGCACAATACCTCCGGCCATTGCATGTTGACATGGCTCTATCAAAAATGCAATTCGGGTCAATCTACCGGCCAGATAATAGCAGCAGTCACTCTGACAGCAGATCCACACAGTGGACTCTCGAAGGGCCTTGCCTCACTCCTTTTGCTCAGGCCTTCCTATCCTGAGGGGTTGGCAGAGCGACACACACACACAACCAGAGAGACACACATATGGTAGACCTGGGGCCCTGGCGTTCGATCATGTTGTGCTAAAGGGGGAGCATAATGGTTTTTAAATGGATGACTCGGTGCTGGCCCAGAGAGGGAGTCTGAGACAGAAGAGAATGGCTATGGCCTGCAGCGAAGCGGCTCTTAGATTGAGCTGTCCGTCTCACTGAAATGAGTCTGAGTTAACACCTCTTCCAGTCCCCGGTGCCCCAGGACAGACAATGGTAGGCTTCCTCTCTGCCCTCCTCTTTCTTCTTTCTCCTACTCTCTCTTTCTATTACTCCCTCTGTTTCTTTCCACTGATCTACACTTCCACTCAGATACCCAGAGAGCGCTACAGTGTCCGCCATGTGATTGTAAGAGCTGTTTGGCTTCGTTGGTAGACCGCAGGGCTTGCAAAGCCAACGTAATGAGTTATTGCCATTCTTAGTAAAAAAAGAGAAAAAAAAAATCCACAAAAATGCAGTCAATGTAGTTAAACTGTTTTGGATTCGAGGGCAATGCTGCAGATGGCATATATCATTGTTGATGAGTAGAAACCTTGTAACTACAGTTCTGGTGATTCTGTGTTTTTAAGGATTACAGGGCTACATGCAAAGTGTAGTTTACAACCTTTGATTTTAAGATAATTCAATCAACATAAAACAAAGTGGTCATACAGAAGAAAACAGCAGTTTACAGCAATTCCGTGTGCTACAGTTTCTTAAAAAGTGGAAGCACAGTTAAACCAATTGCTTTGATTTAATTCAGCACCTAATTTAATTTTGTCTTCCAACTAAGAAGGGCTGAGTCATAATTTATGAGGCCTTGATCAAACATAATCACATATACGCAATAGAGATCTCACATGACTTCACTTATTATCTCTCATAACACATCCCCCTGTTTTGGCAGGGCACTGGTGTAGCTCACACAAATTCACATAATTTCAGTGAGAAACTTTACACTGTTCTTGAGCTTCTAAACGTGTGAAAAATATGTTAATGCATCTCATTTTCTCGCTCTGTCTATCTCCATTATTCCTCATGTCTCTCTCTTTTCTTTTACATCTTTTTCTCACTCAGTCATCCTGCTGTCCCTCCCTCGCTTGTCTATTTATCTAAGACCAGAGGCAGTAGATGAGTAGAGGGGCAGAGGGTGAAAAGGGGGTGTATGTGACTCCTAGGGGAGTCTGTTGATGACTATCAACGGGCTCACTGTTATGACTATCTGTGATAAGAGTCTGGGAGAGAAGAGCCCCAAAAGGCTTCCAGCCTCAAACCAGACAGGATATCTTTAAAAAAAAAAAAGAAAAAAGTCTCAGTCAGAATGAGTCCTCAAATAACCACTCAGGAGAAGGAGGAGGATGGGAGCGCAGATCAACTGTTATCTTTTGACAGGTTGGGAGGCAAACAGGAAAACCTTGAGGGGAAAGAAAATCAACCTCAGGCTAGCAGCAAAATGCTTGTTACTAACATAAAAAATGGCATTGCTTACAAACAAAACTCTGAAATGAGTCAGTGGTAGAATCTGCACTGTGTTTATCTACACACTGTACTGAACCTTATGCGGTGCTACATCAAACTCCACCTTCACCTGAAACTCTCTCGTAAAGTGTTTAAAAACGAGACATCCTAACAGTGCAACAATTTGCTGAGGTTCACCCTTTTCATATGTGTGTGTGTGTGTGTGTGTGCGCGCGATGGAATTTCTGTGAACACATGTGTGAATGTATCTCTTTGGAGCTGAAGGTGGCCTTTTTCCTACAAGCCAGAAAGCTAAGCCCAGCTGATGAATATGCATTACTCGGGTGTCTGGGGGGAGAAAAGGAAGGAGGAGGAAAACTGAGAGAAAACATGAGAGCTGTGGGGTGAGTGTAGTTTTTGGAGAGGAGCCCTTTGCACCCCAAATGGCTAGCCATAATATGAACTTTAAAAAGGAAAATGTCCTGCCTGGCACGCTGCCACACAGCGTGTGCCTGTGTGCTCTAATCGCCTGCGTCTGCAACTGTTAAGAAGAAAATCAGGTGAAAAAGGAAATGTTGGCTTTGGTAGAACCCACCAGTTGTTTATCAGACTCAACCTATTAAAGGCGTCTTAGAGGTTCCTTTAACATCTGGTCAATAATACTTTTTCGAATGACATTTTTCAGAAATGTTTTATTTACTTTTTTTTTTTCAAAAGGGAAACTGAAAAAGAGTCATGCTTTGAGAATATTATTGCGAATATTGAATGAAAATGCCTTTGATTCCAAACTTAAACTCTTCAAACTACATCACTGATAGACTTCAGTAATGTTTTTGTTACTATAATGTGTGTTTTATTGCTTGTGTGATGATACTGCAAAACATGAGATTTGTAAGTTGATGAACAAATTGTCCCTGCCTCATTTTTTATGGATTTCTAAATGTGTAGTTACCATAAATTACAATAAAAAGTGTGAAAAAAAGATCTAAAAATCACAGCAAGCTCTGTTTGTACACATCTAAATACTTTTTTAATTTTCTAACTGCATATATCAGCTGGTGAAGTTTAATTCAAGCACATCATGCCCTTTCCAACATGGTGTTCAAATGATTAACTTCTGAGGTCTCCATTCCTTATTACATAGTATGTAATATTACGCTATGTGAGTGACCGGCCCCCCTGAACGTGAAGAGTCAAGAAGTCAGTGAAATGAAAAGCAGGCGAGTACATTTCTACTCTGATTAGGCAAAAGAGAAGAGGGAAGGGGAGACCGAGAGACAGAGATTGGGAGTTTCTTTTTTTCCTAATGAGCTTACTGAAGCAACTTCAATATCCTCTAATGTCATGTTGAAATGAAAATTAATAGTTCAATATGCCGCCACTGCATTGGGCCATGCTTCTTCCATTTCCATATCGGGTGGCGTGACCAAATGAGTGTGCTTGCTCGGACCGACGCCCAGAAAAGCTGATACCTCCACTAATCAACCAGATTTTTCCATCTGACATTGCTGTGCTGCTGCAATTCTGCAAGAGTGTGTTTTGTATATGTGTGTGTATGTCTGTGTCTATCAAAGATGAAGTCCAATCACACAGCGGATGCAAATGGAACAGGCATCCTTCTGATGATGGGAATCACCGGTGAATTAAGACTGATGCCAAAAAAATGTGAATGTGTGAATAAAGAGAAGCTCATTCATTAAATTACCCTCTTCAGTGCCATTGTCTCAATGACTCTTTCATTTCATATCTCACTGCACGTGTTGTTTGTGCCACAAAATATGTGAGTAGAAAAAAAAAAAGACAGACAGTTGTAGTTAAATAAAGTGGGGGAAAAAAAAACAGCCCACACCAAAACACAGAGACGACAGGTTGGTTCCTACCTCCCATCCAAAGGAGCCATCTTTGCCCGTTGCCCCATGATGCAGTGTGCTGTGCAGACCAAACCTCTCGCCGGCACCAATGCGGGTCTTGGCCCAGACACCTAGGCCGGCACCGGGCACAGAGGACTCCCGCAGCTCCAGGTCACCGGGAATGGGAATGTCGTCTGGAATGTAGACGGGCGCCTCGTAGGGTGAGCCCTCCTTCGGTGTGGTGAAGTCCTGGTCATTGCTGCTGCTGTTGCTGTTGTTGTGAAGGTGGCGGTGGTGCGTGGCGTAGATGTGGGGGTGCAGCAGGTGGTGGTGGTTGTTGTTTGGATGGGAGGGGGTCGGTGAGGGCAAGGGGGACATGCTGATGATGCCGTCTTCTGCATCATCTTCTGGGCTGTCGGCACCACCTCCGCTGCCAGCTGCTAAACTGGGGAGGTCGGCCTCTGTGTCGTACATGCTGTCCACTGGCTCACTGTCATCTGTAAGACAAAATGCACGTACAGAAGTGATGGTTAATAGGCAGGCAGAATTGACAAAAGGGAAAAGCTGTTTCGTCTAGCGAAATTTCTGCAATTTATGTGAGAAATGTATATATGGAGACTACTTTGAGCAAGAATTCAGATCAAAATAGCTATGCATTAAAACAGCACAGGGGCTGCTGGGGGAAAGACAGTAAAATGATCTAAAGACAGTCATTTAGGAAGTCCAGTTTATGTTGGAGTTTAAAGGCTAATTAGTCACCAAAACAACTCTGCACAACATTTACAGCCAGGATTTTACAACCCCAGAAAGTTGACACCCTCCATCCTTTATTGTGACGATTGAGAGGTCAGCGGTATGATCACTCAACACAGCATCAGGTGAAGATGTGTTGCAGCAAAAGTTAAGAAGCCTGTCTACATTAGCGGACTGGCTATACTCAAATGAAAGAGGGGGTAGCAAATTTTTCCACCCAAGGCTTTTGGCAATCTGAACATATCTATCTGAACAGCCTAAATCATATCTCCATCCTAAGTATGCATCCAGTGACTTCTTGACCCTTGATAATAAAAGACAACAACAACAAAAAAATCAACTTCAATCTCCAAACCTCTAAACTGTCAGAAAACCACACTTGCAAAAAAGAGAATTTGGGGGTCTTCAGAACAGAATAACTATCCATCTGATGGCTTTCAGCTACAAGATGCTGAGCTCACAGATTTGTGATTTATGTGAGATGAGCCAGACAGATGAAGAGAAGAAACTTTAGGTTAGCCAAGTTCTTGACGGGAAAAGTTCTCAGTTGCATTGCAGTCGCTGTTTCCTGCCAGGACTCATCTTACAAATAATGGCCTTGTCTATCGCTGACCTGGTTAGCCTTGTCGCCTATCATTATTGTCATGTCCAGAAATAGAAAATACTTTTGTGTCTGCACTCCAGGATCCCACCATTCTAACATGAGTGAAAAAGATGATGAGCGCTACAAGTGTGTATGTGTCTGACATGTGTGTGTGTGTGTGTGTGTGTGTGTGTGTCAATGCACATAACATTTGGCTTCTCCCATTTCTTTAAGTGTGTTATTAAGGATTTTTTGTGGACAGCAATGGTTTGTAAATGTGCATGTGCGAATGCATCTTGGTGAGCTGCTTCACGGTGTGGGGTATGTGGGTATTAACAGCCCATTATGTGTGTTTCCTTTAGCGCATGCCTCTCTGTACACAAGTGCTGAAACGATATGGTTTATGTACTGATACCGACACAATACTTTTGCCCTTATCTTATTTGAGGAATACCAACAACAACAAAGCATTTTTAATTAACATAAAAAAGAGACAAACTTCTCAAATGTTGAACGGAAGCAATCTTACACAAACTCTGTCTTCACAAAAGAACATGCAACTGGTAAAATATGGATTTTAGTTTAGAAAGAATCAGAGAAAAGAAAAATCTGACCAAACATTTAATGCAAGCCTGGTGTCCTTCTTATCATTTTTCAACATTTGGTGATTCCAAATAAACTTCAGTAAGTACTAAAAAAGTGTAGAGGATCAACACCCAGCTCTATAATCTGTATTTTGTGTGTGTATTTTTCCTCAGAACATCTATGTATTTCTCCTTCTTTTTCTCTCTGGACAGATCCTAGTGTCTTTATTTAAATGAACCACTGCAGTTTTACTGTCTAAACACAGTGACTGGCAATCAGTAAGCTAACTAAGACCAAAATTACAGCAGGAGTGCTTCTAATCAGTTCTCTCCCTCTGGTAGCCTCCATAGCTGCCAAGCCTGCCACCATTTCCCAGGTTTGAGCTGGAGCTGCAACATGATATTTTTTATTAAAGTGCTTGTTGGTACATGGAAGTTTATTCGCTCACAATGAAGTTTTTGAGTTGAATTTAAAAAAGACGATGTAAAACATTTGCATCATGAATAAGTTTAACTAAAACATGAATTAATACATTTTTCTTTCTCTTTCTAGAGTGTACAGTTGTTTTTTAACTATCTTTTATGTATACTTGGTTAAGTGAGGAGGGAAACACTGAAACTTGTAAAAATGTAAAAAGACTGAATGAGCTAATCAAGAAACCAAAGTAGAGAAAGTCGTCAGTGAAGTTGCACAAGGGCACATTCATTGTTCTGTGCATCATTTTCTGCTCTTTGATAAATATTTGGGTTCTAGCCCAGTGACACACGTGGACTGTGAAAGTTGTTAAATTAACTGACATGTAAGTCTAAATGTGAAATGTGAAACTATGAAAGCATGTGACAAGGGCTTTTCAGCTGCTGGCAAACCTGCAGCCTGTCCAAGCAGATCCGGGAAACTTATCATATAAAGCTGCAGCAGTAAAATCCAGCCTTTTATGACTGATTCTGCGTCATCCAGTGATTTTGACTGGAAAAGAACCCATTTTTTAATGATCACTGTTTCATAGGGGCTCAGACCAGGCGTGCAATTAAGCACTGGAACATGTGAGCCAGCAGTAGCTTCCACTTTTCACAGATCAATTAAAGTTTTATAACTCAGCCCTATCTGCTGCTCCCTCTGCACAATCAAAAGTGTTTTCAGGCTGTTAAACACTTTTTTTTCACTCTCTCTTCACTCCCCCACTCTCACTGGCACTTGACCCATTGAGAGCAATTCTGACAAGCAGAAAGACAGCCTCGGAAAATCTATTAAATAGTTTTTGGCTTTAAGAGCCTCTGCGCACACACACACACACACAAAAAAAAATGCACAGATCGCTACATCAAATAATTAAGTAACAAGCAGAAAGAGGGAAAAAAAGCACTCTTAATTTTAATGAACAAAACATCTTTTGTGAGACACATGCAGCAGTAAAGCAAAGCAGAAATGGCAGACGCAGTGTGATATTAAACAAGTTCAACTCTCAGTTGTAACTTAGTTAATTCATAAAAATGTTGCCGGGAGAGAAAATGGGGAAATTTTTACATTACATGCCACTAGAGACAAGTGCTCTCCCCTCTCTCTCTCTCTCTCTCTCTCTCTGTCCTCTGTAAGACAAGTTGACCATGTTCAACCAGTGCTGAAAAAAGACGCCGATGAGAAAAGCAAGCAGCAAAATAACCAAAGGGGCCAGGAAGAGGATGAAGTGGAGGAGGTGAAGAGTCTAAAAACTGACGACTGGGCTGCTTTTAAACAGCTGTGTGTTAGCCCTGGGTCCCTGAAGACCCAGAAAGAGATGTTAGGTTCGTCTCCCTGAGGGCTTCTTAAAAAACACCCTGGCCAGATAGTGCCTTCCTCTCCCTGGCTCCTTATGTTGTTCTTTCTCCCTCTGTTCCTCTCACCATCTCTTTCTCTTTTACGGGGAGCTATTTATCCTGATTACATCAGGGGTCAATCATTAATTCGCACCTTGGGGGTCCCGGTGCTGGCTGTGGCTACAATGGGCTGCTTGTTCAGCGACTGTTATTCCAGTGGAAAACTACGCTGCTCTGCCTGAGAGCCGGGCCCAGGCCACATAAAGGCATCCCATTTATTTGATAAATTGTAAATGCGTGCCATAAACGGAGCTCTTTGCTTTGTAGCATAGCTTGCAATAACAAAGATTTTAGGGCACGTATGAACACAGATGCAGGCTATCACACAAACACACATCTGTTTGCAACTGCGGGAGCTGTTACTGTACTGCAAACACATGTGCAAGACATCAGATGGTGTTGTAGGTAAAGATGTTATCTCATAATTACCCCATGTCACAGTAAAATTACAAGATATGACATAGATTTGACATTTATAGAGACTAAAATGTACATTTAACTGTGTCAAATATTTCAAAGGACAAGCACATAACAATAGCAAAAAAACAATTAAGAAAAACTGACTATGCTTCCACTCAAGAGTCACAGCTGAAAATTGAAAAACTAAAAATACTAAAACATTTGAAAAGCTGATACCATTGTAATCAGCGTTGCCATGGTAAAATGACTTGACACGGTGCTGAAAATCAGCGGTTTAATCGGAGGGTCTTACAACAGGCAAATTGTTCTCTGGTTGTGTTTAATCAGAGCACTCTAGACTTAAATGCAGAAAGATAGAGATCTGGAGTCATTTTCTGCCGTCTGCCTGGACGCACACAAACACATGTGCCTTGTGGCATATAGACTGAGCTGTATTATTGACGTAGTCTGGGTAGAAGAAACAACACTGACTGCATGTAGTATTCTGGGAGGGGAACCTTTAAATACTGCAGCAAATAAGGACACTAATTTCTTGCAGAAAAAGCAGTCATGTCTTCACTGAGAGAAAACACAAATCCTTGATTAAAATTGTACTTAAAGGTGCATTTTTGCTTGTATACAGGGATACACATATTGTAAAGCACAGCAGACCACAGGCTAGAAAATATGCCAACAATAGCTTAAGTATTCAGAGCCAGGTGCATGCTTTGCTTGCAGCACAGTGGAGCCATGGCTGTGGCTATGATAACAATAAAAGAGAGCTGGAAATAGGATGTGTGTGCCAATGATGGCCATCATAAAGCACACACGTCCCGTTTCCCTCACTGCCTTCTCTCTTCAACGCACACAGACACTGTATCTTTGTCTGGACGTAAATTGATCTGGTTCAATTCAAAAGGAAAGCCAGCCACTGATGAAAAGACAGTATCCAGGGAAAAGGCAAAACTATGCAAAATTCTGCACCGGCTCCAAATATGGGGAGAAAAGATCGCCTGGTTGAAGAAAAGAAAAATCAAAGGCAGAGGGAGAATGTGTGGACCATGACAGATATGAAAAATGGGTAGCTGGTTGAGCAATAAATGACCAAACATTCTGATGTGGGAGCTCTGTGAGTACATGTGCACATGTGTGAGGGGCGGCATTCAAACTCGAGCTTAATATGCTGTTTGTGCCTACTATATTGTGTCAATATGGTCCCACTTAGCTGCCTTATTGGGCCACGGAGTGATATTGGTACCTGTTCTGCTGTAGTGAGCACGCCTTTGATGATTCTGTCTCCACGCAAAAAAGCTACTCAAAAACATCTGCTTTAAAACAAGAGG
>JAPZDX010000002.1:11278728-11289632 GCA_029783625.1 Naso annulatus | reverse complement strand
GTGTGTTTGTGTGTTTGTGTGTGTGTGTGTGTGTGTGTGTGTGTCAGGGGGCAGCCCAGGTTCAGGAGGGCAGAATGTTCACATAGATGCATATTTTGCCACATTAACACAAACTTTTTCACACACACACACGTAATGCGCACGCACACACACACACACACACACACACACACAAGCTTTCAGCATCTCAGACAAAACTTTCCTCAGACAAATAAATAAGTAATAACATACATAAATAAACATAACACTACTTCACAGCTTTCTCTCATCAGTGAAGTTCTGCCTTCGTTACCAGACTGTGTTTGCTTGTGTTCATGAAAAGTGGCTACAAGCAACTTTGGCAGACAGAGAAGAGAGGACTGAGAGATGTACACAGGGGGGAGAGATAAAAAGAGACGTGGGAGAGTTTAAACGACTGTAATGACTGAATGTTTGCGGCATAAAAAAAAATGAATCTAATGAATGAAAGAATGATCTTAAATTGCTTTACTGTTTTACTGCCAAGGATAGTTGGCAACAAACACAAACAGATGAATTGATGGATGGACAAGATTTGTCATAGTTTAACATTGTTTACTGTCGTGCTGATATGACACCTAAATTACAGCACCACAATAGAACCTTTTCTCATGACCTTAGTTTATGGAATATAAAAATGTTTTCTTATGAAAATCCTTATTTTGTTTAACAGAGAAGGCAAATTTCTAAAATATGAAAACTTGCCCAAACACAAGCAGCTGTAGAAAATTGTTGCCTAAATAAAATACAGCCTCAAAATGGTTGAATTGTGATTTACATCAAAGAAAAAAGAGTACAAGTCTTTGTGATGTTCATTGCCACATTTTCAAAACTCAGTGTTATGCATGTCTGTGTTTTGAGGTTTGATACAAAGCCTTGTGGATGGATGGAGGGCTGGTTGTCTGACTGACGAAGCACTAAAGTCGCTACTAAAGACTGAAACAAATACAGATATGAAGTCAGACAGAAAGAAGCAAACATAATGTGTTTTTGTGTGTATATACATGGGTGTGCACATGACTAGAGTTGTGTGCATTGGAAAATATCTAAATATTATGGAAGATTTTGTTGTATGTTTACGTCTTGAATCTCTGTATGTGTGTGTCTTGTTTGACTTTATCTTTCTGTATGCACGTGTGTGTACCAGACTTCGGTGGGAAGAGCAGTGTGCCCCCAAAATTCATTAAGATGCATCACAAGTCGAACCTACACCTACTCGTCTCCATGAAGATGCACACACACACACACACACTCGCGCACCACAAACATACATACACTGCCTCAGGTGAGCGTGTGTGGGATAACTTTGTGGCTAGACCACACAGGAGACAGCTTTCAACTGAGTAAACACCACATCAAACACACACACATTCTTACACATGCACATACACACACACATTCACAAACACACGTATAGCAGTGGATAAAGTTTGCCGGCCTCCCTCCTGCGTAATTGAGAAAAGCTGCCGTCCATTAAAACTTGCTGACATCACTTAGACAACTAAATATGCAGGAGGCTAACGAGCTGGTGGTGCCTTTGATTGAGCTTCCAAACAGGTTCAAACTTTATCACCAGCTACCCGCAGGACAGGACACAGGCCTGCTGCCACACACTCGCAATTGTGCATCTCAAACAAACAATCCCATTCACCAGTGGTGGAGGTAAAGATCGGCAGAGGAGCGCCGTCTCCATGCCCCCGTACATGCAACCCTGTCTATCACAACATGTCCACTCTAAACAGCAGGTGGCATCACAAAGTCAGCCTTTGTGTGGTTGTGTAGGTTTACTGCAGCATCCATGTGGATATGCTCATGCTTTAGTTCAAATGTTTAATATTTTATGTGCATGTGTTTTAAGAAAACAGCCAGGAAAAAGCACGCAAGAGGCCTGACTGCAGTCTTCAATTCCTCCCCCACATCCCTCCGTCTCTCGCTGGCTGTATCACCTCAGAGAAAGATATAAGGTTGGCTGGAGCCTGAACAAGCCTAATTAAGTCTGGTTAACTTAGCTTTGAGACTTCTATTACACCCGTGCACCCACACACACACAGAAGATACACACACTTATACACACACTCTTACAGTGACTCTCTCCTCTCTCTATTAACACCTGCTTCTTTTCCAATTAGCCCTCCAAATAGAGACAAATGGGCCAGAGGGGTCTGATTAATTCACTTCTGTCAAGGACTCTGCTGCACAATGCCGTCAGGGCGCTCAGGCAGAAGGGGACTCATGTGTGTGTAGACACACACACACACACTCACACACATATGCAGGGCACATTGAGCAAACAGCATCAAAAAAACAGTGGTGATAATGTCCAAGAAGACTTAAGATTTGTAACACAAAAATGCACAATTTTCTATGATCAAAGCAACGGATTTGACTTTCGAGCAAAACATTTCGCCTGTTTGGCACCAGTAGGGAATAAAGAGCGGTGGGATGTGCGGTTAAAAAGTACAGACAGAGACTTCTTTTAATCCTTTTGAACAGATCGACGGTTTATCTCCACCACTCCTCTTCCGGGGACAAATTCCTCTTGTCTTAGCTCCACTGAGTTTGTGAGTGTCTACGTGCATCTGCACACATGTGTGTCTATACATGTGTATGTAAGCTGTGTGGATCCCATCATTAGTCTTGCTCCCCTGTCCTCCCCTGTTTGCTTAAGTGGAGCTCTGTGTTTGCTTGGAGCGGCATGTCCTCCAAAGAGACTGCTACAACGCAACCACTTCAAAACCTAACCTGTTCCTTTACACACACACCTACACATAAACACAAGCAGGTAGCACGTAGACAAGCCATTGCTTGTTAATCTGCGACTTTAACGCTGAAGGCATCCATCTTATCGATCAACACCCAGGGTTTTTGTCTGAGGACATCCTTGTACAGTTTTAGGCAACTAAGTAAGGTTTCGAGACATTTCGGGTAACTTTAAATTGTACTGACTTTGACATCAAATGCAAAGACCGCTGATAACCTCATACATCACCAGCAGAATGACTTGGAGTCAAAACATAAAAGTTAAATTCCAAAAGCCACACCTTTTTACATTAAAGAGCTAAGTAAGTAGGTGGTGACAAATGTATGAACGTATCAAACTATATAGATAGCAAGTTGACTTTGTGGGCTCACAACAGCACAGGATTTGATAAATAGCCACAGAGACGGATATGACAATCTCACCCTTGAACTATGAATGATGAAGAGAGATCTTTCTGTGAAGATTACCGCTGTTTATTCAGCGGGTGGAGGCTTGCATTTCTCTCAGAGTGACACAATGATGCAATGCCTTCCACTTTTCAAAAAGGTAGGTGCCCATTTGTAAGTTTTAGCTTGTCTTTAATATGCTTACATCATCCTAAAAATGAGCTAATCAGCTAAAACCTGCTCTTTGACAGGTACAAACAACTGTAATCCTAGAGAAAGACGATCCCAAATTGAAAGAAAAAGCAGTGGGTTTGTCTTTTTGCCATAACTTCTTTAGTTTTCTAACAGATGACAACTCAGTCAGCCCTAGCTGTCAGCTGTCCTGAAATGGTATTAGCACCCAAGTCTGCCGACCAGCAGCTTATCCAAGCACACAGCAACTCAAACACAAAGCTAACATTGCTCCAAATCTCGGCACAATGGTACGGCCACACATTAGTTCCACACCAAATAAATAGCTGCTGCTTCACTTCATAAACTCTGGGTTCAGAGGTCGAGCTATGTCAAGTAGGGCACTGAATGAGACGCCATGGGATAAAAGGAGGACAGAGAAAGGGATTTTGACAAGTAGCTGGGTGGGGGTGCTCATAGAATGGCCCGGCATCTCCCTTTCCCCGGTGCACCCGTTGAGTCTCAAATGCCACTCTACCGTTGGCCCTATTGTGCGGCCGTCTCAAAGAGCTTGTCTTCAATTAGCCTGATAAGAGGAGAGGGGATGAGGGTGGGGCAGAACTGGGAGAGGAGGAGGGGGGGTTACCTGAGCAGCCGCTAATCGCTTTGATGCCAATGGGGCTTTGGCTGCTTTTGTCATTTTGGCCCCCTGCATTGATGCTAAATTTGAGAGTGTGATTTATCTGTTGATAGGTATAAATTAAGTTCTTCAGGCAGCCGCCTTCCTACTTTTGTTGTTTTCATTACGTCAGTGGAATCATAAGAGAGACAAGAGAGAAACAGATGCTTGGACTTTAGACGGCACGTTTGTGATTATTTTGATCAATGAGCATCGTCTGTGACAAAATAAATAGTAAATACGTAAAAAATACATTATATTCATATATCTGCTTATGTGTGCTAATGAAGATAAAGGGAATGGGAAAGAGTGCACGGCTGAAATCAGTCTCATGTATACCCAATCTCCTCAGCGTACATTGCCCCTCTCTTGGACCTGAGTCATGAATCCTCCTCCTTCTTCTACATCTGTCATCACGGCCTCCTGGAAAGCTTTGAGAAGCTGGGGCCTCTTTCTCTATCCTGTCTTTCTTCTCCTCCGACCCCCCTTTTTCTCTCCATTTACAATCTGTTTGCTGAATGAAAGTTAATTTTGAGCATGTGATGTATCATGCAGAGTGAACAGCAATTCATTCAGCCACCTTTGTAGGTAGGCGGGATACAATTGGAACAAAGAGAGATAGGGGATGTGAAAAAGAAAGAGAGAGGGAGGCAAAGACAGGAGATAGATGAGAGAGAATTGCACAAGTAAAAGTTAGTACCAGCGGTGACAGCTGATTGCATTCGGCAGGGTATGTGAAATGAGCAGCAAATGAGCCATCTAAACTCTGAGATCCAACTGAGGCAAGAGGGGGAGAGGAGTTAAGAGGACAGAGAAGGCATCAGAAAAAACAGGTTTCAAGAGAACTTACGAAGCAAGAACGCAAGATAAAGTAATGGCACTGTTACTTTTAAATACCTGATAAATTTGTCAAATTCTTTATTCTGTAATGAGATCAACATTAGTTGCAACTGCAGCTACATAAAAAGATCCTTCTAACATGTCTGGTGGTGTGGGTTGAGGGCTCTACAAATACACACAACTTCACATATTAGATCTCTTGTCACGGTTGCTGCAAATTAATGCTGCTGTTGATTCTTTACAACAGCAGCGCCCCAAAAAATGTATTACCTTGCTCCCTTGCAAGTTTTTACAGCTGCTTTTCTTCACCTGTTGATGGCATACGCAGTTGTGACAATCCAGCTACACTGTCTGCCAGTATCTTGTCAAGGTGTTATCACAACGAGAGCTGACTTGGCAAGGCCACAGGCTGTCACAGCTGTAAACTCTCACACAGACACACGCACCAACAGACTCACAGTCACTCCTGTATGCAAGCAAAGCCCCTGATGCCAACGCATCACAACACAAACCGCCCTGCCACACAAATGCAACTCTCATCAAAAGCCTGAACATCAGGGCATTAACATGTTAGAATACTTATTCAAAATTATTATTTTTTTTAAAAGTATACATTAACTTTTTGTTTGTTACTTTATTAAATGCACCTGAGAGTAGTTTGCTTATCCAACTAGTGCTCCTATCTGCTACACATACAGCCCACAGTCAGTCTAACTGTGCTATAATCCACGTTCTCTGCTAGTTAACAGTTAAAATACAAAGGAAGTTCACTGAAGTACACACTAATAACAGAAAGCAATTCGCTTAGCTGTTTGCTAATACAGGTACGGAATGTGCTAAGCCAGAGAGTGTGGGGGTCAGAGGGGAGTGTGTGTGTGTGTGTGTTGGCAGAGCAGGGATCTACAAGCATTGTGTGCGTCCTGCCTAATCACTGTCATATGGAAGGGATTGAAGTGACCACTGCCACGCAATGAGCCGGACCACACCACATCTGTCACTTACTAGGTCCCCTCTGTGTGTGCATGTGTGTGTGAGTGTGTGTGTGTGTGTGTGTGTGTGTGTGTGTGTGTGTAACATTTGTATTGCATCTCAGGCGTTTTAGCAGACAGTCTCTTATCAAGACTGACTGACCGTGAGAGAGCAGGTAGAGGTTCAATGTCTTGTTCAAGAACACTGACCAGACATGCAATCTTTTACTTTTGTGGCCATCACTATAACATGCATGACAACTGTACGTGTGGGTGTGTGAGTGGGTAAATCACATCTGTGTGTGAGGGCTTGCTACGGTCACCAAAACACCTACCATTTTTAAAAAACTGGCAGAAGATTTTTCTCACTTCAGTGCTTAAATGACATCTCCTGTTCAACATAGATGTCAAAATGGTCTTGCACATTATAAGAAACACCACAGTGTGTCTGCATACACCTGCAAGTCTCAGTTTGTCTGTCTACAGAGAGAGAGATACAAACACATACATATGGGCTGCAATATCTCCCAAACTTTTGAAAGGAAACAAATCAAGTCTGCTAGCATGACAGGGCTGCAGCGGCCCATCTGCAAGTAGTTATTGTGATGGATCAAGTCCTCTAACCACACATCTCGCTGCTCGAGAGGGACAGACAAAGAGGGACAGAGAGAAGACTGAGGTCATGAGAAATGAGACACTTGACAGAGGACAGCCCAGCCCAAGAAGAAGAGGTTGGGCAGAGCTGAGGCCTGCGCTTTTTTATAAAAGCCCTTTCTAAATAAAGAACCCGTTACAAGACTGTATCAATCAAATGTTTTGCACATAACAGACAGGAGGATTAGTTGACCCAATCAGAGCAGCCACATCAGACTTAAAAAAGCAAATCACAGTGAATCTTGATCTGACGCTTGAAACAAAAGTAGAGTGCTGTCTATTTTGATACCATATTACTCTCATTCGTTGGTAATTACATATTGTTTCTTTTTTCATATATTGTACAACTGATTTCTTTTTTTGTTTGTTTTTTGCGTTGTATTGTTTTTACATGTGGCCTCTTAAGGCACAGCTATGGTGACTTGTGTCACCTTAAAAGGTTGCATGTTTTTTGACGGTTGTGAGTTTTATTGGGTGACTTTTCAGCTTCTTACAATTATTTCTTATATATTTTCAGAGGTTAAAGGCTTTAAAAGTGTTCAGTATATCACATGAAAAAAATTGTAAGAGTAGATACATATATTTTTTTCAGGAGAATTGTGGTTTGAGCATTTTCTACCCCATTTTTTTAACCCCTTATTGCCCCTTAGATTATTCTTATTACCTCTAAAGATCCCAACTCCCATTTTTGTGCAATTGTGCAGTTTAGCTCTGCTGGACCAGCAGCAGGCAGAAAAAGAGGAAGCTATGAACCAGGAACAAGCAGCAATGTTGTTATTGTGCAGACGTGTCCCCACAATGGCGGCTGACACCTCTGACCCTGCGCACCCAAACATTATTCAGGAGACCATTTGTCCCTGCAACACAACAACCAACTGCCCAAGTCTTTCCGTCTCTTTGGCCAACCGCATTTCCTCAAGTGAAAACAAGTCATCACCCCCTCTTACACCCACAGCCACCCCCAGCATCCGGCAGAACATGAGGCCCAGCACCAGCAACCGAGCGGCCCGTTCTTTATTGTGCCTTCTTCCTGCTGTACTTTTCTCCTGACCCCCTGTTGTTGTCTTTCCTCTGCCACCCCCCGCCTCTTCCTCTTCTTCGCCCACTCCCTCCCTCTACCGATCCCTGTTTCGTGCTAATTAATTTAATCCTGTAAGCAGGTGTAAGCCCCGTCATTAAGTGGAGCCAAGTCACAGTAAATGGGGGTGAAGGGAGGGAGGGGTGCATTGTGAAAGCAAGGACAGAGTGGGCAAAAACAACAAATGGGGACATTTGTGGCAAGGCAGAAAAAAATCTGGTTTTTTTTCATACAAGGAGAAAAAGGAAAAGGGTATGGATATGTTTGGGAGTCCAAAAGAAGATGAAATCTCTTTTTCACTTTTTCTAAGGCTAGGAGAGCTAATGTGAAGGGGCATTCAGTGAATGTTATATCGATATCTCCCTGACCATCCATTTCTCTCTTTCCTCTTTTCTCTCTTTTTGTGTCTGTTACCGGAGATAGCTCCAATGGGGATAGAATGAAAGAGAAAAGGAGAAAAGGGTGAAAAATGGGGATGCAAGGCTTGTTTTTCTCCTTGGGCCAAACAGAGCAGGACTAAGGGCCTGAGTCTGCACAAGTTCTTTTTATTTGCCAACCATGCTTTCTCTGTCTCTGACTATCCCTTTTCGTGGGACCAGGGGGGTCTGAATCAAATCTGTTGGGAGGGGGTGTGGGGCATCCAAATGTTGTGAAGCGGTGGGTCTTAGCAACTGGTGATGCCCCCTGGACTGGAGTTACAGAGATGCTGCTGTAGCAATAGGGGGCAAAGTAAAGGGAAGAAAAGGAAGGAGGGGGTGAGTTTGTTAGGTGGCATCCAGACCGCATGCCAGGAGCTCCCAAGTGGTTTCTTCCGCTGGGGCTCCTCTGTCTGTCCTCCAATGGGGCAGCAGTTTACCATGCTACTCGCAGCCCCGGAGAAAGCAGACCAAGCAGGCCTGCTATTCTTCTCCACTGGCCTCAATCCCCCGGCAGCAGTCAATCAATCCCGCTCTCCCGTCCCCTCTCCTTCTGTCAGCTTCTATCGGCACCTCAATCTGCCTCCAAGCGCACATCCTCTGGAAAAATAGAGGTTGCAATTCAGGCCCTCACTTTCTCTCACTCTCTCTTTTTCCCCCCTAATTCCTTTTTAACTCAGTGAGCGGGTGTCAGGGATACAACTTGGTGCATTCCTGCCTGGCTTGTAGCGCAACAAGCTATTGAGCAGGAGATAAGCCTCTCTTTTAGGGGGGGTTGAGGAGAATTGAATTCAAGCCCTGAGTGACAGGAGGAGGAAGATTTATCCCCGTCGGTGGACAATGCCGCCTTTTCGGGGACTTTAATCTCCGCAGGACAATGGGCATGGTTTTCCTCCTACCACCAACTCTACCGCCTCCGCCACCTCCGTCCCCCTGTGCTTTTCCCACGATAGTCGCTGATTAGCACCACGGGCCGATTGGACATTAGCCATTATCTCTATCTTGTTAGTTTTTTCTTTTTTCCCCCAAGGGGACTCATCTATGTTTTTGTCAAGAGAGGAACGAGGCAGCTTAAAGGAAAGTGATAAAAAGATAGTGAGAGGGTAAAGGATTTGTGAGGCAATGAAGAGAAATGAGGAGACGGACAGACAGGGAAGAGAAAGTGAAAAGAGGCCGGGATGTGGTGAAAAAGGTGGTGCAAGTGCCAAGTTCATTGAGTGTGCCCAGGATGAAGGGTGATTCCACTCAGCTGGGTAGACATTCACACAAACACATACGTACAGTCATTACTATGAGGCGTGCAACACAAAGGTAAAGAGGAAGAGTTAGAAAAGGATTTTTCAGTTGAGTGGGTGGGGTAAAATTCGGATAAGGTAACTTGCACCAGTGAACTAATTAAGTTTAATACAGATGCATTTTAATAAACCATACCGTCATTAATTTATACCGAAACCAACTAGAGAGGTATTGATTCAACTTGATGGTTGTGCTTCAGTAATGATTTTACTCACCAGATTCGTTATTAGGATGACGTCTCTTCACACCTTTGACATACGTGTGCGACACAAACAATCAGACAGGTTAGAAGGTTTTGTTTATTCCAAATGTCTAAACCCAAGATGAATCTAAAACTTGTAATCGTAACTTAAACCATGGCATTGTTACCTGAAGGTGTGTCAATGGCTGATTAAGAGGGCAGACTTTTTTAAACTAGTCTGAGCATTTGCAGACTTGTCTTGTGTCATGATAACCTTGTTTCCCTGCAGAAACACAAGTGAGTATGTTCTGTCACATGAGAGGAGACAAAACTAAAAGAGTGGACAAAACAATAGGCTTTGCAGTAGCTAAAAGACGTTATATTGTTTGCTTATGACTCTTATACTGCTTATGGAAACATTAAGATAAAAATAACATATAAAAAGATCACTTTCAGTATTAATTATCTTTATATAAATAGATAGATAGATAGATTAGATAGATATTACTCCTAAATGCTGAACCAGTTTTTAAAACTGTGAAAAATCCCACTGCTACTTTCCAAAGCCGTTGATAAAATATTGCTTGTTTTGTTTGTTATTTATTTGTGTAATCAGGTAATTGACTCAGTGTCAGCACCACAAATGTGAGGGCTGGATGCACAAGCCTATGTGACATTCGTCAACCAATGACACATTCTTAAAGATTAGAATGGAAACAGACTTCACCTGAGATACTGTGTTTTTTTCACATACACACCTTGTGTAAGGCAAGAAGGTCTGCATTATTAAATCCATGACACATGCAGAAGTTGTTATAACGTAAGTCTGGCATTAAGTGTGGGTCATAAGTTTTATGTAATGCAATGAGAAGCTATAATATCAAATCTCCCTCCCTTGGCATTGGCGAGACTCAATCTGTCAAGTGTTTACTCGGCTGTGAAAAGTTACAGCTTTATTCCCTTTCTCCTATACATGCATTCACAGCTGTGCACAGCCACTCATGTACGCACACACACACACACATACACACACACACACACACAGAGTTTCCTCACATTACAGTAAATCTCTGAATTATGGGTTACCAATTCCTAGTCAATGTACTGTGCCCTCTTTTTTTGCTAAGCTGGATTTCTTGAGCGGAGTGAGTTTCCACGTCCAAAACCACACCGCGGGACGCTCCTAACCCAGCGGGACGATCTGAAAAAATAAATACTGCCATAATTACAGAAGAGAGACATGGGCCATGTCTGACATGACAAACCCCAGATGGATATCTCAGGCTGACCCTGCATGTGTGTGCCTGTGCGTGTGTGTGTGTGTGCGTGTGCGCACGGTGGGCATGTTTGTGTATATGTTTGTACCCCATTTTGTGTGATTCGGTGTGTGCTTGAGTAGAAACATGACCTGGCTTCCACGTCCACATGGCCCCTGTTCTGCTGAATGTTTCGTGGG
>JAPZDX010000002.1:11152293-11164080 GCA_029783625.1 Naso annulatus | reverse complement strand
TTTAGTGTTCATTTGCACGTCACTTCAGTGTAATGATGTCTTGTGAGTTGAAGTAGGCGCCCTTATTCTAGTTTGTGAACTAGCCAGGCTGCTGGAAGGGTCTCACACTCAGAGAAGAAGGGAGATGATGGAGAGGGGGTGAGAGCTGACTGAGTAGAGAAGAGGGGGTTCATCTATTACTATTTCCACACCAAAATTAGCATGTATACATAGGTTTATTAATCACAGGTAAACCTGTTAAAATAGGCAATTGTCTTCTTTGACAGTGCCAGCAGACCTGGGTCTGATTGCCCGTCTCTCCGTTTTGTTTTGTTTTTTCTCTTCTCCTAGTACGCAGCAGTCAGCCTGGTGCCATGGCACCAAGGTTTTAAATTTGGAGAGACCTCACAATTACAGAAGTTAACATTAACAGACATACAAATGATTCCTGCCTAACAATGTCTCTAGCATAAGTGTGCCAAGTCTTTTCTCTCCCTCTTTCTTTCTCTCTCTGCAGTTAATTTAAACAAACAGTGATCAAGCCAGGTCATCCAATATACAGGCTTCGCTCTGTAGCCGTAGGTAAGAGGGTAGCACGTACAGATTTGTGACACAACAGTTTTTTAGCATTCATCATACTGCAGCTTTGATGTTTGTACAATAGTACCACAATTACTCATGCTACTAAATAGAACAAATAAACCCTAAATAATTCATAACAGTTGCCTATATAGTTTTACTGCGCACACACCACAGTTTCTTTATCTAGTGGCAGGGTATTGGGGAGATTTCTGGTTAACAATGGTTCAGACAATACAATGGTCTATCTAGATCAGGTAAGTGTAAAATGATGCATTCTGGAATGAGTTTTGAGGGGGAAGTGTTTTTGTTTGTTTGTTTACTTAAAATAATCATACTTACAGTAATTTGTGTAATTGCTAGTATTGTGCCTTGTAGACATAAGGCTCTGCCTTCACCCATGTTCAAATTTGTATTATTTGTTTAATCTGAAAAACTGTTCTAATTTGTACAGCTGGCAGTGTTTTTCCATGTGAGACTTGCAAAACTTTGAATAAAGAGATAACCATGAATGAACACAGGACTATAGCAGAAAATCATCCACTTTGAGTGTTAAATTCTTATGAAGCAGTGAACACTCATTGTGCAACATGTAAGACAAGACCTTTTAAGGTCAATGAAGGCCTTGGTATTTTTTTGACCAAAACACACATGTATGATACCTAAATGTCTAACAAGAAAATACAAATGACACTGGATATGCTTCTACATTCTTTATTTGATAGCCAATGGCAACAACCAATAGTCAAACAAAGCGATGTGCATTTTAGTTGCTGGCGATCACCTGGAAAAAAGAAAAAAAGAAAAAGAAAAAAACAGAAAGCAGAAATTTTTAAAATGCTCCACATGAGGGCAACACACCATCTACACTGGTCGCAGTTCAAGTTTTAATTAAAATTGGGGTGACTATTTATTTGGTATTTCAAAATTTTGGAAATTTTGTGAATATATTACTGGAAAATAAAAATTGTCTGAAATTTAAAATAGAAAAATTGCTTATCTATCTTTTAAGTAGGCTAAAGCAACTTCTTAAGAACAAATGGCTGACTATCTGCAGTTAAAGGTCTTTAATTTGTTTGTAAAGCCAGTAAGCAGTGAGTAGCTTATCTTCAGAGTAGAAAAACTAATCAAAACTTCCACATAAATATTTCCCTAACTGGTGCTTTTTTTAAACTTACACCGTTGATCCAGCTGATGTAGGCGCTGGTCTTGGTAAACACAGAGGGCTTCCTAGGGTAGTTGCAGCCCAAGCTGGAGCCAAAGCTAACCACACCCTGGACGTCCCAGGAGCCGTCAGCATTCTGACAGTTCAGAGGACCACCGGAGTCCCCCTAAAGGAAGAAAATTGTTGTGGTTGTAAGGCCAGTTTTAAAGGAACTGTTACTGAATATTTCGTAACTTTGTAAATTAAGAGTCAGACTCACGTTGCAGCTGGCCACCTCTCCATCTCCTCCAGCACAGACCATGCTGGTTGTGACTGTGCTGCCCCAGTAGTCCCACCTGCTGCAGGTGCTGTAGTCAACGATGGGGAGAAGGGCCTGCTGCAGGGTGTTAGCAGCGGGACCTCCGGCTATAAAAGAGAACAGGGCATTCACATTCAGGGCTGCAGTCAGACTATCTTTTTCAAAGCTAACTCAGTTTCAAAACAGGCTCCACCAGTTTCCATTTCCAAAATGGGTGAAAACGTTTTGAATTCAAGATTCTTTAAGACCAAAATGTCTTGTAAGAATTAATACAGATTAAAGATCCTGTCTCTCCGTATGATTTTATGTATAATGTTTCTTTCTAATCAGCAGATAGATATGTGACTTATTCTATGTTTTTGTTGTAAAATGTAACTTTTTCAATTTTAGCTGGGAGTATAGAAGTCTCTCAATGTATCTTAAAATGTTGTGCTATGCTTTGCTATAGGCCTAACATTGATGTTAGGCCTATAGCAAAGTATAGTAAGGATAGTATAAGTATAGTATAAGTATAGTAAGTATACATGCTGCAGGATTAAAAGTTACCAGCTTTGACTAACTGGGTTTTTTGTTTTGTTTTGTTTTATGTTTTTTTTTCTCAGTTCAGGAGGTGAAACTTACTCCAGAGACGGCCCCAGCCAGTGACGTAGCAGGGGGAGTTGTGAGGAAGGGTCTCACCGGAGGGGGGAAGACAGGCAGGAGAGATGGCATTAGAGCTTGAAACAGCATATGGCAGCTTGATCAGGGCAATGTCATTACTGGGGAGTGAACACAAGTATCACAGTTAGAAATTGGATGCAATTGAGTGTGGCTTAAATATTAGTAACAGAAACTTTAATATACTGTGGCCTATATAATTAACATAGCCCACCGGACTCTGTAGGCGTCCCAACCCTCATGGACAATGATCTTCGAGGGGGTGAGGGCGAGGGAACCGGACTCATTGCTCGCCAGGCTGTGCTTGCCGAGATACACTCTGTAAGTCAAACTGGAACTACAAAAAAAAAAAGAAACACAGAGCTGAGTCACGCTGATCTGGACTCTGTTCAAGAAGTTATTAATAAAACTCACAACTTAGAACAAGGACCAATGCCATTAATTATAAAGCATTTTATGCCAGAGGACTACTTTCAACACCCTGTGTTAATTCAACTCTGAGGAGAGATAAAGGATTATCATTCTGATATCAGTAAAATAGCTCTTTAAAAAAAAAATAATAATAACAAAAGCAACGATACTGGTAATCAGTCACCAGGCCCTCCTCATTTTGAAGATGCAACTGCATTGTTATGCCAGCTATGAGGATTTGACTTATCAGTCTGCTAAAGTACAAGTTATGATATACATTTTTGTTTAGGAAACCCGACCCTGACAAGTTCTCCCTGCTATACTATAGGTCTGCCTCTTCTTATCCTCTGTGCCTCTTTCAGCTTAACTTTACATTTCTTCAACCTTCGAGTTGTACCTGATGCAGTGGGCAGCAGTGAGGACCCACTGGCTGGAGATCAAGGTGCCACCACAGGTGTGGTAGTAGTTGCCACCACTGATGTACTGCAGGGAGACCTGAGGAGGATGAACAACAGCAGCACATGAATGTTTTATATATTTAGGAAATGAAGAGAGGATACAGAGTGTAAAGGAGAAGCCCATTAAAGTGACATACCTGCCAGGGCCAGCTATTGGCACGAACATCCACTCCACCAACCACCTTGGTGAGGATAGGGCTAACGGAGGGGCGACCGCACCCGTAGGCTACAAACAGTGCACATTATGGTTATTTATGAAGATGCATCAGCAATCATTTGCGAAAATTTTATTTAGTACAGAAAATCTGGGAATCTGTTGAACAAACTCGATGCCTCGATTCATGTCAAGTTTCCACACCACTTCATGATGGCACAAACATGATTTCAGATTTTCACTACATGATTACCCTGCCCTAAAATGTTCACACTAATGGTATCATTGCAATACCTACAGAAAATTTGAAAAGATACAGCTATCAGTCAAATTCAGCACTCTGAATTACACTCTAAATAAAAGAATGTAGGAGGTAGAAAAAGGCTACAACTACAACTGAACAGTAGAACTACTGTACATTATGGACTTTTATATTTTACGCTGGGTGGCAACCAGCGTTAAGGTGCATTGCCACCACTTACTATGACAAAGCAAGAACTTAAAGAAAAATGATTAAACACTCACTGTACTATTTACATGATATTTTCACATATGTATTTTTAAGCTACTATCAAAATTTCAGTTTTCCATATCACGGTTTGAGAAAACCTCAGTTAGCCTTATTAAAAAAGAAGCATGTAAGTGTAGTTATTAAAAGAGTATATCAGATGGAATACAGTATGACAATAGTATCACCACTCACCACCAGCGACAAACAAAGCCAAAATCAGGAACTTCATTGTGACTGTCTTCACTGCTTCAGGAGGGGTCTGCTTCCTCCTTATATACTGCCTCAACCAAACTGCTTGGAGACTTGAAATGTGTTGCTTAACATTTGCCTGATAGCTGCCAGGAAAAGTTGGTGGGAAAAATAAATCAACCTTGGAGATAAGTAACCACAGATATCCTCAAATACACCTTATCTCCCCAACTCCCCTCTGTGTGAACCTCACAGGTGTGTCATAGTGACCTGAGTTTGTCAGATCTTTTACCTGAGCATAAGTGATAATGTGTGCACGCTTTTATTAAAAGTTCATTTTAAAATTGTCGGTTCATCTGTATCGTTCTATCAAAAACAATAAATTTTAGATCTTTACGTAAATACGCATAATGTTCACGTAAATCTTAAATGGTCAGGTTTTTTCTTGTTGTTGTTGTTTTCAATCACAGAATTCAGCTTCTGCTCTGGGTAACAGAAATTCTGCTTTTAATGCATCTTAGTGCAGGTGTAGTATAGCATATGGATATGATCAGTCTCAAAGAATAGCAAATTTCTCCACAAAACAGCAATATAATTTATTTTATTAATCTCACATCAGTGCTTCAATCTGGTTAAATGTTCAGACACATGAAACAAACATTAAAATAACATTTAAAAATAATGTGTAAATATAATAAAATTTGACTGGCGTGTAGTCTTGCACTTACTGGAATGTAATTATCAAGTTGTAATCATTATAATTAAATATAGTGTGACTGTTGAATTGTTAGCAAGGTTGGACATTCATGTAAATTCATTAACAATCTAGTGTATCTTATAGTAGGATTTCAATGTTATATCCATAAACATTTGTTGCATTAGTTTTGAAGAACAAACAGGTTGATTTTTGGGACTTCTAAGCTGATACCATATCAGCTGTAGTTGTAATGAAGTGGTACTTATCTTTCAAAGCATTCATTTGTGGCATCAATGCCATATATTTGTCAAAACACTTATTAAGTCAGATATTGCAATATTTTAGATTTTTTGCTGAGATGAAAAAATTACTAGAAAGGAATCATTACTTAACTGACTTCATTTAGAAGCAGATCCTGTAATCAAGGCTTATGAACAGACCTGGGGTTTTGTTTGTTTGTTTTTTGTTTTTTAAGAAATGTGTGATATTGGATTTTTTTAAGCCAACGCCATTGACCGATAATTATCTGTTTCTCTTGGTCAATTCTCATAGATAACCCATAATTTCAGGAGGCTTATAACGTGCAGGTTATACACTCCTGAGGGCAACGAAGGTTTTGATTGCTCTGACCTAACTAAATTCAACTGATATGCTCTTTATTGGAACCCTGTGGAGCTTGATTTGCAAAATGCAATCATGTTGTTTTTCTCCGAGACTGTAAACTGGTGACCACGTTTGGCTCTCTTGTCTGTGCTGCTGGGCTTTACCCAGCTGCACCAGTTTGACATTGTAAGCGTGACAAGGTGCTGCACGTTATGATGATACAACTGCTTGTCTTTGCAAGACCCTTTCTATTCTGCCCCTAATTTGCCAAACTTTTGCTCTTGTTGACTCTGACTGCCTTACTCTAATTTTCTGACCCTCAACCTAACTAGTCTCTGTTTTTAAGGTTAAACCGAACCGACCCAACCAAAGAAAGGCCTCTAATCCGAGATAGAGTAAAGCTAGTCATGTCAGGAAACACAGTTGTTCTTCTCCTATTTTTTCTTCTTCTTTGTTTTTATGCTGCATAGCAAGCTAACTTTAAAGGTGTGTACTGCTGCCTTCTGTACTGGAGGGTGTAGGTGCTGCGCTTGTGAGGTCAGAAAGAGAAATTTGGCCTTGTGTTATTGGCTCTATTTATTCATTTAAATTTCATCATAGCCGATAAATAGATAAATATACATTTCCCATCATCAGATGATAATTTATTAAAATTGATAAATATGCATCTCTACTGTTTGTAGATACTTACAAAGTGAGTGGAATTTCAGTATGACATTGTACTAATAACTCAGTGCTGCTGAACTGCATTAAATTACTGCAGCAAAGTCACATGAAGCATTCAGGGCTTTCATGGAACTGTCAGATACATTACAGAGACGGGGGGGGGGGGCTATGTTTAATTAGGAGCAGGGCTCTTTGCTACAGCTACAGCTCCTTGTGACAAAAGTCCAATAACTTGTTTAGTAACCAAGTTTAAAATTGGTTGTATTCCCGGTAATTTCTGTACATTTTGATGTCCACTCAGTTCCATCCCAGTGTTAATATTTGCTAAAGGGAAACATTTTCAAGAATTTGATCCATTTTTGTTGTTGTTGTTGTTGCACATTATCATGAAACGTATGCATGTTTTGCAGGGTTTTTTCTCTTCATTGCTGATGGTAAGCATCCTTTACATATACAGCATCATTATAATTAGCACACAGTATTTTAGTTTGCTCTACAAACTGAATGCAGATTAACTGATGTGTGCACCTGTCCACAGTTCAAAAGAGGCTCTCTCTGTTTACTGCTCAGCCCAAGATCTTTGAGAGCAAACGCAAAGCAAACATAACCTTGTTTTAAAGAGTTTGTATGTGTTTTAAATTTCAGTAGAGTTATCGTTACAGACAGAGAGAGTGAAGACACACCTGTGGAGGTACTCTGATCTCAGTGGAGCCCATCAGCAACTCATGATAGGTGGTTATAATGCAATACTAACATTAAAAAATATTTACATTACCAGTCAGTGACATGGATCATGCTGAATGGAATAAAATAGGCCTATATAAAACTAACTGCCATAGATTGCAGTTAATTACTGTATTCAAGGGGAAAAAAATTCAGCAGATTTAAAGATGATGTTCAACATTTTATCAAAATTCTCTGTTTTGCCACTGTTAGAAAAGCAAATAAAATGTCTACGCAGACCATATTTTCTTAGAAAATCCTCAAAACATGTTTGGTAATTGGCCAGTTGTTTTTGAGCTCAAAAAGTGCCATGTGTGACAAAGCTCTCCTGCATATTCTCTACGTCAGCATGTAGCAATGGCCATGGCAAGTACAACCTGATATAGGTAGACACAGGTACAGCTGATATTATTATAAATGAGAAATGGAATTTCTTCATCTGGTCAAGATTCACTATCGCCCCTACTGAGCTCTGCTTTGTCAATGAATGGTTTGCCTCTACAGTGAGTGCAGTCATCTCACGCTCTTTGAGACAAAATCACTTTACAGTGTGCATTACTGTGTAATTGTGACAGTTGCAGTTTAAAAATATTTTTTACTGCACTTTTCATTTGAATGCTAAAGCTATTATGGTGTATGTACTGTGAGAGAAAAACAAAGATCAAAAGAAAGCAACAGTCTGATAAAGCATCAGGTTGGTGCTTCTCACCAGTCTTTGATCTGAGCTGAACTTGAGTTTGTATTATTTATCTCTTCTTCATCTGTCCAGCAGCAGGTTCACCTGCCCATAGTGGACCACGCCACCTGCCCCAAGCCTGACTGGTGGGGTGGTAAAGTACACCGGGGTCTATGCAGATGAAGGTGGACTTGGCTCGTGTCTGGTTGCAACGTGAGTGTGCAATAAATACTGATACAAAATAACACATCATACTGTAGCACCAATATTTTAAACAGCCAGCATACTACTACCTACTTTGAAAAAAAGAGCACATATAGTTTTAATTGATTTTTTTTTTAAATCTCTTTAATGTACCCATTAAAAAAAATTTGTAAAAAAAAGAAATATAAGCAAAGTGACAAGGCAGACTGATGAGTCACCCATCAGAAAATTAATCAGCAACCATTTTGATAGTTTAAGAATTGTTTAAGTCATTTTAAAGATTAACTGCTAAATATTCACAGGTACCAGCTTTTCAAATAACTTATTGGCTGTTAGACTTTGGACTGTTGATTGAGGGTCAGGGTTAAAAAATACTTAATTATAATATATGAAAAAAAACTATCTACAGACTGATGATGACAAATATTGTTACACTTAAGAGTAATCGATTTTATGACCTCTTACTGAGATTCTTCTTCTGATACTGTATGCTGTTCCCAAAGAAAGTTGGAAAACTGTCCACTCTTTCTCCCAAAATGCCTGTAATTGTGAATGTAAACACTATATCACTCTGAAGAAGCTTGCACATTGGTCATATGCCTCCTGTCACGTGAATCAGGCTGACTCTGGTGGCCCTCTGAGCTGCCCGAACACTGATGGTGTCTGAGAGACTCAAAGCATCGTCAGCTTTGGCTTCAGGCTCAGCTACAATGAAGAAGCCCACTGTCTAAACCAAAGTCAGCTCCTGCATCAACCGGATGAACTCTGTAAGCTCCTGAAGCTCTCACTCATGAATACTGTAACTGTTTATTTTTACTTTGTTATTTCATTCAGGTTTTACAGATTAGAACGGTGAATAATCAAGTGCAACAAATGATCTCGTGTTGTAAACATGATGCTGCACTAAATATATGTCTATCATCTCCTTCACAGAAAATGGTGTTCTGTTGAGGGGACAGGCTTTGACGATCGAGGTCACTTATGAAAGTGTATAAGCATAAAAGTTTATAAGTCACATATAAGATAAATAAAATGTTAAATTCTAAATTAAAAAAAAATATCGAGTTGACATTATTTTATGTTTTAGAGGGGTTTTTTTTTTTTTTAGGTCTTATCTGTGTTGGAAGAAAAAGTAGAGTCAGTTTTATTTTTTTCAAATAATCACGTTTTGAGTTTTATCAGTGACACTTTAATAGCAGTAATGTCCCCAGTGTGAGATGGGAAAATCTTATCACCAGCCAAATGCTGTGTCCTCAGTCTCTAACCACTTGTTTGTCTTTCTGCTCGGATCAGCAAGGTTTCCTAGGACACCCTGGTTAGAAGCTGCCAAAATACAGTATAAATACAAGCCTCTGCCTGAGATAAGACTTCAGCTTACTGTACAGCACATACTGCAGAGTCATGAGGGGCCTGGTGGTGCTCAGTATTCTGGTAGCTAGCGGTAAGACAGTTTCACTTTTTTGCCACACAAGTTGCCTAATACTCCTTTACTGCAGTTTCATTCAGACAAGGAGTCCCATAAACATCTTAAAGTCATATTTAATATTTAATCATATTAAAATGAATACTTAATATTAATCCATACAAAGTTGTTTTCTTCAAGCATCACTGATATTGGCTGTTTTTTTTTTTCTTTTCTGTATTTAATCAAGAACATGCCATAATAAATTAATTGCTTCTTATTCTTTTTTTTTTTTTTTTTGTCTCTTCTGATGTCAAAACAAAAACAAAAAAACAAAACAATTAATATCACTAACTCTATCCCAGCCTGTGGATGTGGTCTTCCCACCTTCCCACCTGTTGTAAACAGGGTGGTGGCAGGAGAGGATGCCAGGCCTCACAGCTGGCCCTGGCAGGTAAGCTCTGCTATATATATATATATATATATATATATATATACTGCAATTTATAAAACACAGAACAGCATAAATACCTCATTTTTACTTTACCTCTTTAGATAAAACCATTATTTACACATTTATTTGAATCTTCTAATAACTTCAAATGATTTCTCCTCCAAATTCATGAAATGCAGTAACATTTTCATGTGTCGTAATGCTCTCTGTCCTCTGCTTGGCTCTATTCAGATTTCTCTCCAGTCAGACAGCAGTGGGCGCTGGAGTCACGTCTGTGGAGGAACCATCATCTCACCTAGCTGGGTCCTCACTGCTGCACACTGCATTAGGTATTCTTAACTACTGAGGAAGATTGTAAAATATGATCAAATTTACAATGCCGCCTGCTCTTTTTTTAAAGACTTACATCTGAGGTGGGAAAGTTCCCTAAGCTTCTGGGACGTAGTTATTTATGGTTACAAAATGTATGTTAGTGGTCCAATTAGGTACAAAATCATTGTAAAATTAGTGTTTCATGGCGGTTTCAGGTAATTTGGAGCTTTCACTACTGTTTATATTCCATTTACACTCAGTAGCCTATTGATTCAAATTTTAAAATTGTATTCTTGTTCACCATGTCAAAGCAAAGGTCTTTGCCAAGAAATACTCATCTGTCAAACAGGAAATGATGTGTTAAGTTTTTTTTTCTGTGACTAAGAACTGCTGATGTTGAAGAGGAGAAGAGGTTAATTCATTTAGAGTGGGCAGCAATGGCCTTCACGACTGAACAGAGAAAGCAAAGGGCAGAATGTAGAGAAACTTCACGGGAAAGAGATTTTGCTGCCAGAAAGAAACATCACTACAAAAAAGAGGGAGATCTCAAACAGCCAGTTAAAAACTGTTGGGTCATCCAAACAGAACCTTGCATTACTCTACAGCATTTGCAATCCACCATCAGTTTAATCATAGTGTTGTACACACGGGCAGAAAATGCAATACTACTGTCTAATCCCACTATGGAAACACCATGTGATCTGCCATCCCACAGTGACCGCTACAACTACAGAGTGGAGCTGGGTAAACACAGCCTGCAGACGAGTGAGGAGGGCTCGATAGTGCGGGAGGCGGCTACAATCATCAGACATGAGGACTACAACATCCTGCTCAGCCGGTAACAGCAACAGCCGCCTTCACAGCTCAATATCAACACAGAGTGAAGAGCAGCAGCTCACCATGTGTAAGCAGAAGATCAACCATCAGTCAAATGGAATTTTTTGAAATTAGGAAGTTGATGTAGCAGAACAACGCAGCAGATATCAGGTTTTAGTCGGTAAAACACTCTCACTGTTGGTGGTGTACTGTGTTGCGTTTTGCAGGAATGACATTGCCCTGATCAAGCTGTCTTCACCCGTCACCTTCTCTGACACAATTATGCCCGCCTGCCTCCCTGACCAGGGCGTCATCCTGCCTCACGGTGCCCCCTGCTATGTCACCGGCTGGGGTCGACTCTACAGTGAGTGAAAACGCCTCAGCAGAATTAATCACTGTGAATCTGCATCACAGATTTCCACCTTGGATTTATTGAGTGCTAGCTTTACGGTGTAAACACAGTGTCTGTGTACCTGTCAACTAATTCATGTCAAATATTGAGGTCAAAGCCAATAACATTTCACGACCATTAACTGGTCAGAAAAATGCGACATATAACCATCAGATTACTAAATTAGGGCTTTGACCTACATGTGGTTACCATAGCGTTTTAGTAAACAATAAACCAAAAAAAACAGTTCTGCAAGGACAATTTTTTTCTAAGTGATGTTTTGTAATAAAAAAAAAATACTAGGTGAAAAAAAAAATACTCTTGATTATGAAGTGTTTGTTGTTGTAATAATTCTTTTAACCACAAGAAGCTGAAGTGCACCATTATGCTGCATTCAGACCAAATCAGGTGATCTGGCGAAAACGCAAGTTTTCTAATTTAT
>JAPZDX010000002.1:11138319-11152193 GCA_029783625.1 Naso annulatus | reverse complement strand
AAGGAATAGACAATTGAACTTTACACAATGGGTCCTGTTATGTTAATTAAGTGACACTCCCACCCCAAACAACCCTGCGGTGTTTCAGCGGATCACCTGATTTGATCTGAATACAGGCTTACCCAGCACATGGTTGTGATAGATGAATGGGTCACGTACAGGACTGTCATCCAGGAGACCCATCAATGTACTATGTTGTTGCTAGCTTCCTAGAAATCTTTAGCTTTGTGCTGCTAAAAGTTAAAGATTGGTTGATGGGTGCATGTCACAGTATTTTGGCTGGTTCAAACCGACAGAAGCACAAGCCATAAAACAAGAAGAAAACATGCTGAATTTTAAACAGGAGTAGAAAGAATTTTATTTTTTTTTCTGTTGTTGTTGTTGTTGCTGTAAAAGGGGCACAAAAAACAGGGATGTGATGTAAAAGACTTAAAAAGACATTATTTACACTTATCTGGACTTTTAATTATTTTTTGTTGTCTGTTTGGTCATGTTTAGGCACTAAAACTATTTGGTTGGGTTTCATAACTTTAATCATTTGTTAGGCTTGCTGACTGCCAGAGGTGCAGATTGCCAAAACCATGACCCTTTAATCCAGAACATAAATATTCATAAAGTCAACCAAGTAGTTTTGGAGGCAAAATTAAGTTTTACATTAACAACAACCACAAAAAAAAAAAGTATCTCAAGAGGACTCCCATGAACTCTACCTTGGACACTTTATGAAAAGCAAAAATAATCTCCATCCATTAACCCACAACTCCCTCCAAGTGTCTCTTACCTGTGTTAAGCCCATTTCTTCTGTTTCTTCCTCTTAGCCGACGGCCCTTCGGCTGACATCCTGCAGCAGGTTCTCCTGCCAGTGGTCGACCACGATACTTGCTCACAACCTGACTGGTGGAGCGTCTTGGCTACAGACAAGATGGTGTGTGCTGGAGGTGACGGCATCACTGCAGCGTGTAATGTGAGTTCAGTGAAGAAAGAGTCAGCTTAAGAGGGAAAAATATCATTTTAATGGTTAGTTACAGAAATCAGTCATTTCATCTGTAAAATATCCATCTAGCACAGTATTTATAATAGACTCCAGAACATGTAAGAAAAAAAGGTAAGTTGAGGAACACTCAGCAAGACTGAGTGATCCTGGTGGCTTGGAGTCTGCACCTAAGCTGCTTGCCAACAGTTTTTGTGCTTACCCACAGGGAGACTCAGGTGGCCCTCTGAACTGCCAGAATGCTGATGGCTCCTGGGAGAATCATGGTGTGGTGAGCTTTTCCTCTGGTCAGGGCTGCAACGTTTTCCAGAAGCCTACTGTATTCACACAAGTCAGCTCCTACATCGACTGGATGAACACAGTGAGGAACATTTTCTGTTTGCCATTAACTCTGCAGGTCAAACAATGAAACATGAAGCAAACAAAAGTCGGCTCACAAACACAGGAAGTGTATTATAATTAGTGCTTTCTATTGTTTTCTCTGCAGGTTATGAGCAACTACTGAAGAAGCTTTTGAAGTGCTTTGGTCAGCATTAAGAACTACTATTTGTAATGTGTTGGCTGATATATCAACTGCAAAGTAAAAGGAAGACACCGTTTATCATCACCTTCAAGTGGAATACACAACCATTATATGTTAATGTAAACTTAAAGTACTGTCGATGTCTTGGACACTTAAGAACAAGGAGCACTTTATTAACTTAACAACTAGAACATACAGATGTTTCGCTTACTTTCTGCATTCAATGCTGTAGCTGCCTATTCCTAAGAATTGCGGAAGCGTACCAAAGTTAGAAAATATGGATGCTAAAATTATGGCATACCAGTCAACATCGGATTAAACTCACAGTCATTTAGTACACAGCAAAATAGAATTCTTCAGTATTAGGTTAATTAACAAATACTTTGTTTTATTTCTCTCAAAATATTCATAAGATACAGTTGGTTTCACTTTTTAGGAAAAAAAAAAGAAAACAAAAAGTTAACAGAGAAAATAATATTTTCACAGTACAATTAAATGACATACACATTTAAGTCATTAAAAAAAAGCATTCATAAATGAAACTTGAAAACAAATAGCATGTTTTGGGCAGTCTACCTAAAATAGAAAGTGACTGCAAGAATTAAAAAACACAAACTTCCATCAATGAAAAACATTTTGACCACATGGTAATAAAGTCAATCATGTAGTTAACTGGATCTTTGCAAATGAGGTACTATGACTTTGTCTGCAGCAGTGAACATGACAAAAGAAAGAATTAATACACTGTGTGGCAAGTTTTAACTTAAAAAACATGAAATGTGGAGTGTAGCTTTAGTGAATTCCAATGACAAACCTGGATTGACTGAATGATTTTGTTGCTTTCTGGTGACAAAAAACCCCAAAAAACAACCAATATATAAATATGACAAGCTGACAATGATTAAGTTGCTCTCTTGCATTAAATATATTAAATTTTATTCAAAGTTTACAGTGTAGAACTTGGTGAAGAAGTCACTGATTAAAGTGATTTTTGTCCCCAAATATTTTTTGTAAAATTTTTAGTTGTGCAGCATTTGTAACATTTAGTTTAATGAATTGGTACATCCTTTCAATTTACTTTAGATATTTATATCTTAATGAGACTAACCTTCATAAGAAAGGAGGGCTGAAGTGAAAACAGGGCTGCAGGTCAGGCTGTGGTTGGAGGAATGGTGATGAGCAAGCCAGTGAGCAATAGTTGCTGTTATTATGGCGCAGCTGCACAGTCAAAGACTCTCTCTGTTGGTCATCGCGAGTACAGACAAAAACAAGCCCAGAGAGATGTGGAGACTACACTACTGCCTTCATGGCTCAACAGTGCTCACCATGGCTACCGGGCAAAGGTTTCAGCTATTCACGAGCTCCCTCCATCCTGCTTCCACATAGAGGAAACGCAACACAGCGTTGGAAGAGCAACATGAGAGCTCAGGGTTAATATATTGTCTTTTGAAATGTTTTAGGATGAGCAGCAGAGTAGTTAAGAACACAATGTGCTTAACTGCACTTTAGCATGAACAACTGCAGGGCAAACTCAAAGCTTCAGTCAGTTTGCATAATAAACACTACATGAAATGAGATCTTCATCCTGCTGGAAAAATGTTCCTTCCTAGAAAGTATTCCTTGTGAAAGCAAACTTATTGGTGACCTTAATGGACCACTGTTGTTAATACAAATTTTAGGGATTAAATCCATTCTAATCTTTACAACAGCACCTTACAGTTCTCTACTTGCCTACTTGTAAGCCTAATGAGACATGTCAACTACATGCAGCCTCCCTCACATGAAGTATCAGTCAAAAAGAACAACTTCATAGAGAGAAATTAGCATTTAGCAAGTTCAATGCCCAGCATTTTTCTCTGAAATTGCTGAAAACCAAACAGCAAATAACAAACAAAAGTACAAGTGAAATTCAGACTTACATTCAGGATGCTGGGCAGAAACAACACCAGTGGCATGCTGATTTTATTCAGTAGGCTCACCGCTAATGTAGGGTTAGCTAGGTAGCCGTTTGCTAACTCCTTTGCTATGAAAAATTAGGTGGATGGACATATTAGAGCTGCGATTCTAAATGCAGCAATTTACTGATTTAAGACCTGTTCAGTAAGAAAACAAATTCACAACCTCAAAATCATGAAGAGTAGAAATCCCACTTCTTTTCAAGTTAGCTTGCATCCACCAGCCTTTGCCAGAGCATGTAGGCCTACTTAAAAGGATTTATATATCTTTTTAAAGAGAACTTAAAACCAGGATGGTAACATTTTTCTGTCTCCATATTGTGACTGAAATAAGACGAGACAATCTGTTAGCCATCAACAACTACATTTCCCCGTAAAGTTTAAATAGAAGTCCTTCCAGATTAAGTCCTTCCACTCATCTACCTTCTTAGCATCGGCCCTGGGCAGTTACTTGGGCTAACAAGACCAGCCTTTTATCTAAAACACATAGGGAGAGAGTCCTAATTTTATTTCCAGTAGTCATCAGACATAACAAGTGCACATTCAGAATTGTCAGTCAAATCTGATAAAAACCAATTTAAAAGTCTGATGACTCTGCCCAAAACAAGGCTAAAATGCTTTTTTCCCCACAAGTTTCCCCCATGTTTTTACGATTAAAACTTTTTATGGCTCAATCATGGGTGCCAACATCTCTGGGATTAAGGACTTTTCTATTCAAATAGGCTTTAAGTGGTTTTTCTCTTATCTGCTTGCATCTCTGGTAGATTGTCTATGGCTAAGACTCATGTGAGCTGTAGCTAATGCTAATGAAGCTTTGTTTCACTTGGTTAATAATGGCAGATTCCTAAATGGTGCTGACCAGCAGATATCCCATCTTAGAATATGTAAAGAAAACTCCTGTACCATGTTTCAGCTTTTCAAGGTAACAAAAAGCCAGAGAAACAGAAGCAACTTAGAAGTGTGTGTCTGTGTGTGTCTATTTGGTCTCTAATTTGCTACAGAGCACTCAAGGACCACAAGAGACAACATTGTTGGCGGTGAGGGAAAGTTTCTGTGCAGCATACCACATGAGGTCAATCGGCACATCCAATGCTCAGTCACTCACTGTGGTGCTTACAATTGGTAAACAGCAGGCAAGAGTAATCCGAAGACTCCCAGGGTGAAATAGTGACTCCACAAAATGAGAGTCTTGCACACATCTATTTTAGTGTGCGCACAAATCCTTACTGTAACCTCTCATTGACGTTCTTTGATCTCCTCCACTGTCAACCCATGTGAACAGTCTGTGCACGGAGGAGGTCTGTTACACACAGATAATGCAAAACAGAACACTGTACTGACATGAAGGAAAAGTGAATTTGGTGTGTGGTGTTAAACACAAAGTGCTGCAGTGTGACAGAATTTGTCAGAGTACGAAAGGATCCAGCAACTTCGTGCACCAATGTCTGTCTGAGATCCAATGAGATCCAAAATATAATAAAAGTTTCTCTGTTTAGTGCTTTGGAGTGATGTGGCATGATTGATGAATTTGAACAGATACTGTGTTTTTATTATAAGGCAGCACTTGAATGTTCTACAAAAAGTGCAGCGCTCAAGTGTTGGCTGAACGAGGCAGATCCGCATCCACAAAAAGTCATCAGAGACACCTCAGACGCAAGTCCAGGAAATTCAGCTGTTTCAAACACGAACATCGAGATCTTAAATTGGGGGCACTTTATCCTCATACTGTGGTGGTGGGGTAAGTGGTTCTATACTGAATCCAGCTGCTGGCTGAGAGTTATCCGCGTTTTTCATGTGCAACTTCTCTGATTTAATCCTGCGGATCTTGATAGGGAGGAGCTTGCGGCTATTTTTCCCAGGTCTACGATTTGATGTGGAAGCAGCTGCAGTGGGAGCAGTGGAAGCCTGAGCAGGCTGTGATCCAGTAGTCGTGACCTCTGACCCCTCGAATTCATACTGAAGACCGTCGACCTGGACCAGGTCGTCGTAGGAAGGTAGCTGGGAGGTGCTTGGGCGTAAGTTGCTCTGACGGACAGGGTACTGACCACTGCCTACTGCCTCTTCATAGGTGGGTACAGCGTAATGCTGGGCTTGTTCCTCAGCCCTGCAGATGTTTGTAAAAACAGACATTAATGACAAAAATGATTCGCTACCTGTACACTGCATGTTCTGTACCTAAGCAAATATGTAGGGGATAAAGATGTTTCAATAGCATTTTTATCCTCTGGACACCAATTCAAGTACCCAAACTTTGTTTTTTGGCAGATACCAAATACTGATCTAATACCAAGAAATAAATAAAATAAAATTTTAAAAAAGCAAAAAAAAATATATATATTATTTTTAGTAGCATTTTTTTAGTAGTAGTAGTAGTAATAGCAGCAGCAGTAGCAGAAGCACACAACTAACTCTGTACAGATCAGGCATCACCACACAGCGGACCGCGGTCCGGGCATGGACCAAGTGATGGTTCTATCCAGACCTGTGACCAATTTAAATGAATGAGAAAATGTAATTATCTTCCTGGTTTTTTTGGTCTCTCATCAGTCGCAGCTACAAACTGTAGGTGCTGCTAATCCAGTTAATACAACAATAGTTTACTGTGTGTGCGTGATTTCATCACTCAAATGAGCCAGTCAAAATTGATTGTTTACTGGACAAGGGATTTGGGAACGAGATGGCATGGCTTGCTTGAAAGTCAGGAAAGTTGCTACAGAAAACAGAAGAAGAAATTTGGTCCCGTTTTCTTCTATTTGCAATACAGGCCTCAAGTTCATTACGTTATCTATAAGACTAATTTTATTTAAGGTAAAACGATTACAGACAACTACTTGTTTCCCATGTTTTAAAAAAATGCTATTTGAAAATTGAAAATGAATGTTGCCGAAATGATAAGGAAATGTGCGGTGCTGATTTTATTTGATACACATAGATGGTAGGCTATTCAGTGCGATTTAGACATTCTGAAGTTGGGACCTTTGCTGGAGGGAAATTTTCGTAACTCAACCTCCTTCGATTTTAACTGAAGACCCCTGATATAGATGATGCGATGGATGTGCTTGATGTTGCACAAGTTGCTGTTTTTATTTGTGTTGCCCACAGGTGTATGGAATGCTGCTGGGCAGGTAGCAGGTTCCCATTTCTGATAACGAACTATGTGGAATCGGAGCATAGACTTATGCACTTGCTGTACTCAGTGGTCAGTATCAGTGGCATTTCCAATACTGGCATCAGTGTATTAACGACTCCAGTAGGGGATAAAATATAATCAATATGTTATTGTTGTTACAGTATTTTCTAGGGATGCGCAGATCTAATATTTATATCGCGCATCAGCCCTGATACTGAAAAAAAATCTAGATCCGGTATCGGTGACAAGGGGTCAATCCATAGGGGCCGATCTGTTCAGTCTAGTTCTATGCCTGCGCAGTGCAACATCATGCGCTCAGCACGTGGGTAGACTGTGACCAAACTATCAAACACAAACAGTGCAGGCTGCAGCTAACAGCATGGAACGAGCCATCAGTTTGACTGCTGCTTGCAAAATCTGTTATTTTGTCTTACAAAGTTAGGAGAGTAATGTTTAAGTCAAGCATGATGTTGCCTTGCAAAGAAGAATGATCCCAGTCTCTTCCACACACTGAGGCATACAGGCTATTAGGTAATTCAGCACAGGGATTTTTTTTTTTTTTTTGTATCAGATCAGAAATTGGTATTGGCAGATACTGAACTCCAGGTATCAGAATTGGTATCGGAGGCGAAAAAAGATGAATCGGTGCATCCCTCGTATTTTCTGTGTTTATGTCAAATAAATTGGAACAAGTGCCTTATAACAGAAAGACTAAACTGACTAAAATGTCAGTAAATCAACAAATGAGCCAAAATGGATGGTACTAAACAGATAATCTAATTTTTGATTCAGACAACACAAAGCATCCATCTTGTACAATAAATTTTTACCATGGTCTGGAGGTTATTTATTCCTAAATGTTGCTTAGTCAGAAAGTTATGAATGGACTCACGTTTCTCCGGCTTCCTGCACACCAGCTGCCACTCCTCTGTGGTTCTGAGCCTCCTGGAGCCTCAGCTGCTCCCGCTGTTTGTTTCTCATTCCCAGACACACAGACAGCAGCAGCATGGCCACTCCAGACCCCACCAATACAAACGCCACGGAAGACGCTTTATTTTTCCTGCCGCCTGGATTCCCATGTCCTTCAAAACTGCTGCTGTTATTACTGGCTGTGTCTTCGGGTACCACGCTCCACACGATCATCACAATACCGAGGGCAACAAGCCCAACCCCCAGAGCACAGAGTGCATACTGGGAACCCGAGTTGCCACTGTTTTCACTGCTGCTGTTGTTACTGCTGCTGCCAGTGCGTCCTCTGTCATTGGGGCTAGGTGGTACTCCCACACTCGAATGCATCTTGTCAGTCCCTAAAAGTCACACCGGCTCCAGTGAGGTCAGTTCCTGTAAAAAGAAAGGCAGAGGCACATTAGCCTGGACATTCAGTAAAAAATCTCAAAACCATCAAACAACACCAAAGATTCAAGATTCATTTACAGAAGGAAAAAGATTAATAAACGTCAACAGGTACGTTTCTGACCTCTCTGTAAAATACAAGATGAAATGAGACCAAATATCCTGCGTACTCTTTAAACTAGTATCTAAGTCGGTTTGGCTCTCACCAGCCGGAGCTCTCCTGTTAAGAGACAGACATTATCTGTGACAGCCTTACCGAACAAGCCCACTTTTTTACTGTTACTAGAAACATCTGAGAATGGGTGTGTTGTATAGTAAAAATTTACAGCAGTCTTGCCTTTGCAAAGTCACCAGTTACCCAATGTCAACACACAGTACAAGGGTAGATAAGGACAGCTATGGCCACTGTAAAACAATGACATAAAAAAGTTTCAGAATTTTTTGATGGTACAATAAACAGTTTTGCTCTGTTTCTTTCCTCTTTTGTATTCATCGATTTCATGACCCATTGTGTCTATAAATTGTTCTTTTTAAACACACAGTAAGGGGGAAATGCGAGTTTAACATTCTTTTAACTGTTGTACACAGTAAAACAATTTTCTGAAATGCAACCAGCATGACAAATGAGCTGGTCCGCACATCCTTGAGCATTTGCCATGGGTCACAAGCCACCCTGCTGTCTAACTTCTGCATCTTTGCAAGAATAGAGGAGGGTAGACTGGAACATCTCAAACAAAAGTCCACAAAACTAACAATAATATCAGTGATAACTGAAGAATGTCCCCCTGAAACACTCATACTACAGATTTTTCCTCACATATACTAACAAATTAGTCTTAGAGTGTCCTGTGCAAACGTGCCTGGGCCTGCTGAGAGTGAGGAGGACAGTGAAAAGCTGATAAACCTTCCTCTAATTTAGGAAAATCCTCTCACTAAGGAATGCATGGCATGAGACTGTCTTGAGTTCATCATGACAGAGGGACGTACACACTTCGACCCTTGTTGGCCCACACACACATGCAGGGTCTTTCAAGCCTGTCCCAGTTGTGCAATCCAGAAGTGGAAAGGCACTTTTACGGGAAAATGTCACACATTCTGGGCGTGAGTGGGGCTTGCCCTGCCTCGTGGTAACATTTAAGCTCAAAGCATTTGTTTTTCTTTAACAGTAAAGTAAGACATTAACATCGCTGCTCTTAAAAGCTACACAGTCCTGTCCCACACAAAGAGTGTGCTCGTGTGTGCGAGGTGGCATTTCACCACAGTCGGAAATAGTTCTGCCCCTTCAGCCAGCTGTTCCCAGAACGACTTTTTATTCTTCTGGAGCTTGGCTCAAATGTTACGCTTCACACAGACACTGATGATGATATGTGGGTGCTGTGTTGGGGTCAACCCTGTTTGAGCATTCACGTCTCATAGTTTAAATATTTCACCGTTGTTTCGCCACACACACACATACACACACGCTGTGCGGAGTCCGTCTGGGGCGGGTTTCTTCTTTTTACCGCCGGACGGTTCGTTAATGCGATGCAGCAAAACTTTCCAGGCCGGAAACCAGTAAAATGCAAACTTTGGCGATCAGGTAACTTTCAGCAACATTCAGCGACGCAAATAAACGTGAACGACCACATCGGCTTTACACTCACCTTTGCATTGTTTGACAGTATGAGGAGGCTAACTCTTCTTATTCTTCTCACAGATGGGAGGTGTGTGTTCTGTTTTCACACCCGGTTGACGCTGTCAGGAGTTTCTGTGGCATAGTTTGGTGACAAATAGCGTTTAAGTGTTGGGAACTTTCCTTGAGACGGATGGGCCCAGGCAGAGAGGGAGAAGTAGGAGGGAGGGGGCTCAGTGATTCACTTCCAGTTTCATTAACCCGTTCACTCTCGGGCTTCTTCCTCCACTGAGGGAAAGTTACGTGGGGATATGTTTTTGCAGTTTTTCCTGCGCTGCTTTAGCCTACAGGAACATTGGTCAGATTTTATCAGTGCTAACTGGGCTGCTGGTGGTGTTATCAGCCGGTCAGTTTTCGATGAAAATATATGATTACTACACAATAATAACTGATGTGTTTTTTTATTTCCTCAGAAATTAAAAGGAGCCGTTTCTAGAGCAGGTCCTCATGTTCTACAGCAGCCGAGAATGGGCAAATTAAACACGAGCTGGAGACAGGGTACAGCCACTGCACGTTCTTCTCTTCTACATCCTTGAAAGCGGATGGGTGACCAGAAGAATATCCAGTCAGGTGCAATCTGCATATTCGCCGCTAGATGCCGCTAAATCTCTCACTGGACCTTTAAGGTGGTCGGCTAATATTGAATAATCAAACCAAGACTATTCTGTGGATCGTCCTCAAATGTGATGTGTTAATCCATAGTCAAACTTAGACCTATTTTTTTTCTGACTTTGCCAGCCAGAGTACGGTAAGCTTTTGCCCCAGCGTGCTCTTGTCTCAGACTCTTTTTCACAGCTGGGGAATTTAATAAAAGTATATAGGCCTATTTTGAGCTGCTGTCATCCCATTTAATTACATGATGGTTTTTGCAGCTTTCTGCACTTTATGTTACAGCAGTTCACCGTGGTTATGCACACTGTCAAAAGTAGAACAACACCAGACATGATTCAGTGCACATGACCACTTTGTTTTCACCTCCAACAACACAGTGGGTTGTATAATGCCACCCAGCACCCCTGTGTGTGTGTGTGTGTGTGTGTGTGTATGATAGAGAGAGAGAGAGAGAGAAATTTGGTTATAGTCCTTTTTTTAAAGATCTACAGTTGGAAACAGAAGCTTGTGCACTTTAAACAAACTAGATGATTTGCAGTGAGTTTAACTTTCTTGTGCTCAAACTGCTACAAAAACACTTAAACCATAAAAGGAGCATAAAACCAGCGCTAACGCTCATTGACGGAAGCAGAATTGCATCACTGCTGACTGATACAGTGCTGGTTTAGGCTACAACTTGATTGGCCACCGCTGGGTCTCTCCAAAGCTGACTGTTTCAACTTTCTGTCTCAAGGCTGTTGCATTTTTTTCCTGCATTTTCTGCAGTTCGCACTGCCGCAGCCTAAAATCACCAACTGCATTAATATTAATGGGAGAATTGCTGTTTTCACTGCAGCGTCTTGTCTGATTTGGTCTGAATACATCCTTACACAATCACTCACAACTGTAAATAGCCAATACATTAGCCTGAAGGTCACTGATTCACTCTTTACTCGAAACTTGCCTATCAGCAGGCACTGACAAGTTAGTCAGATTTATGTCACTCTTACGTGTTCAGACTTCACTTCCTCATTGTAAATTTACCACCCACAAGCAATCACTCTTTTCAGGCCCTTTGGACAGAAGCAACATTAAGCACTCACCCTGCCAGCACTCGCATAACACAAATGGTCTTCAATCATGCATTTAGACAACACAGCACATCATGTTTGTCCTTTTATGCTTATCACTTACATGTCGGAAACTACCAAGACAGTCAAACTTGGTTCCAGTTGGCTCCGCTTCCCTGTCCCAGCGTCCTTTGTATCAGCCTGCTACAACAAGGACTGAACTGTTTTACAATAATGACAAAACCAGTCTCAACCTGGCAACTCACAGCATTGTTTCGTTTAAGTGAGGCAACACCAATGCTCTGGCCTCTGGGGAGGTTTTCTTCCTCTTCAGCTCTTTTGTCTGGTTCCTCTGTTTCACCTCTCTCACACACACACATACACACACACACACACACACAGAGGAAAAACAGTGAACATGCCTTGATTACATCTGGAAGTCAGGCTTGATCTCCTATCGCTGTCAGCCTGTAATCAAATTAAGTGATATGTTAGCAGCTGCAAAGGAAAAATGTTACAGTAAAATAGAAACTTCCTTTACATTGCCTCACAGCCTTACGGTTGGCAAATTACTTTATATGTATTCCCTACAGTGTAAATAAAACAACACATAAGTCAAAGTAACCATTGTCTTGACTTTGCTGTTGCAATCCAACTTGCAAACTCAGACATCCACTGCTTTGTAATTATTGTGCAATCATTGTGTAATTGTTGATCACGGTTTTATGGCTGCATGAACATACAATTATTTTTCTTCCTAATAAGTAGTTCACTGTGAGCTCACTTCTCAGGTGGAACTTCACCTGGTACACCTTTCCACGTCATACCTCTGAGTACAAAGGGGCATCACATAATAAATTGCCTGTTTTATTTTTCACAACTGTGGGAGGATTGCCTAAAAGGTTTTAGGAGAGCTAACCTTGCTTGCTGGAGGGTAATGGTCTCATCTGGTGCTGAGTCATCCTGATATTGCCATAGTGATCAAGCCTCTGTGACGGAGAGGAGGAAGTGCAATACTATATTGCATAAAGGTCTGACCACACACTTGGTTAACATGTTCAACACAGAGCAAAAAAAGGAGGAACTGCAGTGACTCACATAAACACTGTTTAGAACTTGGTGACGTCAGCATTAGCACAGAAAGGTAATTTGTGTTTTTATGGACCCTATTTGCATACAATGACGGGAATGCACCACACACATTTCCTCATGCAAATGAGCTGAATAAGGAGAATTGATTCTCCAACATCTACCCCTTTTAGTACCCCTTTTATTAATCCATCCAAGTCCTGCTGCTGTCCTTTATTTCAGATTGTATCCCAACTTGTTTTTTTTTTTTTTAAAGTGTGTTGCAGACAGTTGGCCCAGAGATTTTATCTTTCATTAACTGCTCCCTGTCGACTGGGATTTCCCCCTCCTAGTTTAAACATGCCGTTGTTTACCCCCTTTTAAAGAAGCCTGCTCTGGATCCATTTAAATAATTTTAGACACATCTCCAAACTGATCTCCAAACTCAGAAAGATTTTTAGATTTTAGAAAATAATTAGCCTACTCAGCTGATTTTTTTCATGAATGATATCCTGATTTTAGAAAAGTTTCAGTCTGGTTTCCATGCTCTTCGCAGCACAAAGACTGCTCTTGACAAAGTCTCTGATGATTTGCTGCTGGCAGCTGAATCAGCCGTCTGAAAAAGTGCTGGCATCAGTGGTGTGACACTAGACTGGATTTTATCCTATCTGTCAACTAGATCTTTCTCTGTCATGCTCAGTGATCCCTCCTCTCTCTTGTGGGGTGTCCCAGGGGTCTATCTTGGGTCTCCTCTTATTCACCATCAACGTGCACAAAAATTTTCTCAGTCTTAATGGCTCCATACGAAATGCTATCATAATTACCCCCTCTGGCTCCAGTACTAGCAGCGTAAGCAACCTCTAAAGTGGTCTGGTTGCCCTATCCAATAACATTTGAAAAGAGGCTCGCAACCTAGGGGTAATTTTTGATTCACAGTTATCTTTTGATGCCCAGACCAAAGTAGTGCAGTCGTGCTTTGCTCAACTGAGGCTACTCACCAAAATCGAGTCATTGCTCTCTCGTGCAGACTTGGAAAAGGCCATCTACGCTTTTGTTTTTTTCCATGCTTGATTATTGCAACACTTTATTCTAGCATCAACAAGCATAACATCCAGAGACTCTAATTGATCCAAAACATCGCTGCCAGGTGCACACAATAAGAGGCGAGCATATTATACCAGTTCTTCCTGCCCTCCACTGGTTACCTGTGAGTTTTAAAATTGATTTTTACAATTAATTGCCTGTCTTAAAGCCATGAATGGTTAGTCTCCTGCTTACAACTGTGATACGCTGACTCCCTCTGAGCATGATTGCTGCCTCAGATCCTCCAGCGGGGCCCTACTAGCGGTTCTCAAATCCTGAATAGTCACCAAAGGCAGCTTGACCTTTGCCGTTTGGGCCCCAAGCCTTGGAACTCACTTCATCATATCGCTTTTTCCTAACCAAAGGTATTACATTATTATTAGTAGAAGTTGTAACAGTAGTAGTAGTAGTAGCAGTAGTTGTAGTCATAGTAGTAGT
>JAPZDX010000002.1:11123412-11138219 GCA_029783625.1 Naso annulatus | reverse complement strand
ATTACATGAAGTAATTCTGTTCATGTTTATTTGAAAAAAAAAGTGACACGAGGAGCTTTGAATATAATCTTGACTGTAAAGTGTTGCATAACCCTTTTGCGCCTCTTCCTCCTCCTTCTCCTCCTCCTCCTCCTCTGGTACATTCTCTTTATGTGGTTACATCTTCCATCTGCAGTGTTGCAGGAGAGGGTAGAATTCGGGGTATCTCTCCACCTTTACATCAGTTCATTAAAACATTCTGATTTTTCATAGTTTTATTGAACTTTCTGCTAAAATGGGTGCAACAGGGCCACCGAATATGAGACGTCTTTATTTCATTAAAAGGAACTCTTTTATTTTCAAATATGCATCCTCACACCTTTCAGCCCTCACACTCCTATTGGCATAAAGCTCTACAGTCCTCTTTTGCTGGCATTGTTTTGATTTTCTTTTTTTTTTTTTTTTATGTTTACCGCACAGTATAAAATATCAGGGCGCTACATTTGTTTAGACACAAGCGTGTACATGTGCAGGATGAAAAATGATCAAACATATCAAACATAAAATCAAGACTCTAAATTTCAGTGTTTTCTTTTTTTGTCCATTGTCCTCAGCTACACTGACAAGGCATCACAAACAGCAGAACTGAGTGAAACAAGAACAATTTACACTGATATGAAACTTCTTCATTTTGTCATAAAGTACCCTGTATTTTACAACAGTCTTTTTAATCTGTTTGTCTACCAACAGCAACTAGTCAACAAGAACAAGTCACATACTGGTTCACAAAGAACCATTTAAACACAAGAAAAGAAGAAAAATAGAAAAATAATCATTTTGCTTGAGTCCATCATGTTTTGATTCAGGGACTGAGGAAGAGAAATGACTGAAAACATCAAAATAGCACCTGCACACAATGACTCTTATAAAGTTTTATTTTTTATTTTTATTTATTTATTTTTTTTAAGCAGGAAACCTGTAAAAAAAAAAAAGAATCCTGTCCCATTAAAAAGTGCAATCTGTCCTGTAAAGGCCCATCTTTAGGAGAAATGACCATCCCATGTTTAGGTCCAGATGGAAGAAAAATGAAGATTTAGCTGTGACGAAGCTGATGTCTGATGACCTCACACGTTGGTGACCTCAATGCTGGTGTAACCATGGATCGGGCTTCCCTCAGTTCTGGGCGGAGTATGGTCTCGAGCTTCCCGAGGCAGGGAGCCGTAGCTGCTGTGGCAGCTTAAGTCCCGCCCACTGCGCGCTTTGGGGCTGAACCCTGTTGGAGGCTGGAACAGACACACAAATACACGCAAACATACTGAGGCTCCCCATGTCATTTAACCATGTTTTTCCATTTGAGTACCCAGTTTTTTCTCACATGCTGTATTCAGTTCGTTGCCGTACATGATTTGTCTATATTATGTGTTAGCACCATGCGCCATGACCTCTGAGTATTTGTAAGCTAAAAACGCACAAGCCTGATTTGAATTTAAAACACAGACTGAAATCAAAAGAAACAACATGTTAAAGTGCCTAGTGTAGTAACTTTTACCCCACCTTGACAGCCCTCCTTCTCAACGAGCCCTCATCATCAGTGTGTCGACCAGTAGAGCTGGGCGGTCTGCCCAGGGAGTTCTGGCGAAGGAGAGTTGGTGGCGTTCCCAGGCCGAGACGCTCATAGTCCTGCTTAGCATCAGTCCTGCATGGAAAATAGCAATGTGACAGAAGAAGCAATGTGTTAGGGACAGCTTCAAATAATAATGTAAAGGACACTAGAATACATTTTTGAATGAAATTTGCAGACAAATACAGCATATATTATCATGGTTGTACCTCTAAAGTTAAGGAATCTCCAATTCACTGAGGCTAGGTCTGCCTTGCTATCTCTACAGCCATATTTCCACCCAAAGTACCAACAATTTTTTGATCCCAAAATGCATTTCAAAGAAGTAAAAGCCTATTCAAAGAAGTAAAAGCCTTCATTACCACCCCCCAAAACCAGCAAAGATTAGGCAAACTAGCCCACTGACATCTAAAAGGTGTGATTGTTTTTACACACTTTGTTACGATCTTGTCATTGGTCCATTTGTCATTTCCTTGCCTCTGTATGTTGTTGTGTCAAAGAACAATAAATAGAAAACAAACTGTGTTGCGTCTGCAGATTTTTAGAAATGGTGGCTAAAATGAAATGCTCTCACCTGGCTGAGCCAATCAGTGTTTTCATCTCCTCAACAAGGTGTCTACGGACCATGTTCTTGCTGCTGGGGATCCCCAGTGCTGTTGCCATGGAGTCAGTGTTAAAAGTTGGGTCAAGCACCATGACAGCACCATGAACTCCACTATTTAGGAGATTTTCAGCAAACTCCTGGACAGGTGGATGGAGAGAAGAGTGACTTTTATTTATCACATGAAATCTAAAATTCTGTGATGTTAAAATGTGGTCATTGATGGCTACATGCACAGGCTCAAATGTCAACAGTCTTTCAAAACTATGTCACATCAGCTACTAAGCAAAGAACATATTGATTTATTTGCTGGTGTCAGCATAAATTCATGCTCCCTGAGGATATTAACAGGATGTCATTTCTTATCTCTGCCCACCCTGAATGTGGTCATGCCTCATAATGGAAACATGTTCCACTGCCAAGACCGACAATGTTGACTGAGGATATTCATATTGCACCACAGAGGCTGTAATCTGAAAGGCTTTGTAATCAACTAGTAGCAGCTCAGAAGTACAAACACAAAGGCCTTCAATCAATCTGTGGAGATAAGCAGCACTGAATAAACACAACAACCTCAATTCCCCACAATGCTGTGTGATAGTGTGCTTATAATGCCCAACATATTAATAATGCTTGATTATTAATATTCAATCAAAATATTTGCTCTGCTGCATTGACTGTAGGGCAACCTTTTGGTGACAATTTGTCATCTCCAGCCTCTGTTTTAAGATGTAAGTTTAAAAAAGAATATACTGTTTACAAAGTATTTTCATCTTAAAGGCACATTCTCTTTCTCTTTTTTCCCACCTTCAGATCAATATCTCTGATCCATTTGATGACCCGCTGCGAGGTCCATACCAATGGATCTGCGTTCTGGTGCTCACACTGTGTCCGGCGAGCCTGCAGGGCCTGGAAACCATTTTAATGAACACCTTTTACTCAACTAGTAGGTTCTATTTTTGCCTGCTGCTAGAGCAAACCCAGATTTATTCACTATTGTTCTCTATTTGTGCACGTGATGACAACTCTTTCTTACCTCCTTGTCGAAATTGAGTGAGTGCAGCAGTTCGATCCCCAGCAGCAAGCTGACCTGGTGGAATTTCTTGCTGATGTTGAGGTGACGTTCGAGGTCGCGACGTGTTAGGGAGTTCAGCATGCGTCCGTCTACCAAGTGGTTGTGAAAGGCCTGGGAGTACTGAGGCAAGCCAACATCACTTAACCAGGCCTTGGCCACCCAGTGGTGGTCCATATCTGCAGCCTTGGACAATCTGCAGACAGGCAGTGCAGCCTCTACTTAAAGGGTCACTTCAGCTGAATCATAAAAACTTGTCCTCCTTGAGGTATCTGTCCATGAAGAAATGCCAGTGTGTTGGATGATCTAAACTAAATTATCTTAACAGCTACTGGAAGGATTGCAGTGAATTTGTATGTATATTAATAATCTCCAGAGGATCGTTCTCACTTTGAATGATCTCCTGACCTGTGCTTAAACACAACCATGTGTTTGGTATTTGTAGTTTTATTGAAATGTCTTGACCACTATTGGATTGATTCTCATAAATTTGGTCCAGATGTTATGTTACATTCAGGATGAACTGTACCAATGCTAACAGTAACTACCACAAGAACAAAATTTCAACATACAGAAATTTATCAGCACCATATATGATAAACTAATTACTGTTGAAGTAATATATATTTTTTTAATATTTAAAAATTCCAGTGAATTCACAAGTTTTGTTATTCCTCTATGATGGTTAATGATTATTTTAACCTGGGGGAGTTTGAAAATAATATATGGATGTATGGATCTTTCATCATTTTACAATTAATTGATTATTAAGAAGATAATAGTTAGATGAATCGATAATAATAATTGCTTCTTTAAGTCCCAAAAAATTCTATTTTAAAAATAATGTTTTTTTCAGAAAAGGGTCCCTGCTGATAAGAGTAGCTAACAGAGGTCACTGTCAATTGTTTTCAAAGTGATTATTATGATCTTTGGTTTGAGAAAAAGTCACTTATTTAAAGTCAATATTATGATTTCTAGGAGTTAAAGGGAATGATGATCCCATGGCACATTTTGTAAATGCTATTACTATAAATCACCAACAGATGGCCCTCTTGTACTACTACATCATAAACAGTTTAAACAAGAAGTCTCTGTGTCCCTTCCTCACCCTCTACCGTTCTCAGCATCTCTGTAATCCTCAATGGCCAGGCGGAGTTTCCGGCGATGCATTACGCTGCTCACACCTAAACCCAGCTCCAGGTCTTCATCTGTCAGCCCAAGTAAAACCTGCAAAATGTCAGAGTCTTGTATGGTTTACAGCAACAAGGTGTCCTGTAAACAAGTAGGTGGGTGGTTTCAGAATAGAGAATAAAACAATGACAGGGTGGTTATCTACACATACATCCACCTGCATCATGCCAGTTATTTTATCCTACCTTTCCACTCTTGACATTTTCCGAGCAGGTGCGGATGTACATGGGCATCGCCATGACAACCTCCAGCCAGGCCTGCACAGTGCCCGCCCTCCACTGGGACATGGGTGTCGTCCTGGCCAGCTCCACCTGCTGCAGGCGGTCGAGCTGGTCCTCCGACCCGTCTGACAGACTGAGGCTGAGGCGGGTGGGGCTGGAGAGGCTGTCCGAGTCTGAGTGGGTGGATGAGGGGAGAGGGGAGAGGCATGTGGGTGATGTAGTTGAGGGTGTGAGTGAAGGCAGAGGTGGTCGTGGGTACAGTGAGCAACGACAAGAACAAAGTGTTAATTCCAGCATACTGCAACACAAATGATTTGCTTGACGTTAATCAGCCCAGTAGGGGGAACTGGTACTAGATGGTGACTAATTTCTTCAAAATGAACACACTTTTAGCAACATCCTAAGCTTTTGGCTGCATGACAACAATCCAAGCCTTTGCCAGTGATGCTGTAAACAAGTTTTAATAACAAGCTCTGCACTTAGTAAGTCCATTAAACGGACAGCTGTTTAAGCTGCTGAATTAACATGACTCATCCATCAAAATGAGCCTCCAGCAACAGCTTGATGAAATACGATCGCAGAAAATCTGCCTCACCATGTTATCATAATTAACTGTCAGTAAGTTTGCACTGAAATTGTAATGCATCCCTTTAACCGCTCCTTAAATTACTTCCTAGTCTTGTATTGCTTACCTCTTATGTTCCTAATTTGGGTCAAATGTTTCCTGTTTTCTCAGGGTTTTAATGTCCACAGGGATCATGCCAAGAAAATATTGGCTAACATTACAGCTCACTTTATTTCAAAGAGAGCCATTCTTTTTTTTTACCAGCATGTGGCAACCTAGCATCAGTTTTGGACCCAGCTGTTGATATAAGATCATGTTTTGCTTTTAAAATTGAATATATTATCGCTGTTCTGCTTATTCACAACATATGCATATGTCTTATTTGCAGGTGGTTGGTTGTTCTTATTTTCGCTGACAGACGGAACAATAGTTCTTCCAGTGCACCAACTCTTATTTTTCTATTTGATCAAACTGACATATCTCAAGGTCCCTCATCTCCTGTAATTCTTTCTGAAAACCTTAAAATCAGCACGAATACTAAGCAGCTTTTGATGCAGTCCCCAGAATACAGCAGTATTCTATGACTCCATGACAGTAACAGTACATGGGCTTTAGTCATCAAGGTTAAACTGTAAGTACTCCTTAGAAACTAACGAACCTTGAAGAAAAACAGTCCAAGAGAGTTCAGTCTAGGACTCTTTGTCCTACATGTTGGACATCTCATTCACCAAATTATCCATTTTGTTATTGATATCTCTGTTGAAAATAAAAGATGTGAGACTGAATTATGCTCTATATCTGAATCGTTAAATTTGAAACTTAGATCAACAGTTTCTTTGTGTGGTCTGTGGTTCTTTCTCTTCGTGTGTCCTCGTTCCTAACAAAGACAGGAAAGAAAAATGCTTCTTCCTGGCAGGTTTCACTGTTATGCCTTGTGGTTTACTCAAAAAGAGATTCATAAGTGAATGATTGTAGGGACCAAATAAACAGATTCTTATTGAACGCAACCCCAGCAATTTATCTCAAGCTGGATGCTTTTATGAGCCCTTCTAAGAGCAATGCATAAACTGAAGGTGCACAAGTGCCCCACTGAGAGCACTTCACATTAAACTGAATAACTCAGCTCTTTGGACAAGAATGCACTCTAGTCCAGGTACCAGATACGAAATCTGCTTTTTATCCCTAAGAGAGTCCGACAAAGGCATGTGACATTCAGACCCCCAGAACTGACTGTCTGACATCCAGTTGAAGAGCCAAGCTGTTGTAGAAAGGACACTCTGAGAGACTGAGACCTGAGAGTTGGGTCCTGCGGTGGGTCTGACCCTCTTATAGCTTTTAAAACCCACAGAAAGCGAGTGGGTCAGAAGAACATTCAACAGCCATGTGGCTGTATTACTGTGAAAAGTCTATGTCCTTTATCTCAGGACATGAGCTTCGTGTAATCACTGTGACAGACTGTAAATCATTTTGCATGAAAAGAAAAGCAGTACAGAGACTTCATGTAAGACTGTTTACCTGTGTGCACACTTGGACGGAGGCACATCCACGCTTTCATAAGTCAGTTATTGAATAATACCAAATATAAGGTGCTCCACTACAAATAGTTGAGTTTCCACGTACTCACCTGTTGCATCTGCCCTAGCTGACTCTCCCTCCCTCCTCCTCCTCCTCCTCCTCCTCCTCCTCTCCTACATCTCTCTCTTCATTGCTACAGCTATCCCTTCCTGTCCCTGCTTTAGGTTGAAGGCTGGAAATATTCAGAACAAACTCACTGGATAGCTTCTTGTACTGTTGTTTGACTGTTTGGCTTTCCCATGTGTGTTTACATATAATTTTATTTGCACTGTTCTGCTAATTGCTCTGGTCCAGACTGTCTTTATGCCTAATGCTCAGGGCGAGGACTTTGAGTCCTTGAGAGCATTTTTCTGTTTCTACCCGGACTGATTTGGCCAACATGTAGCATTAGAGTTAAAGAACTGACATGAACGCTATCCACTTGCACAACCAGTTGATAACTAGCAGCTATGTACTGTACAGCTTGCTAATGTCGACAACCGAGCTATGTTCTAACTTTGACTTAAAGCTATCCATACCAGCTTCCATCTATTCCATACATTTACACATTATTCTGTTTTTAGTAGTAGCAGACACAGACCACAAACTACATTTTTATTCAACTTTGTGTTGTAAAATGATAATATGTGAACCTTGTTTCTTGTCTGTTGCCATTTTATGCTATGCCATGCTAAGCTAACTAGTTGCTGGCTTTCGATTTGTATTAAGCTCATAGAAATTAAAGTGGTGTCAACTCTCAACAAGAAAGCAAATAAGTGTATTTCCTAAAATAAAGAACTTTTCCTTTGATTGCTAAATTCAAGTGACCACTGCTGTTATGGGCAGCGATTTTTGACCGAATAAACACAGACGTTCTCTTTAGAAGGGTGAATTATACCTAGCAACTTTCACATGTCCTATAGTGATTCTATTTCCTGTTTTGACATGAATGGCAGTAAATGGGCTTTAAAAATATTGTCTGAGATCTACTGAAGTATACAAATGGTGGAATTTTAATAAAACATTTGTAGAAGATAGGGGCATCTCTACTAACGGTGAGAAGTCAAAAATAGACTGGTATGGCCCTTTAAGGTTTTTGATAAGAGTGACAATCTGCCAAGTTTGAAATAAATTAATAATGCCATACAAAGTTTCAGTAAGATGTTGTTGGAGGGTATCAAGAAACAACAAAAAAAACCACTTATTTCAATTGTGTTTGGATAGTTTGCATCAGAATTCGGTTCAACTTGAAGAAGTGCGTAATTCCACAGTCACTTTGTGATGCTGTCTGAGTGTTAGAAGACATCTGCAAACACAGTTTGCAACCCAGCAAAGCTCGTTTTTAGGGTAGTTGGAACTGGTATACCTCGGTCTCACTGACTGATTGCTTCTTGGGTCACCTCACTGTGTTGAGAGTCCGGTGGAAGTCAGACAGTAGGGGTCAGTGTTAGAGGTCAGGGGTCAAACCAAAGCAGAACATTATTGACACCAGATGAGTTCTGTTCCGACAGTCTGACATGGCTTCCTTTCCCCTTGCCTCCATATTTTCTGATTGTTGATTTCAGCATCACAGGAAGAAGAGGAAGGAGATGCTCTTCAGTGCAAATAATGAGTTAAAATTGTCAAAAAGAGGAAAGGAGGCCATTTGGAAGCTTTTGGGATGCTTTCCTCCCACCAATAGACTTGCAGTGCTGAGGTAGACTTATGTTACCCCAGCATAAAGGGGTGAATCAGGATTAGAGCCATAGTACAACAAATGAACACGTACAGACACAAACATCAACAAAGGGAAAGAGAGGACAGCCACATGGAAATTCAGCGTTATTTATTTTATTTTAAAATAATCTTATTTTTCTCATTTAGCTCTTTTGAGTGTAATTTTGTTGCCATGCCTTTAAAAGTTCGCTACTATCCACTTCTAAACATCTCAGGACCTCACAATAGAAGTCCTCCACTGAGGCCTACATCTTTGACTTTAAATAAATCTCTTTCATCATAATATTAATCTTATTCCTGTAATGTTATCTCATTTACAAAAAAGTAAGATCTTTGTGGAAAATAAAAACAACAACAATAGACTGTGGCTCAAAACATAAAAATCATACAATGTTTTTCATTTGATATGTTTTTTTTTCCCCCCCGTCAGCAGAGGATCATAACTGTTGGTTAAATGAAAAAATAAAAATAGCCTAGTTTTTTATACATTTCATTACATGTTTAATGAAATAAACTGGTTGAGCTGTTCTTAAACATACAGATTAATACATGGTGACTTGTCTTTGAATTACCTTAGTGATTTACCTCTGAATCCAATGTCTGCGAGCTCAAATGCAGGCTGAGCTAAGGGTTAAATGATAATCCCCTCACTGCTTACATAGATGCTCTTTTGACAAGCACTGTGGTTAAATACAGCTCCCAGTGTAATCTGTGACTCTATAGTGTTTCAGATGAGGCTGACGAATACCCAGTGTTAGTTTAATATCAGGGAGAGAAACGATTTCCTGGGGGTGGCAGTGCAGACTCCGGCTCAATCCAACGCAAGGGTGAAAATAATCCAATGTCTGTCGTCACTCTTTTGCTTAAAGAAATGCTATTAACCTTTGGCACAAAGTTAATTGCCTTTTTCAGCCATGGCCTGAACTCTGCATCTGAATTTTTTGGTGAGATCATGGGGTCATGTGGGAAGGTACACATTTGCTCCAGCTCGATTAGCTAGCGTTAATCTGATCTTTGACCTCCTCAGTTCGCACTCGTTATTGTCGTGACAGTTCATTTAGCGCCTGCTCTATGCTCAGATTTTTTAATTGAAACTCTGATTTTTAGGGGGAATTGACTGCAAGTGTAATATCTACTATTTTAATACAACTGATGTTTAAGCTATCACTTACTCCGTGATAATAGCTTTCTTTTTTCAGGCTAACTTTCCTGGAATAATTCTACTCCCAGCAGCCTTTTTGAAGTAATAATAAACCAACACGCTACTGTAAGATTTCCTATAGTGAAGGGAAAAGGCATAAAACCAAAGAAATGAGCAGAATAATTATTTAAGTGGTCTGTTTTTTTATTGTGATTGTTGCCTTGCTGACCTAAAATATTCCAAATGTAATTTTGCATAAGGGGTCTTGGGGGTGCAGATTAAAATGTTCTATCTTTGGTTTTGTGAAGCACTTGAACACGAACAACAATATTTTCTGCATAAAGAAATCCAATAACTTCATTTGAAATGGAGGAAATCATGAATAAACATCATGAAATCAGTAACTGACCTCTCTTTTTTTTTTAAACACCTCCTCGACAACATACCCAAAGAAAGACATTTCCGTTTAGTGGGGTTATGTTTAACATGCATTTGGGGACTGGGACTATGTGCATGCATGTCACACATGTGCCTCAGGCATGTACCTTCTATCTTAACAGATAGAAAACACATTTCTTACATTTCCTGTTTGGCTTCATGTTCCCGTGGAACGAACTGTTCTGCACAGAAAGTTCATTCCTAGCTCAGCAGTGTCTTTGAAGTCTCATTTGAGCAAACATCAAGGAGTGCACTCTTTTCTTGGCATTTTGAGGGATGTGCTGCACAACCGAATTAGAGGTGGATTTGAGGAGTCTGCATGTTGCCTACAGGAAACTGTTCTCGTCATGGCAGTGTGGAAGGAGGGGGGTGGACCAAGCAGGACAATAAACAGGGAGGAGTTTAAGTTAAAAGGTAGTGAGGGGAGGGGAGCACATGTCAAAAATAACAAAAGGCATTCAGGACAAGGAGACATTTACACGCACAGAGTGCACATTAACTGTTATTTACAAGTACAGCAGTCCTTCAAGTTTCCAGTTGAGTGAAAACAAAAAGTCAAAATGTAGAGAACAATTAAAAGCTCCAATAACACAGCCATTTTGGAGGGTAGATACAGAACATATCCACATGGTCGCTGTGTCACAACGTCCACTCTATTTACAGGACTGTACATACATACAGGTGCAATTTGCTCATTAAGGTTTTACACTTCAGCGAAGCAAGACGCGCCTCTGGCTTCTGACATGGCCTCTGAGCATGGATGACGCACGCATGCACACACTCTCACAAGCATACGCACACACATGCATGTATGTGAGACTGCGTAGGCACACACATTATTATATCTGTACACGCTGACATCAAACACACAGCCATTCTATCACACACACGCTTCACTACATGATGCTGTCTTCTGATAACCACCACAAAGGCTCTCCAGGTAGTTTCGCTCAGACACGTGTGCTTTTACCAGTCTGCATCTTCCTCTATGTAATAATCAGGCGTTGAAGTACCATCAAACAAACCGGGGTCGAGGGATTTGCGCTGCTTTCCTCGGGCGAAGACACGCGACAGAGAGCCTAGCCCCATCTTCTCTTTCTTCTTCTTACGCTTCGCCTCCTCCAGATCTTCTAGGGACTGGAGGGAGAGAGAGAGGGAGAGAGAAGAGGGAGAGACGAGAGATGAAGAGATGGGCGAGGGAACAGAGATGCAAGGGCAGAGAAGTCAGTGAAGGGGTGCAGAGTGGGCGATAAAGACCAGCCCAGATAAAGATCACAACATAGAGGGGAAGTGACTCTCGACATGCTGCCAGACATGCACTTATTCAACAACAACAACTGGGTTTCACAGAAATTCAAGTCACAGCTGCAGAGTGAGTACACGACAGGCTGCGTGGGGCAAACATGAATTCAGCCAGAACGATGGCGGAGTGGGAAACGGTAGCGGCCAGAGAGCAGGACAGTCGACAGTTGCTGCAAAGGAGGTGATTACTTGGGAGGGTGCAGTGGTGCACAGCTCTTACATTGCAGAGGGAGTGAGTCCGATGCCGTGGCGAGTTGATGTCACTAGGCGTGGACGACCGGTCTCCCTCCACGGCCGAGGCGTCGGAGATGATGGAGGGCTGACGCGAGTGGCACGGGCTCACCCGCACGGCAGCCACTAAAACGGGACGAGAGGTAAAGAGAGAAGGCTTGTTTTCTTTGGGATGTGTCTGGGCACCGAGAGCAGTGAACAGGGACAAGCTGATTCCTCTCAACAATGCCACAACAACCGCAAATAAAAATATATTTCAAAAGCCTTAAATTATTGGCAATCATCTGCAGTTGCTAAGCAACAGTGAAAAACAGCTTCACAGAGGTTGAGGGAGAGTGTTTGTGTGTATGCGTACGTGTGTGTGTGCACCTCAGAGGCTGATACATACAGTACAACCAATTGCGTGGCAATTTGGCGGTTCGTGACTGTTCACACGTTTACCTTGTTTTATTTTTCCTTGTCTGCTTCTTCCTCAAGATGTTCCCTATTAGCCAAAGATCTATCTGAACCTGAGCTTGCCCTTAAAAAAATGCTCCAGGAGGAATGAGATGGACTCGTACTGGAGGAAGCAAGACTAATTTATGTAGAACTTTCTGTGTAGGCTGGGAAGTGCCAGCAGTTCAGCTTTTGCTCTCATTTTTAGATGTTTAGTCTTATTTTATAGGAGGTCTTGGATTTCAAATAGGAGTCTATGATGGTTGATGCTTTGGCTTGCAGATTGTAATGCATTTGAACTGCAAATGCCTGCCTGTAGGGGGAGCTGTGGTACACATAAGCGGTGATTGTCTCAAATGGTGCACCTACAGTAGAAAATGTTTTACAAACAGGGACCAGCTCCTTCAGAATCCAGGTCAACTTACTGCAACATAACAGGCAAAGTACATAAATTCCATGACTTCAACACATTTAATAAGACAAAAACAATCCTCAGTACCCAACTGATCCTCAGGTGCCACCATTCTTTAATGCAGAGGAGACATTTCTAAGCAGCAGAGACAAATGGAAGCCATAAAGCCAAAAATATGTTCACTGTAACAGCTACATAAAGCGCATGACATGTCACGACCGTAGCATCATCGGTGGCCAACAATGTGTTCATACTGAGCAGATGGCAGGAGTGAATGTGTGTGAAGCAGGTTTGCATGAGCATGCAGAGGGTAAACGATGGTAAAACCACCTCATGTAAGTCAGTTCATGTGCGTACGGGACGAGGGTGTTACGGTTTGTGTGCTCACCTTGTCTGTCGGAGGGATGCCCCGTGTGGACATACAGGGTCTGCTGGCTCTGTCTGATGGCAGCAGTCAGGGGAAGGTCAGCTTGCATCACCCACTCCTGGTTGTTGCCATTGACAACTGTTTCCGTGGGCATGGCCAGAGAGTGACGCTTGGGAACATCCTTGGTCAGAGTGGCTAACGACTGTTTGGCCTTAAGAAAAGTAGACAGGCAGATGCAATCAGTCAGACAGCAAACAACAAGCAGCAAGAGAAATGTTACACTACACTTCCTGTGGTTTCTGGGTTGTCTCTGTCTGAACTGGTGTTACTGTTGTTGGCATTTATGCTTATTCATATGTGTGCACACATGTACATGTTGAGTTATGTACCCTAGGACAAGTTTCTGACTGAATACATGTATGTTCTCTCCCCTGGGCTTTTTTATACGTGGTTGTTTCCTCATGAAAAATGCAACTGCCTTCTTGTTTGTGTTTTGTTGTGTGAAATCTCTTGTTACCGCCCCTGAGAGCGAAAGGGGGAAGAAAAGGGGAGAATATCTGAAGGAGGTGTTTGCTGTTTGCATCTTTTCTGGGGTGGAAGTGAAGGGTTGTTTGGGTGTTAAAATTGAGAAACTGGAAATAATGAAGCTATTCTATAAATTTAATGAATACATTTGCTCCTTAGAGCCTCGTCACAAAGCACAATTCGACTCATTTTAGCAGAAAAAACAGGGAGTTGCTGGCACCTTGGGAGATGTGTGTGTGTGCATGTTTATTTTGTGTGTATCAAAACTTTTTTTCTTTGTCTGAATGTTATCTGATTAGCCTTGACATGTCAGTGTTTCACAAATGCTTGAAGTCTTGTTATTGTGCGAATTCTGTCATCATGCTCAGCGTCGGCAGGCTGCAAATCAAGACCGGCACAATCAGTTTCAGTGCAATCATCTCTACCTAGCAGCGGTCAAACGATTATCAATCATCGTCTTTGACATGCAAAACAGAATACAATCACAAACCTTTGCAGCAATCATTAGTTGTAAGAATATTGATGTATTTTTCTTCAAGCATGTCTTCGCTCAATTTGAGCTTTAACACATTCAGATCAATCACAGTGGGAATCTGTGGGATCTTAGGATCACTGGGATCAGACAGGGTCGACCAGGGGGTTAGTCAAAAACACGTGCAGCTGAGGAAGTGCTTCCCAAAATGACAATTAGGTCACAAGTAGGACGAATTTCCAGGGAGAGGGAGGGTCAATAAAGGTCAGAATTCAAAGCTGGGGGTCCCATCTTACCGCCATGACCCTAGGAGAGTAGTCCCTGTCCGCAACCCGCTCAAACACCCGGAACTCCATTCTCTGATTGACACAGTTACTCATCTGGGGGGTTGGAGAAATGAGGGATGGCTATACTGTACATTCAAAGGCTTTCTGTGTTTGAATATATGCAGTAAACCCACAACAGCGAATCGATACAGTTGTTTTTTTTGTTTTTTTTTTGCAACACGTGATGCATATATGTTCAGTTCGGTATACATCTTGTGCCCTTCTTTCTGTCCATAATCCTGCCTTTTTACATTGGTGACTGTATTTTACACGTACAAAAGTACAATTTTCAAAGACAGCCACATAAAAATGGAAAAAAGCAATTTTTAAAATGTTAAAGAAAGAGATAAAACATTTTTGATCTAGTCTGCTCTCCTTCTGCATGTCTATCTCTAGTTATTCCCCTGCCAGTCAGTCTCACCATGGCCAGCTCTGCCTCCAGCTCCTTGATGCGGTTCTCCTTGAGGTCGAGCTGCGAGCGCAGCATCCCCGTGTGCTCCGTGGCCTCCTTGGTCTGCCGCCGTAGATCCCACTTCTCTCTCTCCAGCAGGTCCTTTTCTTTGGCCAGTGCTTTCACCGCATCCTCGCTCTCCTAGTAGACACAAAGATCCTGATGGATAGGTCCACATATCGAGCAT
>JAPZDX010000002.1:11053296-11077475 GCA_029783625.1 Naso annulatus | reverse complement strand
TCGGCAGCTTCTGTTTTACTACCTTGTTCACAGGAGGTGTTAAAGCTCGGGGTTGACCCTCCTCTGACATCATGTCACTCATCTGAAAACCCTGATTTCTCTCTGAGTGACAGTCAGGAGACATAAAGGAGCAACATAATCTGAATCGATTTGGGGCGTTGTCGTTTGACTGACAGGCCCGGCCAAGCTGAGGACTTCTGAAAATCGATGTGCATTTTACACATGTGACCAGAACAGATCATTTCTCCCATTTTTCTGCGTGGAAATCATCAACATTACATATGATTTTACATAATCTGCTGCTGTCCTTACAAGCAATAATCGCTGCATGACTAATGTTTTCCAGTTTCAATTTGCAGACATGCAGACTGCAAATTACCTGAGCGTTAATCACAGAGACTGTAACAGAAATGTGAGACGGAAAGGTGAGCAACTGAGCACAACAGCAAATACTCAAATATAACCCCGCCTGGGATGGTAAGGCAAAGACAAAGACAGCCGCCCATGGCCTCCAGCTGTTTGTTTTGCTCTGTAAGCACTGATCGTGTCATAACCACACCTCGCAGTTCAGCTCGAATGATTTACTATAAATGACACGCTACACAAACTTATTAATTATTTTGATCAGTTTTACATCACATTTTAGGGCAGCTGTCATATGAACTTTACACAAAATTTTACAAAGGGAAACACAGAGTTTATCTTATTTGCTATGTGAACTTTCACCCCGTGTTTGGGTTATTTTTTGGCCAAGGTTGAAGGGCAGGTAAACTACCAGCACACAGATAAGATGCAGGCACTTGGAGGCACAACAGAGGGGGACACACAAAGTTCTCCGCTGTTGTAATTTAATGCTTTTTAGTCAAAATAGTCAGAAACCGGTACTGCTGACTTGGCGAGAATTCCTGTGTGACCGTTACGTAAATGTGCATTCAGGCCGAAAACTGTAACCAACAACTCCAGACCACAGTGTTTACAGTAGAAACAGAACACAATGCCCTCTTTACATGACTGTAAAAACACTGATGTTTGGAGACAAACGTTACCATACAAATCCCAAAGACTACGATCTTGCAACGGACAGCAGCTCGCCCTCACAATCTACTCAGACAAAACACTAGACTCTGCCCTGTCACAGCTCAGAAAAGTCTGCATCATGCCCATATCACTCTAGAGGTAGAAGACTGGACCCCTGCATTAACAGCTATATGTATCCTCTGCAGGTAGGGCACTTAGAAGAAAGACTTTCATCTCAAACTTACATTAAAGACAACCGACTGCAGAAAAATCAATTAATCATGGAGTCCCTGCCCCAATGTTCACACAATAACAACTACTCTGAGGTCAGTGCAGGTTAAAGTCTCCCAACGGCTTAGCACCAAAACAGGTGACTGACTGGGTGACTCACTATCAGAGATGACACCTGTCAACACGTGAACATGTCACTCCTCGAGCTAAGAAACTGACATGAAGAATCTCCTACCTCCTGGGATCTTAAGTCCAGAGAGACACTGAATAAGCCACCTTCTCATTTTTCGCTGAAACATTTTTGCAAGTGCACAACTGAAACTCACATCCTACTGTTGTGTGGCGGCTGCACTTGTTGTTTCCAGTCACTCACCAGACTTTCCTTGCTCCCCGCCTGACTTCATCCCCTCCTCTGAGGGGAGTTTTCCAGAGGATTCCAGGATCTGTCAGGTGTGCGCAGAAGACTTTGAGGACTGACACAAAGACAAAATACCAAAATCCCCCTCTCTGAAGCGGTCCTCACTCAAGCCAAGGCCATTTTTTTCTCCAAGTAAAACCAGGCTCCGTTGACACCAGGAAATACATCCAGGAGCTGCAGCTGTGTCTTTCCCTCTCTAAGTGTACCTGTTCAAAGCAGCTCCCACGGATTCAATGGTAGACTACATTCGGCCCCTCCCCCCAAACTCAAATGGTTTACTAGGTGAGGAGGAGCTAAGTGAGGCTCTCACTAGGATTTTCTTACATTACTCCAACACACACACACACACACACACACACATGCACCGCAGAGGGGAGGAGGCAAGTGTAGGTGTGGGCTTGCAGGCAGGTGAGCAACGATGTGTGTGTGTGTGTGTGTGTGTGTGTGGTTTAACACCGGCAGGCAGCGCAGCAACAGGTCTGCCAGCTGTTGACTTGCCTGAGGGCCTCAGTAACCTCACACCTTTAAAATAACACCTTTGGTATTATGAAAACAATTAAAATGAGCACTGCAGAGAAAAAAAAGTACTAATGAAACCCCCTGTGATGTTTGTTGATGTTGTTTTTGTCAGTACTTATGATCAGTCAGTAAAGAACTCTGAGTGTAAATTTAGCAATCCACAATAAGGGAGAATAAAGCATTGCAATAACACGTGAATTCAGAACTACAAACACACAGGACGTTGTCATCAGTCAGTGGATTAGAATACAGCTCCCTTAAAAATTGTAATAAACTGGGTATGTTTAGATTTAATTGAAAAACTGTCTTCTACATTTTAGTTTTATTACATCATTTTTTTGTCTCTGGTTGTCATGGAAAGTAAGCAAACAGACTTCTACTATTAGTGCAGACAGATGTGCACGCTGTCTGTTCACACACAATCTCCGCATGCTTGTTTTGTTCAACCTCCCTCGCAGTAACATGTAATATGAAACAGGTGAATAAAAGGTTGATGGTGTGCGAGTAATCAGACTGAAGCCCTGATTTTAAACAAAGGTGATAAAGCCCATGCATTAATAAAGCTTTATTCATCTGCCTGCAAGGACAAAAGATAGAACCTTCTAAAATAAGCAGAATGATGAATCAGACCAAAGATGTACTCCCAATAACTAAAGTGCATATGCAGAATTAGTCATAAAAGGGCAAAACAGCAGACAGATTGAATGGCATCTTCAAGTTATTTCCTATTCAGCCTCTTCATAATTTAGAATAAAGCCAAGTTCTCAGCAGAGCCTTTGTTTGCCAACCTGAATATCATCAGAACAATTCACTAATTTTTCTAATTTTCTGATCTCATGCTTCTCTATGTGAATTCTTCTATATTCAAAGGAGCAGTGAAAAAGTCTGGACATGCTTTAATGAGAAGTTTGTCCACACTTTTTGACAGGTACGTACATTTGCAATGTGGGCCACACAGCTGGCGTGCTAAACCATCAGGAGCCATTACTGGCCTCTCGGTGGCCTGCGCTGAGTCCAAGCTTTCACAAGCTCCATTAATCAACGAGGCCACTTTAGACTCAGCCCGGTGCAAACAATGTTTTGCAACCTGCCAACGTGAGAGTGCGGCAAAACAATGCAGGCTGTGAAACGGGGATTTAATTAAACTTGAAAATTTGTTTCAAAAGATCTCTTAATTAATCAACAATACTTAATTACTGAACAACGCTTAATTACAAGGTTCAGTAGGCCCCCATAACTCCACATTGACCAGAAAATCATTTTCTCAAAAATGACAAATCACAAAACTGGGGACATGTTTCTTCAGTAAATTATTTTAATTGATGGCATCTTTTATTGTCTAAAATCTAGTTGATTTTGGTGTCCAAAGGCCATGCGTATATTTTAGCACAATGAACTGACAACACACAAGTGCCTGTGATGTTTGTTGCTATTGTCTCAAAGTCAATCAACAGCTGTGCCAGAAACCCTGATTGGGTTCTCTGCAGAGTGTGACATTTGATAATCACTCAATGTATCATCCGTCTCTCTGAGACAATAAAGCAGCTAAAAGAAAATAATCTCTTGCTGTTGATTGTGTCCATGCATAATGGACAAAGAGAGGAAATTGAATACTGCCTTCTCAAAGGGGTGTTTGTGGCCCATGGAGGCTTGCAGCTCAGCTGCCTCCTTCTCTGTGCTAAACTGATACACAGCAGATTAAAAGATGAAGGTAACACTGTGTGATGTAGACCAAAAATCATATCTCCTTATTTTCAGGCTTACTGGCTATCACAGTATTCAGTATTCTCAGTATTTTCTATAAAAGGGGCTAGATTTTAAGTTGTCAAAGCCACATTTGAGATATCACTTGGGGCTGGGTGATATGAACAAATTAAAATATCAAAATACTTTTATTTGACCAAATACCTCAATATCAATTGCTAAGTAATAAATGATTATTGGTGATTTCTGTTTTGTTAATGAGCATCAGTAATGCTTTTATTATGACGAATCTGATGAAGGTTAATATTGAACGGCTAGTACATTCTGGCAAGGTAAAAAATTATATCACTGTACCGTAATGCAGTCTTTAAATCCAGGGAAAGAAAACACTGATGGCACAACACAATAACGTCTAAACTTTAGTCTCATATCACAATATCAATGCAGATTTATTTGTTGCCCAGGCCTAGCTGATGGTATAGGCACAATAAAAAGATGACAGTGTGAGGCTCTGTGTTGTAATGTCAGTACAGTGCAGTAATGTCAATTTAACTTCATTATAACAACCAATGATGCTAATTATATACGAGGAGAGAGCTGCTGAGCGACTGTGTTTTACACATTTGGAGTCCAGTTTTTTTGTTGGACTTTCTTTTCCTTTTCCTCAAAAGGCCATTTCCTGAGATGGTAAGAATTCCTTTCAATTCTAGTGAAGAGGGAAGCTGCAGTAGTTATACTGACTACAAAGAACATCATGCCGCTGCCTACAACTCATAAATGGTTTAGATTTCAAATCCACTGGTGAGTGATGACTCAACAATCTCCATCCTGGTGAAAAGAAACCAAGACAGAGAATTTGTGAATAAACTATCACTGAGTCATTTATCATGTGAAGCTATAGGCTGTAAAATTAATGAAAGGATTATGATGGTCAAACTGTGTGCTGAGGTGCATGAGAAATGATGACAGGCCAGTTCCTTAAATGCTGGATGACCTGGTAGAAAGGGGCTTCATCACCTAAAGAAAGGTTATGCTCGCAGGATGCTGCCATAGTTATTATTTGGTGCAGGCAAGCACCCAAACGTGCAAAGGGGAACAAATACAGTAACTCACAAGGACAAACATTGACAGCATTAACAAAATCATCTTTGCTAGCTTGGTAGATGGCAAACTACATTATATTAATTACACTATTTTTGCTCCAGTCCTGTTGGGACTTGCTAGCTAGCGTGTAAGGTAAATAGGAAGAGGTGCAGCTGCAGCTCAGGCCCAGACACTTATGAAGATAAAGTGCTAATCAGCAGGCCTGTTGGGTTTCCTAATTAAAAGAATGTACTTGGCACGTGCTAGCTATTTACACTACATTAAGGCAGCATCAAATCACACTAGAGGGACCAGCGCACAACAGGAAATTAGCTCTCTGTGACACGCTTGGCTCAGAATACATGATGAAAAATTTAGGTGTTAAAAAAAAAAAAACACTTTAGTTAAAAACTCCTTTATGGTGCTGAATTCACACACAAGCACACGTTTCTGAGCTTTGGGATGCCTGTTGGTGCTGACTGGAGAGAACTATCCCTTAAATGAAAATCAATGGAAGCAGCCAATCTCTCTCTCTGCAGTGAGTTTGCACAATGCCTCAGAGGACAGCAGCACCACCTAACACTGCCAAGAAGACGTCAACCTTTCATTGTTCACGTGAAAAAGGAGATGGGAGTGAAAAAGAAACAAAGAAAGGAAGATTACAAATTAATTTAACTTGTCTGTGTGCATGCAGATGTTAACTTTTCCATCACTGCAGATTTTCTGTGGTTCGAGAACATAGTGGTGTCCATCTTTTTAAAGCCCATCTTCAGCAAATCCTGTACTTGCCTTTGTAACCATGTACAATACATGTGTGAGTCGAGCATTTCTCCTCATAAATTCACTATTTCTTGTTCTCCTGGTCCCCTGATTTTCACCAACACTGCAGCTTTCGCACTGCAAAACCTTGAAAGCACCCTGTTTGAAAGATCAGCTCACGAGTCACAAAATGCGAACGAGCGAATAAAAAACAGCAGTGAACTGTGAAGAATGGTCTGAACAGGGATTTATTATTACCTACACTACAAAAAATAATGGAGGGAAATGTCACAGTCAGGAGGTGGTAATAGAAGTCGCACTCATTATAAAAAACTGTGAAGGGGGAGACAATCTCTAGATCACTTACAGCAGAAAGTGCTGAATGTGAACTGTTATGTTCTCTGCTGTTTGAGTTTTCATGCGTTTTGCACTTCCAGCCACAAGCCAATCAGTGAAGTTGGAGCACGTGTTTTTCTCCAGTTGTAAGAGGCAAAAGCACTTTTCTGCTCTATATGATTCACTACTCATGTGCATTTTCACACACATTGTTAAAATGTATGTTCATATTGTCTATATGGTGGAATCAGGCCCTTCAGAACAAAGACAGCACACTAAACAAAGGCGTCACATCAATGTAGGTGTGGAGTGTTGCTATAGGTACCTGTGAAGATCAGTGGAGGAAATTAACTAAGTGCATTCACTCAAGTGCTGTCCTTCAGGCTACGTTCTTGAGTGTACTCAATTATTTCTATTTTATGCTCCTTTGCAGTTCTACTCCACTACATGTCAGAGGGTGATATTGCACTTTACACTGCACCACAATTACTTCACTTACAAGCAACATGTTACTTTGAAGATTAAGATTTCACATAAGGTATAAACATACAGAATAGACAGTATACTATAATAAATAATACTATAATAGAATATACTTAGGTGTGCATTGGCTAAATATGAGACATTCTTATAAAATATTATTTAACATCCAAAAAGTGTTTTAAATGGTTAAAATGAAATGCAACTCAATCAACTGCGACAGTACAATAGAGTACAATTAAATTTGGAGACGGCAAATCCACATTAAGAAAACTTTTACTTTTTTTATTTTAAGTACATGAAGCTGGTAGTACTACTGTCTGGAGAGTGTCAGCTGACGATTGCATTTTTTTTTAGTAATGATATGTATGTGCATATTTTACCTCAAAGGTTCACCTGTAGAAAGCAGCAGGAATCTAAAAAGGAATGTTGAAGTCCTAGATTTGTTACAACCTTTAAGAGGACCCTCCTCTACCTTACCCTTCTTCACAAACCTGACTTTCTTTATTCTTTTACCTCAGGCAAAGTACCTATAGCAGATGTAAATATTTAATGTTAGAATGTCAAGTTAAAGTCTTTTGTTGGAAAATTAAGGGTGTGCAACCATATATTGTTGATCTGCTCAGTCTAAAAAGTCACTGCACCTCTTCTCCAGTTTGCTTACTCGTCTAAATTTCTCAGTTTACTCATTGCTGCTACAACTGTGCTACTGCACTGTATTCATCATACTGTGCTGCAAGCTGTCCAAGGCAGGTGCGACTAAGCTGAACCCATTACACACTGTCTGCAAACAATCTGTGAACATTTTTGGTAACAAACAAGGACCTACCATCTTTGCACCACATCAAAAAGTTTAAATTACTGACCAATGACAGTTTCTTTAAATTGCTGATACAGTATAAGCTTGATTTTTACATACGTCGTCGCTTAAACAATGTGCGTCATTCTTTCTTCTTTTAAAAAGACTTTTTGGGGGCTTTTGTGCATTTGTTCTTGATAGGACAGCTCAAGAGTGGACAGAATATGGGGGAGAGAGAGGGAATGGCATGCAGCAAAGGGCGTAGGGTGGAATCGCACCTGTGGTCGTTGCAGCGAGGAAACAGCCTCCATATGTTGTGCGCCCCCTCTATTGACTGAACTACCAGGGCGCCCCAGTGTAAGTCATTCTGCAGGGACAACGTGAGGGAGACCAGCAAAATCAGCCTGAGGTGACGTCTCGGGTTAATTTTGAAAAATTGGCAAATAAATAAACCATAAATATCTATTTTGTATAGTATTTGCAATAATTGGTATTCAATACAAACCAATCATGTGATCACTGATCTAATTATTACGGAACCAACTTGACATGCACAGTATTGTTTGTAAATTTTGTTAATACTGATTTTAACTGACACTTTGCGAAGTGCTGCCCTCAAATACAAACGGGCCAATTTGCCAGCTCTGACCAAGGTCTGCACGGCTGTGCTCCATTAAAACTCATGCAATCTTTTCAGATTTTCATAATTTTTAGGCTGTTCTGTGGATTTTGAGCTCATTGTGGTTAAACGGTGTGTCTGGGGCACTTTTAAAAGTGATGCTCGTCATTTGGTGGGATTCAAAGGAAATATACATTCTTTACCTTTCCAAAATCAAACACTGAAAAGTGTAACGCTGTGCTCTGGGCGAAACTGTTTGGTCGTCCACATTCCCCGTTGAACCCCTCACAGTTTAACAAGCATAGCTAACATTACATCTGCCGTAGTCACCCTTCAATAAACACTGAAGACATGTTACGTTGTTGTTGTTAGCTGATATTAGCCAATTAATTTGAGTGACTTATAGCTATTGAGAGTGTTAGCAAGCCTGACCAGCTAAGCTACAGCTCAAGTGTGGAAATAGCAGCTCTAAACAGTTGGCAACGCTGGTAACCCAAACTCGAACCTGACCAAAAAAGCTCAACTTTATACTTTTAATGTTAATATATGAAGAGACATGTCCTCCGCTTGTCCTACACAGGTCCTAGATTGTTACGAGGGTTCTTACTTGTTTTACAAATGAAGTGAAACACAAGTTGAGGCCGCTGCACTGTCATCTGTTGACTTTAGCATGTATCTTTATATTCATGACTCTAACCTGTTTTCACTGCTTAGTCACTTTGACATCCTGTATATATCATTGAGAGGCTTATTGTGTCTGTCTAAAATCACCCCAGCCCCCCCCCCGACAAAAATTAGACAATATTTCTCCAGGGAGTGCGGTTAGTTACGATGTGAGCTCCATGCGAGCTCTGAAAACTTGACAGACATAGCAACAGTAACTAAGGGGGCGTGGCTTAGCGGAGGGCCAACTGTTTGATTTGTGTTGCTTTTATTATACTTTATTGCTTTCCTTTAGAAGGACGTAGATATAAATTAGCGACATAACACTGTCTTAATGGTTGCATTGTGCATGGTCTTGTTAAATACATTAAACTGATCTAAAATAGCTCTTCATGCACTCAAACATACCAGCTCTTTCTATTTTCCTTTCTTTCATTTTTGTTATTTGCCCCTGTATTCTCCCACCTTCTAACCCCCATGCTAGGTAATCAGGCACCATGCAGAGGCCACTCAACTCTCTTTCTGATCTGTGAGCCCTGACAGCCACCATCCCTCTCCTCCATTACCTCTGCTGCTAATACACTACTACCAGACCACAGCTCAGATTTGCTCTCTGTGAACCTTTTTAACAGCCATTTGAAGGACAGGTGGAAGGTATTACAGAAAGTTGACCGGTTGTGCTAGTTGGCTGTTCACCTCGTGTCAAGACTCCAAGGAGAAATTCAGAAATAGAAAATACCCCTCTAATGGCACCTTGGCACAGTGCTGCACTGGGGTGTAAATCAAAAACCTAATGAGGTGTTAAGTGAAAAATTTGAAAAGGTTTCTGAGACTGCAGAACAAACACAAACTGAACATAAAATTAAAAGTGACAGAGAATATATGAAAGTGTTTCAGAGTTGTGTTCAGAGTGTTGCATTCTGGAAAGTACTATTAAACATGTATTTAAGTAGTTCTTCAGTGCATTGATTAAAAAAACAGCAGCAAAGGAGCTCCTCAGGGTAAGCAAGTACATATCTGCTTGGATGACCACAGATGAGTGTTGTAACAAAGATGAACTGGTGAACTGAGATCCACTTCAGACTGAGCTCCTTATTTACAACAGCAATCCGGTACAACGCCCACCTCCCTGCTAGAGATGCGCATTTCTGCCTGTTGGTCTCATGCTCTTTGCACTGTAGCCTTGGATTTGGAAGTGTTGATATTCATACAAACCAAGCCAGTGCGTAATGGAGGTCATGATCCAGTGAAGTCAACAAACCGCCCACTGACACAGCTTTTGCTCTTGGTATACAAGGACAGGATTTGTCAGATGAATGGTCCAAGTATAACTACAGACACCAAATAGGACATTCTTCCAAAGTCTTCTGTAAGTCCTGAAATACACACGTACTTGATGAGCAAACTCTGCGTGGTATCCCTGTGAGAATTAAAGCAGGTCCGCACTTCACAGACAGGATGGAGTTGGAAGGAATCAGGCATTGAAAAGCCTCCTACTTCATAACAGCTTCTGTAACAGCGGGTGTCTGACAGTGAGTTATTGGGGTTAGGTTGTTACGGTTTAGTACGCTAAAGATGTAATGCAACTCAAAGAGTACAAAAGGATGAAATAAACATAAAATATACTTTATGTATTTTAGATATTGTTCAATCAATATGCTATCAATAGATAACATGTAAAACATATTTAACCAAAGTTATTTCAAGTCAACAAAACTTTATTGTAATACTCTTGAAAGACAAATATACACCTACAAGTAGGGCTGCCAGGATACCTGTATCAAAATGGGCATCCAACGCTGCCTGAAAAGTTGGATGGGTAACAGTGAGTACTCAAGTCTGTGCACCAACTCTGACCAGCAAGCTTTTTGTGCAACCTCAAGCACATCCATGATATAACTTTCATACAGGGTTAGTAGAATACGGCTAAAAATATCAATGTTTTTTTTTTTTTTTTAACGTACTGGTATCACAGATAGGAATTGATATTGTCAAATACACAAGGTTGAGGTATCTTGATTACCATCTGTAAAGTAAAAAATGGTCTTGAACATCCAGAGTTACATCTTTATTTCAAAGAAGGACACAAACGTTTAGTTGTTATTAACCTTGGGTACTTGATATCAGTTTTGGCTTTAAAGTACACTTGGTGTGACTTGGTGAGATTCTATTACCAGCAGATAGAAGGCTTGCTGAGCTATCAGAGGAAGGTCACCAAATGCCCATTGGTGGTTTCTGGTCCATTTGCTAAAGAGAAAGTGATGTGCTGACAACAAAATTTTCAGTCTAAGACCTGGCAATTCTGGATGCATTGATAGCAAACATCACACGCATGCGGCCCAGCTGTAGACACAACACTCTGCAATGATCACTGCAATGAAAAGAATGAAAACATGCAGTGTGTGTCAGACGGCCTTTTTTTTAGACTTGCATTTCCAATATTAAAGTTGCTAGATTGATGTCCTTGATTGATTATTTAAACATGGCTCCATATCTAAATTTAGACCACAATGAAGTCCGTAGCAAACTGAATTGTAATACTTTGGAGGGCCTCTTAATTTATACATTGTTGAAGCAAACTGCTTCTGAATGGATTCTATTATGAAAGAGAAGAAAAGAACAGCAAGGGCAAACAACATTTCCTTTGATGATTGCTTAAGTTATGTCTCAAAAATTTAACTTTTTGACTTTACAACCTGTCTGCTGCACTTGTCAGGAGCTTCTTTAATGAAGCAGTTAGAAAGTGACAAAGACTGCAGCTAATCAGACGACTGCTCTGCTCCAGTTTTAACTCTCAGTAACCTTTTAATGGAAAGGCCGGAGGAAACAGACACATACGGAAAAGCCCTCAGTCCATGAACGGTGAAGGACAATTTTTGAGATTTCATGGGATCACACATCTGTGAATCCAAAGAAACTGCCACTGCATATCCATAATTATTGTGTCCTCTGCCATCTCTACTCTCTACGACCTTTTCTCTCTTTTTCTTAAGTCGTTTGAGTCTGCCAAGATGATGTCAGTGCCCTGCAGGATTTTCATCACAAAGTGAGCGTGACTACTTCTGAATCTGATGTTGAAGATGACAATATAAACAATGTCCAGTTATTGCACTCTGGCATAATTAGATGAGTCACATTTCCATTGAGTCTAACTACAACCATTGTGTTTGAGCTTTTCCGAGTAGCTATTCCTAATGTGTGTAAATTACAGTGGAGAGGCTTGGATATTGTTGCTGAAGGCAATTTAAGTGCCACTTTCCCAAAGGCTATAAGAGGGCTATGATGGGGGCAGGTGTTTTAGAAAGTGTCAGCGCATGAGAAAATTGAAAGAGCTGAGCAGAGACCCTCCCCCAACACACACACACACATACACCCTCACATTCTCCCTTTCTCCATTGTTCTTTTGTTCATTTCTGTCTCTCTCTGTGCCCTCTTAGCTATATGATTTTCTCTCATTAATTAGATACATTCTCAGGTGACACAATGTCTTTATGCCATCTTTCTCCTTGTCCTCCTCATGGTGCTCTTTTCTACTTTTTCCATCTATTTTCCCTGTCCTTCTCTGTCTCTCCTTCCCACTAAGTATACTTTTTTTTTTTTCTGGACGCCCTGTTCAAACTCTTTGCACTGACCTTTCTATTCAAACAAGCCCACAAGGCAAGCTTTCAGCCAGTTAGTGACATCACTGCCAGTTAATGTGCAGAAACAGCACCTGTCTCCATAATGATAGTCCTCACTGCTTAAGTTTGTTTCCCCTCTCCTCACCTGTGTCTCTGTCTCTCTCTTACTGCGGACCTGAGATGAATTTGCTGATAGCACACCCTCGGACTTCACTGCTCTCATTCTGATGAAACTTGTGGTGATGAACGTGGCCTTGGCCGCTGCAGGGGTTGTTGGTGTGTGTGTTTGTGTGTGTGTGTGTGTTCTTCCTGAGTCTGCACATTTTTGTAGCACCCAGGAAATGACCGCAGACCTAATGCATCAGCTGTTTTGTGCTGAAGGAGAGTGTGTACAAACTTGTTTACTTATAAAAGTGCACGAACCAGTATCATAATCAAAACCAGTAAACCGAGGCTGTCAGATCGGTATAGTGGAGCACAATCTGAAAAGTAGTATATAAGTTATCATACAATGGAAAATACTCCAGCACAAATACCTCAGAATTATACTTAAGTGCAGTACTTGAGTAACTTTACTTATTTACTTTCCACCACTGCAGATAAGTACCAACACATCAACAAGCCAAAACACTGTTCCGTTTCTTTGGACACTCTCCATATCATCAAACCATCGACAGAAGCTAAAAGGAAGACAAGCGAGATCTGGCAGCCAAATAGACCACTAAGCAGGACACTCTAATGAGGAAAAGGGTCCCCGCAGGCTCTCTGGGTGACACTAGAGATCCATACGGGAGCTGGCAAGGATCCACAATCCATGAGACGTGTTTATACTGGAGCCATGGATAGTTACTTTGATTCTCTCTACAAGAATCTAGCTCTTTGAAAGAAGCTTTTGTCATTGAAAGGGTTGGAACAAGGTAACAGATACACTACTGTAACAGTGCTTGTCTGGAGAGCTGAAGAGGCTAACATGAGACCCGTCTGACCGCCCACTGAGATAAGAGCACTGGAAGTAAAAGAAGACTTTAAAATTTATGGGCTGCATTTTGGGATGGTTTACGGTGACTGAACACTAACAGCAGAACGTAAAAAAACAATAGAGTATGAAGCATGAGGGTATTCACTGGCATACTGTACCATATTTTTACAAGAGGACTGGAAGGCATGAATGTTACAATGTAACAGTTCAGATTGTCCTCAATACCCATCAGAATGTCTAGGAGCCATGAAAAACGTGTAGACAGGCGACTCCTGAGTCAACTCACTAAAATTAAATGATTTTCTGATGAATGTGCATCAATTTATAATTTACAATGTGCAAGCAGCTGGTGCAAAAAGCTTAGAGGTACGATATATAAGATTATAATGATGAAATCTGGGTGTAAATCAAAATAGTAAATCTGAGTGTTATTAAAGACAGACTGAACTTTGATTTTATTTTAACACTGTATTGTGGTTGACCTCTAAAAAACGTAGACTAAACAACAATTGATTACAATGTGAATAAATCTGAGCAAAATGGAAATAAATTGCGGTAAACACAACACTGTAAACACTAGCAATTACCGCTAACTTTTCAACATGTTTTACCAGTTAAATGAAACTCACGCTTACTGACATCATACTGAATAGTAACATTCTTGTATGTATTATATAAGTACACACTCTAAGCATTTTCAGCCAGGACTATTATTTACTCTTTATATTATATTATTACTGTGCAAAAACTGCCTTGAGAGTTATAATGTCTGCCCTGCTGTTCCATCCAAGCATGTAACAAGAGCTAAACTGCAAGAAAACAAACTGCACATAAACAAAAACAAATATTGGTCCATTACTGCTCTGTAACTGATTCAATACCAGCGGTCACACAGAGTTAATTAAAATACAGCCTTTGTTACGGTCTAATTAGTTCAAAACACTGCCTGAAAATTGGGATCATCAGCAGAGTAATGTTTAAAAAATGCCCATTGCTCCAACGACAGGTGCAAGCTGCAAACGCAGAGAAAGGCAAAGACCGGGTGACTGCAGAGGTGCTGCTGTTAGCTGCTCCTGTTCTCAACCCAATGTAAAATCTTGGTAGAGGCACTTTATCACAGTTTCAAGCTCTTGTGGATTTCTTCAGGGTGAAATGTATTTGCAAGAGCAAATGTATGCGTATACCCTGTTTATCTGCATGTGCACTCTGTGGTGCATACTGTATGTATGCCCTGCCTTCCCACAGCATCTCCTTATTGTGGCACTGCAGGAAAAAAAATAGCCTTCTTATAAGTCAACCAGCTGAACTTTGCAGGTCTTACCTTTGTCCAAGGAAGCATCCGGAGAGTTGAAGTCCATTAGACTGCTTATTTCAGTCTTGTAGCAGAGGTCAGTGGCTGGCGGCTTCTGCCTTGGCTGGGACGAGGGATCTGGGAGAAAAACAAATGACAAACAGGTTTAACTTGACAGACAACATACTATGAAGGGATTATGAAGGATAACAGATGGACAGATAGCATATTTCATCAGTGTTCGTGGAAATAAATTTTGAGCTCAAGCATTTGTAGCCACATCCTGTGAAATACTAAATAATTTTCAGTAAATACAGAAAAAAAAAAGAGATTGACTTATCTGACATTTTTATGTGATTTCTCACTGATTACTTTTAACTAAACTTGTTTCTCTAGGGAAATGTTATTGAGAGGATGCAAAACAATTTGCATCTGGAACTCTAAAATATATTCCTAACATTTATGACCACTATGGAGATGGAAATTAAAAAAAAAAAAAAAAAAAAAGTGTGTATACCCAAACGGCATGAATGATACATTACAGTCCTCATCAGTATGAGTTTCCCTCTAAGCACAGAACGCATAAAGATCTTTGGGAAACAAAATGATTAATGTGGCACACGGCAACATCCCCCTCAGTACGCACATGATGAACTTTTACTCCTCAGTCTGTGCGCTGTACTAACTCCACTGTAACTTCTCATTCATCAACACAACTACTGTCTCTGGGGGAGTGTGAACACACTGCTGTAGTGAAAGCATACAAGCTTAAACACATGCAGGCGCACAAACAAAGTCACTACTTTGAGAGACTGCTGCACATAAACATTAGCATTTTTATGACCTGAGTGTGATTTGATTTCTGGCGAGGTTCAGTAGTTTCTAATATAGTTCTGCCCAGCTCACCGGTTGCATGCAGTGAATGCATATTGACTGCACTGCTCTGGGTCAGCTCACATAAAAGTTTCTGCTAAAATGATTTTGAACGTGTTCTGTCTACTTCTGCCATTACCCAAGTGCAGCTCGCAGATGCATGAAGAGTTTTTTTCTAGAGTAAATTTTACAAAAGGTCACTTCAAGTGTTGCTGTGTCACTTTTTGAAGAAAAGTCTTTTGGTTTGAGACTTTGCTTTGCTCACACACACAGTGAAGTTCACATTCCAGCAAACTACATCTCTTCCACATCACTTTTTAACCTTTCCTTCTCTCCTCCTCATCCTCCTCCTTCTTTTTGTTCTGCCGTCAGTCCACCAGCCACCTACTAAGAAGCTGCTGCTGGCTGAAGTATTTGCACCAACTGAGCACAGAGGTGTCTGAGAGAAGAGCCTTAAGTGTACATTTGTGTGTGTGTGTGTGTGTGCGTGTGTGTGTGTGTGTGCTGTGATTATGGTGAGATCAGTCATCATGCTTGTTGTAGCTGGACTTCATATGGCAACAAATAATAGCCTGGCTGTTTGCCCTCAGCTTTAGCAGATTGGTAAAAGTGTGTGAGGGCTGTTCTTTTTAGAAACTGTGAATGACACTTTTCCACCCAACATCTTGCAAAAATGTGATTTTAAACTTGCCCACGGTGTAGCCTTTGGCACCGTGAACACAGACGGCACTTTTTTAAAATAAAACTCACAACACATAGTTATCTGCTAACTGCAAGCTGCTTCTGCCTCATGTAAGAATGTCTCAAGCATTGGGCCTTTGACAGACTTTCACAAATGTTTAGAAACTTATCAAGGAAGACAGGAAAGGGTTTGGTGGAATGAATGCAAAGGAACAAGTAAACCAGAGTGGTTATTTTACGGTGATGAAGAGCAAATGCTGATATGGAGAAAAGAAGAGCTACACACTGAGCTCAGGTGTGATTTGAGACTTTTTTTTATTATATAAGCAATAAAGTTAGGTTGAGACGAAAACATTTTGGTGAAATAACTGTCAAATAACAGCAGAGAGCATGACTTGATTTATTACTAAACTTTTTCATTTTCATAAATTTTAGCTTTCTGTTTATTTCTGCATCAAGTGAGACTTTACTTTCACACTTGCATCAGAAACATACACGGCAATTGCCAGTTAAACCTAAAATAAATCAAACTTGCAGAGCAATTTGTTTTCTCATCACTCTATCAATGTGACATAAATTTAACATTGCAAGCGATACAAGCCTGTATCTGTAAGCAATCATTGCCCAGTATGGATATGACGACTGAGAGAGTGTACCAAAAAACTATTTATTGATGAGAAAGATTTCCTACTGCAGAAGGACCTGAACACAGAAATAGTTCAAATCATACTTCGGATACATAGTGCACATTCAAAGAGTCACACTGGTGGTTGAATGTTTTTGTGCACTGCAGCTATACTTTCTGATTTAGGCCCTTGCAGAACTGTGCAGGTGCAATATATGAGACACACCAAATAATTATCTCTGACTCGGCTGCAAACATCTTTTGATGATTTTTGTTCCCTGGTAGACAAATTGGATGTTAGAGGTAAGGAGGGATAATCTGTGAGGCTGTTGTTCTTATTGTTGCTTCAGCTTTCACTTATGTACAAAGTGATGTGTGCTTGTGTGTGTGTGTGCAAGCACAGAGCAATCATAACTGCATTTTTTTAAGCCACGCGGAGTTATCAAGCTTTTGATTGTACTCTAAAATGTTTTCTGGCTCACTGTCCATTTCTCTGAATCAATGTGCTTTTCAACACGCTGAATATTTGTGCCTGGTAATATCTGAGTGCCTCATATTGATTGTCTAGTCTTTATCTCAGAAACACTACAAGCAATGACACACAGACTAGATAGACAGGCAGTGAGAGAAAAAGACAGGGTGAGATATTAGGGGCTGATTACATAGAAGAGCTGTAGAAATAATCACAAACATAATCTTTTTTGTTGCTCTGGCTGCCTGCGTTTGCTAACTGCGACGTGGCACCTTGAGAGTGAAGCTTTCCACGAACCTTGACTCACGCCTGTCGTATAAATTATGTTTGGGGTGATCTATCAAGGATTTGAGATAAGAGCATCATTTCCTCTCTCTGCTTCCATCTTGTCTCTGTTCTTTCCTCATTTCCTCACATGCCAGCTGGAATGATATCGAACAAAGACACAGCCTCACCTATCATAACACGTCAAATGTTGCGGTAAGCAAGGCTGCGTGGCATAAAACTACAGAACGTTCGCAGAGGCAAAACAATGCTTGCATTGTACATTCTACATAGAGGAAGAGGGAGAAGTTTGGAACTAAAGGTTAGTATGAAAGATTGTCTATCTTTATACTCACTAAATTGAAATTCATAATAACTGAAAACAGGACATAACTTCAAACTAAAGCTTCGCTTTTAAGCTACAAAGAAAACAGACGGCTTGTCAGGGAAGAAATTGGTATTCACGTTGCCTTTTCAGCACTGTCCTTTCTGCTTCCTCACATCAAAGTTGCATTTTTTGTGTGTCTGTGAAAAGATTTATGTGCACAAAGTAGCAGAGCAAGGCATGGGCTGTAAAAATCCTAAAAAGATACACAGCTTTGATGAGGAAGCAATGAACTGCACTGCAGTGGAGATGTTTGTTTTTTTTTTTACACTGACAAGAATTCATCAAGTTTATGGCCTGCTTCCATTTTCCCATCCATCAGACTTCCTCAATTCACTTTATCAATAATAAGCAGTTTACCAGCCAAGCACACATCTGAAGGAAAAGGTAATTCTGCTGTGATGAAATAAATAATGATCTGGTCCAGAGACTAAAACAACTTTGGTACACCATGTGGCTTTATAATGATGTAATTATCTAAATCACTGTGTCCTTGCCAAACAGCATCTACATGCACAGAAAGAACATCTCTCAGGTGTAAAAAAAAAAAAAAAAAAAAAAAAGCTACTTCCTCAAGTAAAAACCACATTCAGGATGTTGAATTTTATATTACACTCTCAAAAACAGACAACCTGACCATTGAGCCTACATTATGCACACCTATTTCTGTTACTTTTGTTCATACAACCAATTACAACACCATGAGATGCTGTCGAAGTACGTCTGACGTACCATTTATTGTGTCAAGACAACAAGAACATGCAAAAGACACATAGTGGTTGTGCAAACATCAAAAAGACACAGAGAGGGGGAGGAGGGTATGACAGCAGCCTGTCTGCCCTGCCTCCGAGTGTGGCCATCCTGAACAGATCACATACATGCCAGCTGTGGTCACCAGTGCTGTTCTGTCTAAAAACAATACCAACATTTGTGGTACCGCTAAAGTTGGATGGTTTCCAAAAAATGTTAAAAGCACTTGATTGACAGAAATATTTTATTAGAATAATTAAAATTAAAACTACTAAACAATTGCTTGTCTCCAAATTAAAAGTTTTGCTTCACTTCTGTTCCACATCACTGAAATTTCACTTTTTGGGGTTTTTTAAGTATTTTTGCAGACATTTGATACACATTTTCCGTTAATCCACTTTATTTTGGTGCAATACAATCTAATTTTTGTACCTAATTACGTTCTAATTACCTATTTTTCTACTAAATCATTACAAATTTAACTTTTTTCTCCTGTGTTTTAATTGCACTGAGCATGAGTAACTATGTTGCATTTTGTACAATAACAATAAAGGCTTTCTTTTCTATTAAAACTTGTTATATTATTATTAAATATACATTTAAAAATAAAAAAACAGATTAACTGATGACAAAAAAAATAATCCGGTCATTTATCCCAACTGTTTGAAGGAATATGTTCATCTCAACTAAATAATGATTCCATAGCCAACTTGTTCTCACTGCCAGCTGGTTACATACAGCAGCTGGGTCAGAACCTCTTGGTGACACTTTTTAAAGCACATGAAGGCAACCCTTTGGCAAGGCTGTGATATAACTACAAAGTAAACCCATGTGCAGCAATATTGGACACTCATGGCAATGGTTCCTCAAATGGCTCCGCCCTCCTTCTGCTCAGCTCAGATTTCACTGAGATTCAGTCTAGCAACGAGGGTCGCTTTAGAATTGCAGAGGCAAATCTTTTGGCCGGACCAATCAGCAACTAGGGGGAGTGGTTCAGTTCAATAATGTAGAAGTCAAACGCTTGTTTACCATAGTTCAATCACAGCGGAGGCCTATGAGTTTGGCTTACCAGGCGACCAAAAACCCAGCATTGTTGAAAACTACGCAATATTAAATAAAAGAAATGTTCCGATCAGACAATAACATCCTTGGCAACCTGGAAAGTACTGTTTTCTGTGATTACTCCATGTAGGGAAGAAGAGGAGCTTTTGGTAGAAGTCTTTCTACTGATCTGTGCGGTGATAAAACTGACGAAAAACAGCCAATATCATAATACAACAAAACCACATCTAATGTATGTGATTTTTTATAACTTGTGGAAAACTAACATTAGTCTTCCGTCTCATCTTGTCTGTAGGCTACCGATGTCTGACCCACTGTCTCCGGGGAGCGAGAAACAGTGGCTTCTGCTGTTAGCACTTTTAGCGGTTAGCTCAGGCCTGTCACTTCACCTACTCGATAATGTGATGTGATCTCAAGCAAAAAAACATCTGTTTCTTTCCATAATGTATGGTGGGTCAGAATCTCTATCTCTATCACATTAAAAGTGAAAATCGATGATCTTTTCTTGATAGAACCAAGTAGTTTTTTTGTCTAAACATAGACAAACACCTAACCAAAGTGTGACTGTCTCACAATATTAAACAGATGTTTAAAGTGGGGACTATTTCAGAAAGTCAACCATGTAACAAAATGGTGCAGTTGCAGTCGCCAAGGGGCTCAAGCATCAAGTACTAAGTTTCAGCATGTGAGATTGAATCAGTGTTGAGAAAATTGTGTTGTTGTACTGCTTAAAGCTTGATGCTTACTGTACAGCATGTGGTTACTTTGAAACGTATATGGTCACCTTTCCCTTTTGGTTAATCTCATAAAATTGTTAAATCTACTTTTGAAAGATCAGTAGATGTGCTTCTTCAGTGGCTCTCCCTGACTGTTGATTTTTATGGGAGTCTGATGCAAACCTTTATAATGTTGCAGTAAAACTTAAAGGACGGACTCAGCCTTTGTCAACAAGAGGCCCCTGTTCATCCTTTTCACAGCAGGGATAAAACACCAAATCCTTGTCAGAGAGGCATGTATCTCCCCGAATAAACTGGTCCCTTAAAATAGAGGCAGCCGAGCCTCCTTTGCTTCTTCCTCTGCCTCAGACTGGAGGAAGATTTAGTTCAAACTGCAGAATTCATTGTGCACTTTTAACAGAACTCAGACTCTTGCTCTTGGGGATCCAAATATTTAGCACTTGATCAAAAGATAATCTGTGAAGCTGAGGGAAATATGCAGGCACTAGTTTGACACCTTAGTTTGAGTGTTGTTGCTGTGAGTGCAACTAAAAGGTCTTTCTCAGTGTATATTTTGATAAACTATGGAATCAGTCTATTTCTTGAAGCAGAGGTTGGAAGTATTACTATATTTATATAAGCCCATATATCCATCTCTACAGCGAGACCAGACAGCAGTAACGGATGCACAACATAACTCTTCTCTTTTTCTCTTTGTAGGGCTCTGACAGGTTCATGCACTGAGGGCAACATCACTCTATGAAAGATATTAACCAGACATAATGATAAAGACTTCATCTTATGGAAGACCTTGATACCGTAACATAGCAAGAGGAGGGCTCAGATGCTTTGTTAAGAAGTAGAATGACTGGGAAAAAAAATAAATAAAAAATTACATTTTCATCCAGTAACTGTACAAATAGGCAGCAGTCTACATTCACACAGAGCTCAAGTTCACAGGGATGTGGAGATCACTGTGCATGTAATGAACACCTTAAATGAACTGGACTCTGTATGGTTACGAAATAAAACTTTGCATACTGTAACGCTCTCCTGGTTAATAGTCCTGGAGGAAAGATCGGGAGGAATTACTCAGCTTCATGGTCGGACAGTTATCTCTTTGTGTCTCACACTTATGTCACCACCCCTCTCCCTTGAGTCCTCTCTCCTTCCTTAGCTGACTAGCTGTGTCCACCACTCCAGCGCCACCTCTCTTTTTTTCTCTCCTCATTTTCTCTCCTTTCTCTGTCACTGTTTAATGGGGTTCCCCAAGCTCTTCCCTCGTCTCAGCCTGCCATATTTTATCTGCTGGCACAGCGCAGGAAAAGACGACGGCTGGAACAAAAGAAGGCCCTAATGAGTAGTGGAGGTGATTAAGGAATGAATAGGCGCTGATGCTGGAACCTTCACTGAGCCGCCCATGTTCCCCAGCTCGGTCTGCAATCTGCAGATATGCACTGCTTCTCTTTTCTTACGTCTGCCACCCGCCTTTAATTGCACTGACATTCTCCGTTCCTGAGGCTGCTGCCGGACTTGTGATAAAGCTTGCGTATTCATGCATTAATCACCACCAGCCAGGACAGGCCTTTTCCCCCCTGCATCACCTGCCTCAAGACCCCAATTCAAGGTGCCCTATAAATATTCCGCAGATAAATGAAACTAATGGAGCAGGGGAGTGATTGTGGGGAGCTAGCTCTCAACGTTTAGACGCCCACGCTTACCACTCCCGATCTCAAGACAACTCGCTGTCAATTCATATTGTAATGAAAGGCTGTTGAATGTACTACGCAAGCCATTCAAAGGACGTGTGTAGGCTGGGGGTGTTATTAGTTGGTGTACAGAGCCTCAGGAGAAAATGAGCTGCTGCCCAAGAGACTCAGCGGAGGAGAAGCGGGGTTTTGTTAGCACGTGAATGTCATTTTTACAGTGGCCAAAAGAGGAATGAACACATCATCACTGTCCACAGAGTGAGAAATGCCCTGTTTGCCGAGCTCCATGACAGACTAGAAGCAGGTGCTGCAAGCACTACAGCTTTCAAATGGCCTTAGCATGGCCACTTCAACACCATGATTGTCGCTGGAACCAAAGCACTTAAGGAGATGGAGAGCTGTGTGACAGCTCCTATAAGGAAACTGAATGGTGACGAAACTTGTGTCCGCTGACAACATCTCCTTTGACAGGCTTTAAATAAATCTGAAATGGTACCACATCCACAATGTTCTCATACAGTATGTGCAGATTCTCTTTGGCCTGCAGCTGTAAAGATGTTTATGGAGATTTATAGAGAAGTTAATACATCGATGACATGTAACTGTTAACTGTTGGAAGCCACATGCAAAAAGATCCAATGCAAATGCAATCAATACACTCCGATAGTGATTTTTTTAAAGATATTTCTGGACTTTTGTGCCTTTATTGACAGGACAGCTGAAGGATGGGACAAGTAATAGGGGACAAAGAGTGAGCAATGACATGAGGCAAATGGCCATAAGGTGGAATCAAACCTGGAACTGCTGCAGCGAGGAAAATCTGAAGAGACATTTTATTAACTTTAAGGAGAAAAGCACAGTTTTAGCTTGATGTAAAAGAATAACTTTGAAAAACATTTCTATTTAATTGCCAAGCTTGCGATTAAAAGATCAATGCAATCCTCAGATCTGTAAGTTAAGCCAATGCAACATATTTCGCAAAACGATACTGGAAAATTAATTCTGTAAAACCACAATACTGCATTAATGATATTCTGACAAAACATTGTCTTACAATATTAGTAAAATCCACCCTGGGACCTGGCATTACGCCACATTACTTTAACCCAACGTGTAACAATAAAAGACACCGTGGATACTTAATAAAGTAATTTGAAATGTGCCCCGAGAATGAATATGAAGATATTTGAATAATTATCCCAATGCAAGTAATGCAAAAAACCTAGAGGGTAAAATTGAAAATAAATCCTCTTTTAATTTAATAAATACCATCTACACTAAATGTGTGAACAGCTTTTAACAGCAATTATGACTCATAGGCAGTGCAAAATGATTCAAGCGAGGACCACGGAAGGCTGTTGTTTTTCTTTCACACCTATTTGCTTTGGCAAGGCACATTAAATGATGGTGTTATATATACATTGCTTGCAGTTTTTTAGTCTTTTAGTCCTTGTATGTGTAATATTATTTATTATGATAATCTGCTAGCATTAGATAATGCTTCATATGAGAGGCCCCTTTCCTGAGTGTTTTCAGTATTCTACTTTGGTCTCTTTCATGGGCTTCTGATTAATTCTACTGCAGCAGGTATGACAGGAAAGATTAAGTCAAAAAACAACAACATAATTATTAAAATTTGTTATGAACTACAATGTGCTTAGGTCCCAAGAACATTTTTTTGTGTTTATTCACATGGACTATGGTTCATTCAGTTGACAAAACAGGTAAAAACAACATCACCGTGACCACCTCAGAATTCATCAAAACTAAAGGTGCACTGGCTTGTCTTTCTACTGAATTAATAACAGTGGGTGCAGAGCATGTGCAAAAACAGTCTCAAAAATAATAAAGATTATTGTAAGCACTATAATACTAATTGGATAAATACAAATTCTTATAACCTTTAATGTCCTTTAATGGTTTTAAGATATTTTGTTTAAGAAATACTCATCAACTAAGAAAATGCCTTTTTGTTTAGTTTACCATGATTAGTTATTGTTGTGTTTTCCTTCCCTCCAAATGAATTACAAATAGTGAGTGACTTAAAACAAACAAACAAACAAACAAACAAAAAATCGTGGTAGCTACCTTGTGAAGGATCATAAAAAAACTCTTTGGTTGACG